>JBAPLK010000084.1:0-10000 GCA_037832385.1 Rhizophora apiculata | reverse complement strand
CCGGGACTCGAGCAGTGGACGGCGACCGCGTCTGGCCAGGACCCAGACCCGGCCGTGCTTCGGGCGTGCCGGGACCCGAGCAGCGGACGGCGACCGCGTCTGGCCAGGACCCAGACCCGGCCGTGCTTCGGGCGTGCCGGGACCCGAGCAGCGGACGGCGACCGCGTCTGGCCAGGACCCAGACCCGGCCGTGCTTCGGGCGTGCCGGGGCCCGAGCGGTGGACGGCGACAGCGTCTGGCCGGACCCAGATCTGCCTGCCGGGCATGGCTGAAAGCCTCCCTGCGGCGCTAGCCAGGGCTTGCCGGCGTGGAATGAGCGCCGGCAGTGAGCCTGGGACTCTGCGGTGCCGGCGGGGGCTTGCCGGCGTGAGGTGAGCGCCGGCTGTGAGACTCTGCGGCGCCGGCGGGGCTTGCCGGCGTGGAGTGAACGCCGGCCGTCGGACCCTGCACTGCCGGAGCTGGCTGGCGCGTAACAGTGCGCCAGCCACTGGACCCTGTGCCGTGAGTGGTTGTCGGTTGCACCGTGGGTGGTTGCCGGTGCAGGGTGTAAGCCGGCTACTGGAAAAGTGCGCCGCCGGCGTATTGGCCGGTGTCGACTCCCACAGAATGGAAAGTCAAATTTTGAAAGCTTGTTAGTCACCAAAGTAACCTGGCTTGAAAGAATTTGAATTATTGATTGTGAATTTCAATTGTTCATTTTTTGATGCTAATGAAGTGTTGTGTATGAACAATTGTAGTTATTAATTATGAGGCTAGGAGATCATCCAAAGATGGATCATTGCCTATAATTAATGACACTGAAAGGGATTGATTGACATACTGGGTAAATATGATTGTATATCCAAAGATAACATTCATATTAACTCTGGTATGATTAATTGATCTATTAAAGTATATTTAAATTAGCATCATTATTGATTGTAGTTATGTATTTGAGGATTACCCAAAGGTAAACTTAAATACATGATTAAAGTTTGTTATGTATCTGAATCCATTAAAGTTTACTCAAAGCATTAATGTGTAAATTTGGATCATGTTTGTAGGTTCCAATAATGTTTTCGCCTTGGGTAATGCAATGATCAAATTCAATGGACTGAACTATGTAGAATGGTCTGAGCATATTCAGTTTCATTTGGGTGTTTTGGGCTTGGACTTAGCGGTCATTTCGGATGAAAAGCCTACAGCCATTACCGGGACCAGTACAGAATCTGATAAGTCTTTTCATGAGGCTTGGGTACGGTCCAATAGGCTGAGCTTGAATTTGATGCGAATGGACGATGGCTGAAAATGTCAAGCCATCGATGCCCAAGACGGAAAATGCAAGGAATTTCTGACGAGAATTAAGGAATACTCTCAATCAGACATAGCTGATAAATCCATTGTAGGAACCCTGATGAGTGAGCTGACAACCAAGAAATTTGATTGGTCACGGCCTATTCATGATCATGTGACCAGTATGGCTAACCTAGCAGCAAAGTTGAGAACGATGGGTATGGACGTGAGTGAATCCTTTTTGGTTCAATTCATCATCAACTCACTGCCTCCTGAATTTGGCCAGTTCCAAGTGAATTATAACACTATTAAAGAGAAATGGAACTTTCAGGAAATTAAGGCCATGTTAGTTCAGGAGGAAGGGAGATTAAAGAAGATGAAGGATCACTCCATTCATCTCACTGTTCGTAATGATGCTGGTGGTAGTAGGTCTAAACCACATCAGAAAAGTAAGAAGAAGGACAAAGCCTCTGTGAAAAGTTGCTGAGAGGTCAGATCCAAAAGGATCAGAAATGCTCTTCTGTAAAGGATGGGTGTCACTTCAAAAGGGATTGTCCCAAAAGAAAGGCTTGGTTCGAAAAGAAAGGTACGTACTGTGTTCAGTATGTTTTGAATCAAACGTAATTGAAGTGCCCAATAATACTTGGTGGTTAGACTCTGGAGCCACTATTCATGTGTCACATATTATGCAGGGATTCCTTTCAATCCAGCCCACAACAGGAACTAAAAAGTTCCTTTACATGGGGAACAGAATGAAGGCACGAATAGAAGGAAATTGGGGACGTACAGATTTGATCTTGGACACTAAGTGCACCTGGATCTAGAAAAGTGTCTCTATGTTCTGAATTGTGCTAGAAATTTAGTTTCTGTTGCAAAGTTGGATGAAGTGGGATTTAATTTTAAGATTTGGAAAGGCGAGAGATGCATTTCATTGTATAGACATTTCGACATACTATTATGGATCTGGTACTTTGATTGAGAATTTGTACCGCTTAATCTTGATGCTTCATGTATGCTGATTCCTATTTTCTTGTTGAGCATGGTATAGGTAACAAACGTAATGTGTGCATGATGATTGTTCTGCTTTTTCTTATGGCATTCAAAGATTGGGTCATATATCCAAAGAAAGGATTATTGAGGTTGTAAAAAGTGACATCCTGCCTCAATTGGATTTTACTGATTGGGATGTGTGGGTGTTGATTGTATAAAAGGGAAACAAACAAGACACACATCGACGAACCAGCCATTGAGAAGTAATGAGCCTTTAGAATTGATACACTGACCAGATTTGTGGCCCCTTGATATTCCACATGGGGTTGGTGAAAAGTATTTCATCACCATTTATAGATGACTACTCACGGTATTGTACTTATATCTACTGCATGAAAAAGTCCCAGTCAGTAAATTGCTTGGAGGTGTTTATGATGAAGTGGAAAGGCAGTTAGATAGAAAGTGTGAAAGTGATTAAGTCAAGACGGGGTGGTGAAAATATTATGGAAAATTCAATGAAAGTGGACAATGTCCTGGGTATCATTTGCAAAAACTTCTTAAAAGTCGAGGCATATGTGCACAGTATTACATCGCCTGGGGATGCCTGGTACACCACAACAGAATGGTGTAGCGGAAAGGCGGAATCGTTGAAGAGCACACTCATGGATATGGTAGGTTATCACAGCATGTTAAGTGCAATACTGTACCTTTATCCTTGTGGATGCACGTGCATTAAGAACTGCTGCATATCTGCTGAAACAGGGTTCCCAGTAAAGCTGTCCCCAAGACTCCTTTACGAGTTAACACTGGACAGGAGGAAACCCAGTTTAAGACACCTTCATGTTTGGGGTGTCCCAGCAGAAGTACGGATATATAATCCACATGAAGGAAAGCTTGATGCGAGGACCATCAGCGCGTCACTTCATTGGCTATGCCCGAAAAGTTAAAGGATATAGGTTCTATTGCCCTAACCATAGCACTAGAATAGTTGAGTCTTGGTAATGCCGGTTCATTTCCTCTAGAGAACGGCCAGTTCAGTGGACCTGGTTCTCGTTAGCTCCGTTGCCAATCAATTAAGAAAAGAAAGGTGGACATTAGAGAGATTGCCAAAATGAAAGATCCACAGTGAGTACTTCTACTCAAGTTTGGTATCCCCACAACACCCAGTGTTTTCCACTCAGTTTGTTGTTCTTTTGTGTGGTTACTATCACTGAGTCACGTGACATGCGGTGGACAACAAATTGATACTCGAAACACGCAAGGTTAACACATCAGAGATGAACCAAAGTGACAATGGCAATTCACAAATGAAACAAGTGCTGATACCACAAGAAAATGGCATTACGGAAGGTCCACGAGGCAGAAAAGGCCAGCTGTACTACTAATGATTATGTGGTTTACTCACTTGAGCATGAATCAGAATTGAGTATTTGATAAAGATCCAGTCTCATTTCAGCAAGCCATGGAATGCGATGATTCTGAAAGATGGTTCAATGCCATGAAGGAAGAGATGAAAAATCGATTGGATGTGAATCAAGTCTGGGAACTAGTAGAAGTTACGAAGGATCAAAACGAGTTGCTTGTAGTGCGGTCTTCAAGACCAAGCGAAACTCGAAAGTAACATCGAAAGGTATAAAAGCCAGACTTGTCGTCCAAAGGTTTTCACTCATTCAAAGGGATGTATTGTTTGACTATAAGGAGACTTTTCTCCTCCAGCTCTCAAGGAAAGACCACTTAAGAATCATTATGGCTTTGGTGGCTCAGAATGACTCTAGAGCTACCACCAAATGGATGTTAAAGACCGCCTTTTCTGAATGGTGACCTTTAGAAGAGAAAGTGCCATATGTAGACCAACCTGAAGGTTTCATCACCACGGGCAAGAAAATTGGTGTTGTGAATTAATATTAGAAGTCGATATATGGACTGCAAATCAGGCTTTCCGAACAATTAGGTAACATTAAATGTTCATATGATGCATCACAGTTCATTACGGCTTTGTAAAGAGACACCGTTTGATCGGGTGTATCTATAATGAAGGGTCAGTGCGGAGCAAGTTCATTATATTGGTCCTATATGTCGATGAACAACTCTTTTGTGGCTTGCTAACGACATGCGTTTGTATACATAATGTTAAGAAGTTTCTCTCTGAAACCTTTGCATGAAAAGATATAATGAGGGATTCCTTATGTGATAGGAATAGAGATATTCACGTTGATAGATCACAAAGGATTGTCTCAGAAAAGGCTATATCAAATTAAAGTATTTTAGAGAGATTTCAGAATGGAAACTTGCTCAACAGGAACCCAGTTCCAATTCACGAAAGGGGACAAGTTCAGTTGAATTGCACTATGTCGAAAGAAATGATTTGAGAACGAAAGCGATGGAAATCAATTCCCTATGCCATTTCATTTAGTTGGAAGCCTGAATGTTAATAGCGCAAAACAATTACTCGGGCCGGACATTAGTTCGCTGTCGGGAGTCTAGAGCCGATATCAAAGCAATCCTGGATTAGACCCTTTGGAAGGCGGAACAGAAAGTACTTAGGTACTTACAAGGCACAAGGATTATATTGCCTTACTTATAAAAGATTCAAGTCATCTTGAGGTAGTAGGCTACTCGAGATTCAGATATTATGCTGGATGGTGATAGATCGAGGAAATTACATATTTTGGCTACATGTTACCTCTCTGGCTGGGGACAGCAGTTTCTTGGAAAAAGTGGGAAGCAGATTTGTGTCATAGCTACTTTCCACTATGGAGCTGAATTGTGTAGCATTGCTTTAGAGGCTGCTATTCATGACAATTATGGATGCGGAATTTTATAACTTTAAGGCTTGGTTCTGGCTCAGACAGATATAGAAAAGACGTCTTAAAGAACTTTATTGTTGATAATCCGCAAGCCGTTTTCTTCTCTAAAAATTGGATAGGTATTCTAAAGGGGTGCGAAACATATGAAGATTTGGAAATACCAATATCTGTCAAGGAAGAAGTTGCAAACCGAAGGAGTGTCTATTGAGCATATTGGATACTGAAATTGATGAAAGCGGACCCATTAACTAAAGTTGCCGCGAACAACGTTTACCTGAACATGTTTGCTCGGCAAATAGGCATTTGAAGATCAGGTCCCCCATTCGCCTAAAGCCAATATTTTTTGTAACTGCTCATATTCATGCTGACACTCATGAATTCATTAAGGCTACCGGTTTTGGAGTAATTTTGTTATCTCCGCGTTTGGTATGTATACAGTTATAGCTTGTGAGATAACTAATAAGCATGTATGAAATAAAGNATTTAATATAATAGTCAGTTAGGTATAATTGGTTAATATGGGATTATTAGGGTTTAAAATCCCTCCCACCTCTCCTATTTAAAAATTAACAGTATACGGGGAAAAATAACGGTAAATCCCTATTTAGAGATAACCTGTCATAGGGAAAAATAACGTTATCCCTATTTAGGAACTAACTGTTCGGTAAGGATTGATTTGTTTCGTAAGAGGGGTAAATTCTACTGATTTAAAAATACTCTCACACAAAGAATAGACGGGTAACGGTGTACGAATCCCTTCCTTCTCTCACCATCAGAGAAAACGGAAAGGTTAGTGAAAGGAAGAGTAAGAGGAAAGAGAAAAGATCGTTCAGGAACAAACGTAAAGAGGATTCTCATCTTCGCATACGGGACATCAGCATAAATGAGACAGACGGTATGTTGATTTTATTACAGTTTTATTACTAGTATTCGTATAAAAAAAAGATTTCTGCATTTTAGAAATAAGAATTCATTAAAAAGAGAAATTCTAGAAAAAGTCTTACAATTGGTATCAGAGTCAGGTTAGCGAATACTGCAATTTGTTTTTACTTTTTATTTGTCGCCTATAAATGCGGTGGTCTTGATTGCTGCCCGAAAGGGGCCCTGACGGTGGTGGATAGGAATTTTCTGATTATATGCCCGCCATGTAAAGCGGGACGGTTACTAGAACAGTACGCCGATCCGTTATTGGACGGTGTTCTCCGCATAATGGGAAAATTTAAATTTCTTCATATTGAAGATTTTTTTTAAAGTTTATTAGGTCACATCAATATTGAACTCAAATATTGAAAGCCTTGTTAGTCACCAAAGTAACCTTGGTTTCGAAAGGATTTGAATTATTGATTGGAATTTCAATTGTTCACTTTTTGATGCTAATAAGGTGGTATTGTATGATGAACAATTGTAGTTATTATTATGAGGCTAAGAGATCATCCAAAAGTATGGATCCATTGCTATAATTAATGACACTAAAGGGGATGATGATAATACTGGTAAAGTGATTTATGTCCAAAGATAACATTCATGTTAACTCTTAGTATGTTGATTGATCTATTAAAGATATGATTATAAATTAAGCATATTATTTGATTGTTAGTTATGTATTTGAGAGATACCCAAGGTGAACTTAAATACATAGTTCAAAGTTTATAATGATGTATCTGAATCCATTTAGGTTTACTCAAACATTAACGTGTTAAAATTTGGATATTGTTTACAGCTCCAATAATGTTTTCGCCTGGGCAATGCAAATGACAAATTCAATGGGCTGGAACTATGCAGATTGTCTGAGCAATTCGGTTCTCTTTAGGTGTTTGGGCTTGGACTTAGCAGTTCATTTCGGATGAAAAGCCTTGCAGTCATTAGAGAGACCAGTATTAGAATCTTTATAAGTCTCTTCATGAGGCTTGGGTATGGCTCCAATAGCTGAGTTGAATTTGATGCGAATTGACGATGGTTGAAAATGTCAAGCCAATTGATGGCCCAAAACGGAAAATGCAAGGGAATTATATGATGAGAATTAAGGGAATCTCTCAATCAGAATAACTGATAAATCCATTGTAGAACCCTAATGAGTAAGTGACGGACAAGAAATTTGATGGTTACAGCTATTCATGATATATGGACTGTATGGCTAATCTGAGCCAGCAAAGTTCTGAGAACAATGGTTATGGATGTGAGTGATTCCTTATTATGGTTCAATTCATTCGATCAACTCCACTGCCTCACTGAACTTTGGCCAGTTTCCAAGTGAATATAACACCTATTAAAGATAAATGGAACTTTCAGGAATTAAGGCCTATTAGTTCAGGAAGAAGGGAGATTAAGAAGATGAAGGATCACTCACATTCATCTCACTGTTATGTAATGATTGCTAGTGGTAGCAGTCTAAACCATAACAAGAAAATTAAGGAAAAAAGGGACAAAGTCTCTATAAAAGTTATGAAGAGGTCAAGAATCAAAAGTATCAGAAATGCTTCTTCTATAAAAGAATAAGTCACTTAAAAGGGTGCCCAAAAAGAAAGGCTTGGTTCGAAAAGAAGGTACTGTACTGTATATCAGTATGTTTTGAATCAACACGTAATTAAAGTGACCAATAATACTTGGTTGGTTAGACTTGAAGATTTACTATTCATATTTCACATATTATGCAGGATTTCCTTTCAATCCAGCAGCCATAACAGGAACTGAAGAAGTTCCTTTACATGGGAAATAGAGAATGAAGGCATGAATAGAAGGAATTGGGACGTACAGATTGATCTTGGACACTAAAGTGTCACCTAGATCTAGAAAAAGTGTCTCTATGTTCCTAAATGTGCTAGAAATTTAGTTTCTTGTTGCAAAGTTGGATGAAGTGGGATTTAACCTTAAAGATTAGAAACGGTGCATTTTCAATTGTATGGACATTTGTATTATTATGGAATCTGGTTTACTTTGGTTGATGATTTGTACCGTTTTGATCTTGATGCTATGTATGCTGATTCTCTATTCTTGTTGAGCATGGTATAGGTAACAAATGCAAGGTGCATGATGATAGTTCTGCTTTCTTATGGTATTTTCAAAGATTGGGTCATATATCCCAAAGAAAGGATATTGAGGTTGGTGAAAGGTGATATCCCACCTCAATTGGATTTTACTGATTGGGATGTGTATATTGATTGTATAAAAGGGAAACAAACAAGACACACATCGAAGAACCCAGCCATGAGAAGTAATAGGCCTTTAGAATTGATACACACCGATATTTGTGGCCCTTTGATATTCCCACATGGGGTGGTGAGAAATATTTTATTACATTAATAGATGAATTACTCACAGTATTGTTACTATATATCTACTACATGAAAAGTCTCAGTCGGTAAATACCCTGAGTGTTTATTGATGAAGTGGAAAGACAGTTAAAATAGAAAAGTAAAAGTTGATTAAGTCAGATAGGGGTGGTGAATATTATAGAAAATTCAATGAAAGTGGACACATGTCCTGGTCCATTTTGCAAACTTCTTAAAAGTCAAGGCATATGTGCACAGTATACAATACCTGGTACACCACAACAGAATGGTGTAGCGGAAAGGCGGATCGCACACTTATGGATTATGGTTAGGAGTATGTTAAGTTACAGTACTATACCTTTATCCTTGTGGATGTATGCATTAAGAACTGCTGTATATATTGCCTGAACAGGGTTCCTAGTAAGGCTGTCCCTAAGACTCCTTACGAGTTATGGACATGAAGGAAACCCAGTTTAAGACACCTTCATGTTTGGGGTTGTTCAGCAGAAGTAAGGATATATAATCTACATGAAGGAAAGCTTGATGTAAGGACCATTAGTGTCACTTTCATTGGCTATCCTGAAAAGTCTAAAAGATATAGGTTCTATTGCCCTAACCATAGAACTTAAATAGTTGAGTCTGGTAATACTCGGCTCATGAAAATGGCCAGTTCAGTGGGAGTGGGGAATCACGAAAGGTGGATATTAGGAATTAACAAATGAAAGATCCATAGTGAAGTACTCCTACTCAAGTTGGTATTCCCCACACCCAGTGTTTTTACTCAAGTTGTTGTTCCTTTTGTTACATCATAGTACGTGACATGCAAGGACAACAAATTGATACTCGAAACACACAAAGTGAATGCATAAGAGATGAAACCAAGTGACAATGTGCAATTTACAAATGAATAAGTGATACCACAAGAAATGGCATTACGGAGGTCCCACGAGATAGAAAAGGCCAGTTGTTATCGAATGATTATGTGGTTTTACTCACTTGAGCATGAATCGGAATTGAGCATTGATAAAGATCCAATCTTCATTTCAACAAGCCATGGAATGTAATGATTCTGAAAAGTGGTTTAATGCCATGAAGGAAGAGATGAAATCGATGGATGTAAACCAAGTCTGGGAACTAGTAGAGTTACCTGAAGGATCAAAACGAGTTGGCTGTAAGTGGGTCTTCAAGACCAAAGCGAAACTCGAAAGGTAACATCGAAAGGTATAAAGCCAAACTTGTTGCCAAAGGTTTCACTCAAAGGATGGTATTGACTATAAGGAGACTTTCTCTCCAGTCTCTAAGAAAGACTCCTTAAGAATTATTATGGCTTTGGTGGCTTATTAATGATCTAGAGTTTCACCAAATAGATGTAAAGACCGCCTTTCTGAATGGTGACTTAGAAGAGGAAGTGTATAATGGACCAACCCTGAAAGGTTTCATCACCACCGAGCAAGAAAATTTGGTGTGTAAATTTAAAGAAATCGATATATGGACTGAAACAAGCTTTCCAACAATGGTATATTAAGTTCAATGATACCATCACGTCATACGGCTTTGTAGAGAACACCGTTGATCGGTGTATCTATATGAAGGTCAGTGGGAGCAAGTTCATTATATTAGTCCTATATGTCGATGACATTCTTTTGGCTGCTAATGACATGG
>JBAPLK010000080.1:0-50000 GCA_037832385.1 Rhizophora apiculata | reverse complement strand
AATGTTGAAAGTTATGCCTCACCCTAAAATCCCTCACTCAAGCTAGAATTTGATTACATGACATTGATCATTTCTATTTACATGCAAGTATCATAATATTTTGCTCTTTTCTTAAATAACAAGTATTTGATGAAAAATTCATTTTGCAATTCAATTTTAGTTTTGTACAAACTGAATCTTTCATCAGATTTATTTCTAGTATGCATCAATTAAACATAGCAATAGTTTGAGTATTTATCAATGATTGTCACAAATATGTCCTTCCTCCTAGTATTAGTGTGTTGTGCAAACAAATCACACACATCATTATAAATTAAAGTTAACATGTTTAATGATCTTTAACTACTTGGAAATAGAATTGTAATTAATTTTGTTAGCTTACAAGTTATGCATTTGTTTTTAGATTTATCAAAGTATGGCAGCAAGTTCAATTTAACCATATGATGCAATCTTCTAAAGTTTATATGTCTTGACCTATTATGCCATGCAAAAGAATGCTTGGCAATATAAGCATAAACATTAACATTATTATTAGCAACAACAAGAAGTTTGAACATGCCATTACAAAAATAACAATTTCCCATAAACACACTTCATTTGGAAGGATAAAGTTGTCAATCTTAAATACAAGTTTGAATCTAAGTTTGTTTAAAAGACCATGTAAAATCTTACTTTTTCTTAACTTCTAGAACATAAAATATAGTAGGAAAATTGATATCTCTTTTAGAAGTGAATTTCATTTTTACCTCCCTGATTTGTATAGTGGAATTTCACATGTACATAATAATACCACCCATTATTGGTTTCATATCTTTAAAGTAACTTTTTTTCTCATAAAAATGTTAGGCAACATTAGAATCAATCAATTAAGTAACATCCTCCTCAAATGAATTGATCTTTTTGATCATAGGAATCAATTTTTCATTTGTTACTCTAAAGGGGAACTATTTCTTTTCCTTTTTTTCTTTTTTCTTTTAAAGATGACACTTATAATTGTTATGCCCCTTTTGGTGACAAAAATGGCATTTGCCCCTTTTATATTTGCCTTTTTTTTATTGTTATTATTAGATTAATTCTTTCTCTTGTTAGTGGACTCACTTAATTGTGTTTTCTCAATCACATGCAACTTTAAAACATGAGGGTCATGCTTATTGTTTCCATCTTGTATGCAAAACTCTTTAACTACAGGAAGATGGTTAGCAAGAATTTCAAGGGATATATTTTTTTTTATATATATTTTAGGCTTTTCTTGAAAATATTTCAAAAAAGTGGCAATTTATCGATGCTGGAATTCATAATTACAATTTCACCTATAGACATTTTGTATTATGAAAGACGATTTAGAATCCTTTAAATTTCAACAAATTATTCTACTAGCCTACCATCAATCATCTTAAAATTATTAAATTTTGATACCAAAAATTTCTTACTAGTTACATCCTTTTGTATTTACTTTGTATCCAATGTTTCCCATAAACTAGTCACCAAAGCCATCATTGACAACAAGTGGCTACTACCATTAGCTACCACCTCCTCTTTCCTTCCTTTTCCTCCTCTTTCAAATCATTCAAGTACATGTTAATCATTCAAAAAAAGAAAATTAATAAAACATAAAAAGAGTAAAAAGGTCAAAAAAATTCACAAAAGAAAAATAAATAAAAGATTAACTTAATCAAACCCTATTAATTTAAACTAGTTAACTCCCTTCCACACACTCTTATCCTAACTTGTAACCCATGAACTTGAGTTGGAATTAATACTTTAAGCCTTCTCAAACATGCAAACATGACTCAAACTAAACACACTTCCCACAAAAATTAAACATAAAATTTCTCCCCAAGCACCACATTGCCAGTACCATTCTTTGTGTAAGTCATCAAACCTATATACAAATCAACAAAAATCTCTAGTAACAATAGCATGTTTTTTCAAACTTTTATCAAAGCCAACAAGAACTTATTCTTTCAAATCTTTTCTTTCATTTTTTGGGTCCAAACAATAAAACTCAAAAAAGAGTGAAATCAAGAATTTCTTTAAAAAAAAACTAAAAGTAACAAAACAATAAAAGCTAAGATTTTTCTAAAACAAAAAAATAGTGGAGATTAATGCCTCCTTTATTCGTTAGAGTAGATCTAAACCATAGGCCTTTTTTATCTTCTCACTTTGCCATTAAAGACTAGAAAAAGAAAGATAATAATTTTTTAAAAAAAAAAACTACTTTTAAAAAAATATAACCCACTCCTTTCCTTAATTATTTTTTCAAAAATTATCAAGGAATATAAAATTATAAACATCATAAAAATCAATAAAAAATAGGAATAAATAGGAGTCCATGGTCTTCTTTGCTTTTAATGCCTTGTCCAAGATTAAATCTTGCCTTTGAGGCTTCAAATTAGACCATAAGCTCTTGAATTCAACACAAAAATGCCCTTTTTCTCCCTAGAACCTATACAGAAAAATGAGTTAGTGCTAAGACTTTTTTTAGGTGTTCTGAAGGTTAGATTGTCTTGATGTTTTCTTGTGTGAAATGAAAAGGGGTTATTATATAATCTTATTTTTAATTTTGAATGATATGTTAAATCTAATCTAACATTTCAAAACCAATAATTCAATAAACTAAGTATTTTTTATAACAATTTGAGCTAATCGCTAAACCAAAATAAAAGAAAACATTTATGTTGCTAATAAGGCACACTAATAAGAGAATGAAGCTAAGGTGCACTAAAGACAACAATATCAAAGCACCACATCTCAATTGGGCCATGCCTAAACCCAAATCTACTTGAAATCTAAATAGTAATAACCCATTAACCTATTATATAGAATAATTTGTTGAAAAAAAATTAAGAAAACATCAGAACATGTAATTTTGAAAAGGAAATTTAATTAAACGTAAAAGATAAACTTAACTAAGTAAATATAAATTTATAATTATAATATAAATAAACAAAATAAAAGACCCCAGTCAGTTTCTCTCTATAGGAAAATATTTTGTGAAAATAAGAATAAACAGTCATTCTTGACAATAAAAGAGAGGAACATTTGTGAGAGAAAATTCTTGAGTAAGATAGTGAGTGATTGAAAGAAAAAAAAAAGTGAGAGAGATAATTATTTTAAGGACCATATGATCGATGAAAGTTGAAAGGGAGCAAAAAGCAATAATAGTTAATTACTTTCTTAAGACCATTTCAAAGACAGTGATAACCCACACTTTTCTTAAGCCTTTTTATTTGAGTTTTAGAATTTAAGGACTACAAAATTCAATTTATGGGTTGATGAGTTAGGGTTAATTAGATTATTAATTTTAATTTTAAGTAATGGGTTAACGGGATTAAGCTTAATTGGGTAAGGATTTTTGTTTATAAATACCAATTATTGGTTAATTTGTAACGACCTAAGCCATATTAATTGTTATTATAATTTTTTTTTCCAAATTTTTACTTTTTTATCCTTTTCCTTTTCTCGATTTTATTGGTTTGTAGCTTTCCTATTCTTTGCAATTCTAGATTTGTTTCCTTACACAATCATTTTATCTAAGATTTTGTTAAAAGGGATAAAAAATAATTTATGGTTGAAGGAAATTGACTAATTAATTTTTATACTAGAATAGGCTTATGGAATAAATAATTTCTATTTATAATGAACTAGGCTATAGCTTTGTCACTTCCTAATTGTTTATTAATTAAATGTAACTTGTCCTCCATGTATGCAACTTTTTGTTATTTGGAAATCATACATAGTTTATTAGCCCTTAATATAATTACTTATGGTGGATATTGATTACTATAAAGTTTCAGCTTAATGGGACCATGATGTTGCCACCTAAGATTACATATGAATGGGAAGAAGTCAAGGTCATTAAAGCCAACATAAAAGATACCTTATTGATGCTTAGCTTAGATGCAATAATAAAAATTCATAGATATAATAACATACTTAACTATATGCATAACTTCCCTAACTAATCATATGAGTTTGTGAAGTATCTCAGTAAGACAAGTGACAAGCAATGCTTGATATGTTGAATTAGATGGTTGACATGAGAGCATATTGTTGACAACAATGTTCTACATGAGGTTGATGAACTTGTATTTGCCATTGTTAAGGATATTCCACATGTAAGTGGTGTTGAGCTATAAAAGCTTGATTATGAAACTAAGAATGTGTGGAAAAGTGTTAGGTATGTGCAAAATGAAGTTAAGGGTGCAAATTGTCTTATTGATGGAATTGTGACGCAATCTTCTATTTATAATATAATTGGTGAATAGCAGGTCATCAATTAAGTCAAATAGCTTGTCATGAAAAATAATGTACTAAAGATACTAACATTACAAGAGAGCATGAACAACATTTTTATAATGCTATTGTACTTGAACAACACATTAAGAGTACATATGCCAATAATAGGTCTCTTTTAGCTTGATTAAGAATTAATTGCTTGTTCTAAACCCTTGATTAACAACTTTGTATTACAATTTTAGATGTCTTTATATCATCCCAAAACATTAGTGTTTAGTGCCAACTAAGTCTTAGCAACTATTGTACAAACTCATGGACAAAAAATAGCCCCTTTAGTTAGATTAGATACTATGTAACGCACTAATATGCATAATGAAGGCACTAGGTAACAATTATCTAGAAACCTTAACTAAAAAGTGACGTTAAGTTAGCAATTAGTTAATACTTTTGCAACAATTAAGGATTGTACTTTTGACAAAATTAAGGATTGTATCTTTAAAATAATTAGGAATTATGATGTATTAGACATAGCATACTCTTGCTTTATTTTGTGATAGTATAGCCATTAAACAAACATTAAGCTATGATTTCAGAGGGTGTTTATGAATTCAATATTTATAATGTTAGACTATGCTAGTGAAGGATCTATTACCTATTATAACACTTATTTTATGGCTTGTTATCTAATAAATATATATTTTTTTTGGTTTGGCTTAATAGTTTAATTATTTAAAGACCTTCTCCCTTCCCAATACCCATAAAAGGAAAGCTAAAATGATACTTTCTCATTTTCATTATCCAACTAAAAAATAAAAAAGATAACACAAAAAAAAAGTTATAAATCATGAATTCCTATATTAAAACCTCTTTTTTTATATGATAAAGAGTGGAATTTTTCCTTTCAATAATGTAATAGTTGGAACTTAATCTAAAATATCCATTATCATTGCCCTTCCTCCATATTGACCACTATGGTCATTTGTGCCAAAAGTTAAAACCTCCTTGAAGTTCTAATGGTTAAAATAATCAATAGTTTAATTCACTTATGATCAACAAATAGCCATTGTCCACATTTGAACCAATTGAGTTAACATTTACAATTATAAAAGTGGATAACAAATGTGTTATACAATTGATAACCTTACAGTAATGGAAACACTATAGCAAAAACATGATGTCACCCTTTCACCAAAATTAAAACTCAACACAATGTTAATCAAAGGAACATAAGTGAATAGTATACAACTACATAACACTAGTTTATATTATATTCAACCCTTACAATTGCATTTTCTTTCAACAATCTTTAATTTCTCTTTTTATCTCAAAACATTTAGACAACACTTTACTCATTTCCTTGCCTTAATTGTTGATTTTGTTCTTCTTAGACTTAATATACTATTTGATTAGCTTAGAGTTTGAGAAGCAAAAGAAAGAAAGTTAACTCACCCTACCAATTGGTGCCATCTTTCACCAATGCTTGGCATAAAGATTGGCATAAGTCAAGCACATCAAGGAGGCAAGGTGAAAACAGAGTCAATGTGAAGTTCCCGATTTCTCCCTAAGATCTACTAGTTTGTGATACTGAGAGGGGGGTGAATTAGTATTACCACAATTCGCAATTCGTAGGTAAGTGAACAACTTCAACCTCTTCTTAAAAGCAAACTCTTTTTCAGACTCGATTAAGGTAGATCTATTGCTACCTACTAATCACAATAGTCCCCAAAGTCACCTTTCAAACACCTTGCCTAATAGACAATTCGGATGTTCTTGTTTAGGCTTTCGTTAGGTTATGGGTTGGCTGATACTTTAACTGCATTCACAACTCAATTCAAAACACAGAGTGTAAAGCAAATTAAGGACACACGAAATTTACGTGGTTTCGTCAATGTGACGTACATCCACGGTGGTAGGGACTCTCCCTTACTGAGACCATCCACTATACTTGAGAATTCCAGTTACAATAGATGTCTTAATTCTCTACTCCTTTTACTATTGCAAATACTAAGCAAATACAATACAAAAAGTGTCACTTACTGTGTCTACCCTTCTTCTAGCTTGTCTTGCCTCTGTTGAATTGAAAGGCTGCTCCACTGCCGCTTAGAAGTTCACCGCAACGCTCTTTATCCTCTCTTGAAGAAATTTGGAAATACGTTAAGTTCTTTCCGATGTTTCGCCGAATTCCTTCTCTATATTATCTCACACAGCTCCTGCTTTCACCGTCTCACGGTCTCACCCGTCTCCTTGTCTCACAGCTCGCGTCACATTTCTTTTTTTTTGTCCAGCCCCTGTTCTGCCGGATCTCTCACCGTCAACTGGATATCTTTCTGCCGGATCTGTCACCATCTGCCGGATCTCTCACCATCGACCGGATCTCTTTCTGCTGGATCTGTCACTGTCTGCCAGATCTGTCTCACCGTCTGCCGGATCTGTCTCGCCGTCTGCCGGATCTGTCTCGCGTCTGCCGGATCTGTCTCGCCATCTGCGGGATCTGTCTCGCGGTCTGCCGGATCTGTCTCGCCGTCTGCCGGATCTGTCTCGCCGTCTGCGGGATCTGTCTCGCTGTCTGCCGGATCTGTCTCGCCATCTGCTAGATCTGTCTCGCCATCTGCCGGATCAATCTGTCCCAGCCAGATCTCTCTCACGCCGTCGCTGGATCTCTTTCTGTCCCAGCCGGATCTGTCACCATCCCAACCGGCTCTCTCTCATGCTGTCACCGGATCTCCTCTGTCCCAGCCGAATCTCCTCTAACTCAGCCGGATCTGTCACCGTCCCAGCCGGCTCTCTCTCACGCCGTCGCCAGATCTCCTCTGTCCCAGCCAGATCTGTCACCGTCCCAGCCGGCTCTCTCTCACGCTGTCGCCGGATCTCTCACCGTCTGCCGGTGGTGTGCCGACCTGCTCAGCTGCCGACTGCTGGTGTGCCGGTGGTGTGCCGACCTACTCAGTTGCCGATTGCTGGTGTGCCGGTGGTGTACCGATATGCTCAGTTGCCGACTGCTGTTGTGCCGGTAGTGTGCCTTTCTCACGGGTTTCTCTCTCTTGCCGGTGCTGTGCGTAGGTTTTCTGTCTGTTTTTCTCAATAGCCGATACGTCTCTTTTTGTTGTCTTCCAATGGCCTTTATATACTCCTCCATGAAATCCCAATAGGGCTTACTTGCGGCAAATTTACTGTCTTGCCCTTTTCATGTGGCTTTTACGTTCTTGCCCCTCAATGTGACTTTTACCTTCTTGCACACTTAAACCTAATTAACAACAATTACAACCTATACAAGGCTGTGAGAACAACAATCTCCCCCTTTGTAATTGTTGGCAACACTCATGACAAAAGCCACTATGCAGCAGTTTCAACTCCCCCTAAATATGCACTCCCCCTTTCTTAACAACTCCCCCTGCACTATTTCTTCTCTCCCCCTTTGCCAACCAATTACAAATTTGAAACACTCACAAAGTGAAGATGGAGGATTTACCTGAACTTCAGGCTTGAGGAGGCATTTGCACAGATAGACTCAATCTGTGCTTTTCAAACAGCTTCTTATTAGTGAGTCTTGAAACCAGCTCCCATGTATCATTCTTCTCAATTTGATCCAGCTCCTCATTGATAGCTTTGACCCAGGTTTGGTCTTAAATAGCCTCTTCAACAGATTTAGGTTCAACTTATGAGAGTAGAGCAGTATCTCCTACCATTCTTCTTCTTGTTGTAACTCCTGCTGATGGGTCATCTATGATCTGATCTCCTTGATGAACACTGGTCCATGTTTTCTTTGTCCTTCTTCCTTGCACCGTCTTAGTTGCAAGAGGATCTCTTTCTTCATCTTCGGACTCACTCTTCTCTAAGTCTAAACTTACTTCTTGTTCCTTTTCTTTAGATTGGTCTGATTCTTCATCTACATTGAAGTCATCTTCTTCATTGTCCTCAGCTTCTCCATTCTACATTGTTTTCCAGTTCTCATCTATTTTTACATCACTGGAAGTGATCACTTTTCCTAACTTATGCAGGAAAACTCTATAACCTTTTGTCTTTGCTAAGTATTCCATAAAGATGCCTTCATCAGACCTAGCATTAAATTTTCCCAAGTTTTACTCCTTATTCTTCACAAAACATGGGCTGCCAAAGACTCTGAGATACTTGGTTGTTGTCTTCTTCCCACTCCATAGCTCATATGGAGTCTTATCAGTATTGAGCCTTAGTAGAACTCTGTTCAGTAGGTGCACGGCTGTAAATGTTGCTTCTATCCAAAATCTTGTGTGAAGCTTGGATTCCAGCAGTAAAGTTCTTGCCATTTCAACCACAGCTCTGTTCTTCCTCTCTACCACCCCATTCTGTTGAGGTGTTCTTGTTGCTGCCATCTGATGGTGAATTCCATACTTCTCAAGGTAATCTTCAAAAGCTCCATTTGTAAATTCAGTGCCTTGATCTGACCTCAATACTTTGATCTTCTTTCCACTCTCATTTTCAGCCAATCTTCTGTATCTCTTGAAGCAATTCAGAACTTCTGACTTGTGTTTGAGGTGCATGATGCAGGTCCTTCTGGAATAATCATCAACAAACAAGACAAAGTACCTCTCACCTTTCAACCCTTTTATTTTCATCGGCCCACACAAATCAGTATGTACAATGTCAAGCACTGCTTCAGAACTGAACTCTTTGGTCTTATACTGTTTTCTAACATGTTTTCCTTTAGAGCATGCTGAGCAAACATACTCTCTCTCTCTCCTGAGGTTGGGAATATCCCTGATTGCATGAGTAGTGGTCAGCTTCCTCATGTTCTTCTATGATAGGTGTCCCAGCCTCCTATGCCAGAGTTGATTTTCTTCTTCTTTGGTGAGTAAATAGCTACTTGTCTTATCTTTATCAATCACATATAAATTTCTAGCTATTCTCTTCCCAACTGCAATAGTATTGCCTTCTTTACTTTTTATCTAGCAACCTGTTTTTGTGAATATTACCTTATGGTCTTCGTTGCATAATTGATTGACAGATGCTAAATTATATTTGAGTCCTTCAACGTGTAGAACATCTTTCATCTTTCCTCTTCCAATCTTTACTGACCCCTAACCATTGATGTTGAGTGAATCATCATTGCCAAACTTGACTCTACCTTCTCTTGATTTGTTTAGCTTTGATAATTTACTCTTGTCACCCGTCATGTGTGAAGTGTATCCACTATCAAGGATCCACTGCTTATCCTTGCAGTCAGCTTTGAGTGCAATTTCAGCTATGTTAGCCACCTCCCTTTTAGCTTTATATTCCTTCTTTTGAACTAGTTGGAAGATAGCTTTCTCTTTTTTCTTAGCTTTGACTGCACCGCTTGTTTTCACTGTGCCATTGAGTGCCTTCTCTTGCTCAGGGAGAAGTGTCATGCATCTCTTGGCATTATGGCCATCTTGCCCGCACCTTTCACATTGTTCCAAGTCTACCAATATAGCAAACTTGTTCTTTGAAACCACTGGTTTGGGCTTCCACCAATAATCCTTGTCAGCGTGTCCTTGCCTTTTACAGTATGTGCAAGAACTCATGACAGGTGTGCTCTTCTGAATTCTATATTGTCTCTCCTTGTATGCAGTATCGTATCTTCTCAAGTTGGAGACATATACTGGCCTTCTCCACCAGCAGTTACTCGCCTTATGACCCCAAACTCCACAATAAAGGCAATGACCTTAAAACTGCCTCTTCTTAGGTCTGATCACTACTTGTTTTCTTTTGTTCATCACTTGTTGTGTAGGCAAAGTAGCTGGCTCCTTTGCTTGTGTGACTTTCATTTTAGTCACCTTCTTCTCCTTCTTCTGTTCAGCCGTAGCCCTCTGCTGGCTGACTTTCTTTTCTTCCTTCTTGTTTGCCACCCTAGGTTGCTTCTTTAGAACTTCTTTATTCTTGGCTATCTTCTTCTGAGTCACAACTTTCTCTTTCAACTTCTGTGGCACATTCTCATTTTCTTTAGCCAATGCAGCCTCAAATTGCTGCACTTTCTCTACATTCTTCTCTCCTTTTCTAGAACTTGTTTCTCCTATCATTTCAAGCTTCTGCAAGTTCTCTTTGCTACTTTTGAGTTGTTGCTGAAGTCTCAGCAACTCTTTCTCCATTTCTTCAATTTTTGAAGCCTTTGAGCCAAGCTCTACTGTAAGGTCTTCACATATTGTGATCTGTTCCTCAAATCTTCTCTTCAAGTCAATATGCTCAGCCCTTATTTCACTATTTTGACTTTCAGCTTCCTCAGACTTTGCTTCAACTTGTTTTATATGGGCCTCCAACCTTCTTATGGTTCTGCCCCTTCTGATTATCTCCTTTGAAATTGCTTCCAGCTCAGCTTCAAAATCTGACTCTTCTTCATTAACTTCCTCTTCCTCCTCAGAGGTTGAGCTACCACCTTGTGCTGATGCCATAAAGACATACTCATCTGATGAGTCTTCATCTTCCTCCTTATTAGCTTCTTTTGTCTGACTCACATAACTCTTAAATGAGCCTCTTGTCTTCCTCTGTGGGTTGACAATCTTCTTATTGGACTTCTTTGATTTGAATGATGATCTTCTCCATCTTGAATTCTGCTCATCATCACCATCCTCATCTTCATCATCAAGTTTCACTTTGCACTGAGAAGCAAAGTGTCCAGTTTGCCCACAACGATAACATCTCAAAGACAATTGTCCTTTTCCTTTCTTAGACCCCTTTTTGAATTTCCTTGTGAAGTAAGCCAATACTTTACCTTCACTTTCTTCCTCATCATCATCATTATCCTCACTAGATGATTCTTCCTTTTCTTTTATCTTCAAGTGTTTCATAGCTTTGAAAGTTGCCTCCTTTGATACCTTTGACGTTGAGGAGCTCTCAGTTGACTTTATTCTCATCTCATATGCAATGAAATTGCACTGAAGATCATGTGGAGACATAGAATTGAGATCTCTACTCTCCTCTATGGCTGCCGCCTTTGAGGCAAACCTCTCAGGCAGAATTCTCAGAATTTTCTTCACAATTGATGAATCCTTCTTGTTCTTCCCATGACTTTTCAGGTCATTTATAGCGTCAATAACCATGGTGAAGAACTCTTGAACTGTCTCATTCTTCTACATTTTGAGAGATTCATATCTCTCCTTGAACACTTGAAGCTTAGCCTCCTTCATTCTACTATCACTTTCATAGACTTTCTGCAATCTGTCCCATATCTCCTTGGCAGATTTGTAGTCCATAACTTTAGCATACTCAGCATCTGTCAATGCTGAAATGATGACATTTGAGGCCTTCCCATTTATCTCAAACTGCCTTAATTCCTCTGGGGTTGAGTCTTTACCTTCTTCTGGAGCCATAAAACCCTCCTATACGCATTTCACCACGTTCATGCCCATGGTTACAAATACCACTTGCATTCTTGCTCTCTAATATGATAGTTGGTTCCGTTGAAGATTGGAACCTTCTTGCTGTAAGTGGTGCTAGTGCTGGTACCGGCTTCCATTTCTCAATATGCTGAATAAGTCAAACTTCTAGATCCCTTCAAACTAGTACACCAAGCTGTTAAACTTCAAACTAGTGAACCTGTGCTCTGATACCAATTGAAGTTCCCGACTTCTCCCTAGGATCTACTAGTTTGTGATACTGAGAGGGGGGATGAATCAGTATCACCACAATTCGCAATTCGCAAGTAAGTGAACAACTTCAACCTCTTCTTAAAAGCGAACTCTTTTTCAGACTTGACTAAGGTAGATCTATTGCTACCTACTAATCACAATAGTCCCTAAAGTCACCTTTCAAACACCTTACCTAATAGACAATTCAGATGTTCTTGTTTAGGCCTTCGTTAGGTTATGGGTTGGCTGATACTTTAGCTGCATTCACAACTCAATTCAAAACACAGAGTGTAAAGCAAATTAAGGACACATGAGATTTACGTGGTTCCATCAATGTGATGTACATCCACGGTGGTAGGGACTCTCCCTTACCAAGATTATCCACTATACTTGAGAATTCCAATTACAATAGATGTCTTAATTCTCTACTCCTTTTACTATTGCAAATACTAAGAAAGTACAATACAAAGAGTGTCACTTACTGTGTTTACCCTTCTTCTAGCTTGTCTTGCCTCTATTAAATTGAAAGGCTGCTCCACTGCCGCTTAGAAGTTCACCGCAACGCTCTTTATCCTCTCTTGAAGAAATCTAGAAATACGTTGAGTTCTTTCCGATGCTTCACCGAATTCCTTCTCTAGGTTGTCTCACACAGCTCCTGCTTTCACCATCTCACAGTCTCACCCGTCTCCTTGTCTCACGGCTTGCCTCACGTTTCTTTTTTTTTTTTTTTTGTCCAGCCTCTGTTCTGCCAGATCTCTCACCGTCGACTAGATATCCTTCTGCTGGATCTATCACTGTCTGCCAGATCTCTCACCGTCGACCAGATCTCTTTCTGCCGGATCTGTCACTGTCTGCCGGATCTGTCACCATCAACCGGATCTGTCTCACCGTCTGCCGGATCTGTCTCGCCGTCTGCCGGATCTGTCTCGCCGTCTGCCAGATCTGTCTGTCCCAGCCAGATCTCTCTCATGCCGTTGCCGGATCTCTTTCTGTCCCAGCCAGATCTGTCACCGTCCCAGCCGGCTCTCTCTCACGCCGTCGCCGGATCTCCTCTGTCCCAGTCGGATCTGTCATCGTCCCAGCCGGCTCTCTCTCACGCCGTCGCCGGATCTCCTCTGTCCCAGCCAGATCTGTCACCATCCCAGCCGGCTCTCTCTCATGCCATCACTGGATCTCTCATCGTCTACCGGTGGTGTGCCGACCTACTCAGCTGCCGACTGCTGGTGTGCCAGTGGTGTGCCTTTCTCACGGGTTTCTCTCTCTTGCCGGTGGTGTGCGTAGGTTTTCTCTTTGTTTTTCTCAATAGCCGATACGTCTCTTTTTGTTGTCTTCCGATGACCTTTATATACTTCTCCATGAAATCTCAATAGGGCTTACTTGCAGCGAATTTACTGTCTTGCCCTTTTCATGTGGCTTTTACGTTTTTGCCCCTCAATGTGGCTTTTACCTTCTTGCACACTTAAACCTAATTAACAACAATTACAACCTATAAAAGGTTGTGGGAACAACACAATGTTCATGGTAACAAGACAAGTAAGGCTAGGCAGAAGTTAAGTTATGGGTTATGGCACTGATGTTAGGTGCTAAAGAGTTAGGGGCTAAAGCACATGTGTGATAGGTCAAATAAGGCAATGTTTACTACTAGTAAAGGGTCAGATTCCTTAATGCTCTTTAGAAGGGAAGTATGTTCTAACATAAGGTGTGATGGCTCAAGCAAGGCAATGTCTCTTACTACTAAAGGATCAAATTCTCTAATACTTTTTAAAGGGGTAATGCATCTCTCACACAAAAGTTATATAATTATGTAAGCACTTAGGTTGAGGTTCAAACTAACAATGTGTGGATTAGTTGTGAGTTGGCTTATAAGTAAGCTAAGAACTAGCTCAAGCATCAATGAAATATTAGTGCACAATTAGAGTTTAGGCTAACTATATGTGATTTAATTATGGGATGGCTAACAAGGTAAAGGCTTGGTGTGTAGAGCAAGTTAGTATTAGAATCAAAGACCAGAAAAATAGGAATAATATGGAGTGTGCTCCATAAAATCATGGGAATATGTTGTTAGTGGGCTAATTAGGTAGCCAAGATGAAGTTCAAGCCAACGTAAGTGAGTAGCTTGTTTAGCATGAAAGAAGGAGAACATAGGTGATTTCTCTAATGTCTGGCTAAGCCACAATAAGGTGGTAAACACTCCTTAAGCATGGGAAGACATGGAGACATTATTGGCCAAGGATTACAAGGAAGTGCTCTTAAAAGTAAGGGAATATCATTATGCATGATTGACTTAGGAGTTATATCATTCATGTCCTTAATATAGCACCAATAACTGTTACATAAATATATTGTGGCAATAATTGAATTTAGCTAACAATCATATGGTAGCAATTCAAAACCACTGTGTTATATTAAGAAAAGGCAATACTTATAAATGTTATGCCATAGTCTTAAGCCATTGCCCTTTTTATCTAAAAAATGAAAAAAGTAATAAAGCAGTCGTTGAGTTATCATTTGTTTAAAAAAATAAAGAGATAAGGTAGCAGTCTTAAGCTGCTACTTTTTTTTTTTTTTTTGAAAAAGGGTTAAGGTAGTGATTTGGAACCATTGCCTAATCTTCTTTTTAAAAAAAAAAAAAAAAAACAAGGGGCTAAGGTAATAGTTCTAAACTGCTATATATTCCTCTTGAAAATAAAAGGATAAGGCAACGGTTAGGAACTACTACCTTTTTTTTTTTTTTTGAAAAATCAATAATGTAGCGGTTTGGAACCATTGCCTAATCTTTTAAAAAGAAAAATAAGGGGCTAAGACAATGGTTCTAACTTTTCCTTATGAAAATAAGGAGCTAAGATAGTGGTTTTAAACCACTACCCTTTTTTTTTTTTTCTAAAAAGGAATAAGGCAATGATCTAAAACTGCTACTTAATCTTTTTTTTTTTCATAAAAAAAAGGGCTAAGGCAATAGTTCTAAACCACTACCTATTCCTTTTGAAGATAAGGGGCTAAGGCAGCAATTTTAAACAAATGCCTGTTCCTTTTGAAATTAAAGGTATAAGGCAACGGTTCTAGATCGTTGCTTATTCTTTTTCAAAAAATGGAATAAGGTAGCAGTCTTGAACCATTGCCTAATTTTTTTCTTGAAATGGAAAAAGGTAGAGGTTTAAAATTGCTGCCTAATCTTTGTGTTAAAAAAAAAAAAACAAAAGGGTTAAGGCAGCAATCTTAAGTTGCTACCTATTTTTTGAACAAGGCAGCAGTTCCTGATCACTACCTAATCTTTTTATTAAAATGAAGGGATAAATTTAGTTTTGATTCTCCTAATCAAATTCAATTCTTTGACCCAATTGTGTACAATTCACTTTGATCTATTTTTCTTCCTAGACAATTTTGGGCATTTAGGGTTTTTGTACTCTATTAGGTTAAAATTGATCAGTATTTTAAATAGATTGTCTCCAAGATTGTCTAGACAACATCCTACTCTTGAGGGAGTGGGGCAAACTACTCATTGTTGTGTTGCTCCATCTCAAGGAAGAGCATTATTTTAAAGGAGGGAAAGTAAGGTTGACAAGCCACTTCGAAGAGGTAACTGGACTAGATTGCTTGATGGACGTTTTACATGTCATAAGAAATTTTACTCAAGGTCCTTTGCTAGTAGAGGTTGCTTATTGTTACTAGTAGCAAAGGAAAATGGTGGGAGTTTTTCCCTAGTGATAGTGGGTGGGTCTCATGAGATCTGAGTCATCTGTTAGAAACTTTGCTAGCTACATACAAGTATAGCCAAATTAAGATGAGATGAAATGGACAAGCCAAGATTGCAACATAACTATGATAGAAAATAGGAGAAAACCCACCCTTTTAGCTAACATAGAAAGATACATATAAAGAAAGGATTCATTCAAAGTGTCTAGGTACCAAGAGTCAATGAAGAGAAGGGATTGGAGCCTAGTAGACATAAGTCCTTAAATTGGAAAAATCTAACTTACAAATAAAGATGTGCTAATGGTAGTGATATGCCAAACCCTCTTATTCTACTCCTATTGATATCTCAAGATGGACATACTAAGATTAGATGGGATCCATAGGACTTGCATTAGAGATTTAATATAATAGAATATCCTCTTGAGTTGTCTCCCTTAACACCTTCATTTGAATCTCCATAGTTACAAATAGATATCCCATCTTAATTCTTTAATTATATAATACATAATTATGAAAGAATCTTTAAGTTACATTTAAGGAGAGTTTAGATAAAAAGAGAATTTATAAATACAAAATAAAAGAAAGGGATAGAAAGCAATCTTTATACTCCAAAAGTTATATTCATTCATATTAATAAAAACAATGACATGGATCTATAAGCTTATAATCCTCTATCATGTTATCATATTCACATTATATGCACAAAAGTAAATACAATTTTAATTTTAATTATTGATATTAAATTACTTATCCAAATAATAGTCCTAATGAAATTAAAAAATAGTTTTCTAATTCAACAAGTAATCTAATCAAATATAAATCCTCAATCCTAATCCAATTAGGACGTTTTAATTCTAGTCAAAGACTATATATAATCTAGAAAATAATTTTTTAGATTATATTTAAATTAAATTTCTTTTAAATCAATAACTTAATTGAATTAGGTGTTCCACTTCTAAAGAATTTTGAATCTTAAAAATCTAATCAAACTGGCATCCATGCCATGAAAGGCTTGGTCACGTGACCCAGTATGGCTTTCTTTATTGCCATCAACACTGCCATGTTTAATTACCCAACAATGCCCAAAAATAAGTAAACAAACCTATTCATTACTAGGGCATACATCAACAAAATCAATTTCAAATTGTTATAAAGTTGAAACATTCAAGACCAATTACATGCGACAATGAAAACATAATATGCTAATATATCTTGGCATTTTTGAAAAATATGATTCAGCCATCTCTTAATTGGTTGAGCTCATAACTATTAAATTATGCATAATAAAGTTTATGACTATTGAATTACAAATAATGATTAAAGGAGAAAAAATTGAAAAAAAGAGGAAAATCTCCTTTTGTCCTAAAGACTTGAATTATACACATTCTTCCATTTGATTGGGCTGCATGTTTTGGGTCAATCAATGACCACCTAAAAGTCAATTTGATCCATGGAAAGGTAGTACATGGTTAGCAATGTATAGTGAAATGCTCAAATCAAAAACAAAGAAGATGACATGTTCTTCTATTAGATCATAACTAGAAAATTTAAATGCTTCTAAAGGATAAAAAAATTGCTAGCTAAGTAAATCCACTTTTTTTTTTGTCTTTTTCTTTTTAGAAATTGAAAATTTAAAGATTTAAATTTTAAATATTATTCACCTATGTGAATTAATTAGCTAACATGTATTAAATAGTAAAACTACAACATATGACTCTATTTAGTAATACTTGAAATAAAGTGTTATGAACAAAAGTGTTGAGAGTAAAAGTATTACAATTAAAAATTACATCTTACTTGATAATAATAATAAAAATATTGTGAAAAAAATTAGTAAAATTATAAATATTTAGTAAAAATGTTAATAAAATAACTATTAGTTTATAAATTGACCATAGAAGTATGATGTAAAATTTATTTTATTTTTTAAAATATATCTAGTATTTTAATATTTTATATTATATATTTAATATTAAACATATTATATTAGTTTAAATTAATAATAAAAAATATTATTTAAAATGACAATAATTAATGTAATTTTTAAAAAATAATAATTATTTTAAAATAAAATAAAAAGAATAAATATTATAACTATCAAATATTAAAAAATATACTAATTTTATATTAAAAAATTTAAGTACAGAATTTATAATCATAATTCCTACAAAATGTAAAAACTGTAATGACTATAAATTAAGATGAGTGTGATTTTTAAAACATTTCATTGTCGCTTTTCCAAAACTAGGATTTTGAAAGAGTTGAGGTAAGAAAATTCAATTTTGAAAGTTATAATCAAATAATATTTTAATTGTACTTTAATTTAAAGATAATTTAATTCATTACAACATAATTTAAAATGCATTACCAAATAAAGCATACATGTTGCATAATGACCATAAAAACATTAACTATAAACATGTAACATTTTTTTAGTAACATAAGTAAATAAATGAAAAAATTAAAAAAAAAAAATCTATAATGGTAAGTTGCATGAAGTAACACCAAACTTATGTATGCTCACTAAAGTATTGGAAAATCACCTAAGCCCAGATTGAACTGTATACTAGTGCTAGTTGGTTTTAGTGAAATAAAATGATTTTTGGGTAAAATGCTCTTAACATGTTTACAACTACAAAGATTCAGTTTGTTTGTGCCTATGCTTGTGCTTAAGATATCTTTCACTCCCTTTCATTAAAAAAAAAAAATGACCCCATTCATCTTCTTTTCTAGTCCCTAAAAGTTTGAGCTTCTAACTATTCTCTTTTGCAAAACCAAAACGAGGATCTTTCCCCTCCTTAATCTCCCTTCTCACTTTCTCGACTCTTCTAAGTATGCCCTTCACTACAATATCAAATGCATAGTGAGCTTAAAAAATGTTAATTCCTTCATGGATAAGTTTAGAGAAGATTTGTTTGATTGGGCTAAACCATGACCACCATTAGATGAACGATAAGGGAAACCTAATACAAGTTTGACTTTCCTAGAAGAATAACCAAGAATATCAAAACTTTGAATTTTGAAAATAAATTATATTATACCATACATGTTTATAATCCTAATAGGAAAAATACTAGGCAAAGGAAAAGACTTGGCAAATAGGATTTTTGAAGGATATTTAGAGGATGGTTGGGCTATTTATTTGGCTAAATGATTTTGAGAATTTGGACGGTTGAGTAAGCATATTCATCATTTTGGGTATGGTGTCTAATTTTTACTGATTGAGTATCAACCAACATGGCTTCGTAGAATTGGCATTTTTTTTTTAGAGTCCCAAGGTTTGTATACTCAAGACTTGAAGAGATGTTAGACTAAGATTTTGGGATCTTCATGGTAAAATCCATATTTGACTAGTTTAATATTTTGAAGACTAGGTTTTCTAAAGTATGCTTGAAAATTTTTTGAAAGTTTTAGAGGGGCACGTCAAAAATAGCCACCGCTAATTTTTGAAAATGAATTTTTAGAGGGGACGGTGAAACTGTGACCACCTATTGCTGTTTGGAGGTTGATGGTAGAACCATCATTTGTTTGGAAGAAGATGACTTCTTCTATTTTGGTCATGGTGGTGAAACCACCTACTTTCCTTTTGCTGATACTTTAATCATCACATTTTCTGAGGAAGAAGATGATGGAGTGGGCCATCTTCTAGATTTTGCAGTAGATCTATCTTCATAGACTTTGTCAAACTAGGCTTTTAGGATCTTTTGGGTTTTAAGACTTAGGTCCTCAAATTTGGGTGAGTTTGGAACTAAAGACTCATAGGAATCATTAGTGTTTGTAGCTTGTTTGTGTAGGCTTTTGATATTTTAGGAGCCCGATGGGCTCAAGCTAGAGTGACTAAACATGTTAGCCTATGTTTTTGGTTTATTTGTTTGTTGGTTTTCATGGGCTTGGTTCTTCCTTTTGGATTTTTTGGGCATTTTTAGTGGGGTTTTAAAGTGTTTGAATTCCCTACAAAAATTCCCTTGTAAGACAATTATGCAAAGAATTAGAAGAGCCTTTAACATGGTCAATTTCAAAATCAAAAATACTTAAAATTGCTTGTCATCATGCAAAAATATGTTTGATGCTAGATTTTGAGCATCTTTTTGTAAAACAAATTTTTCAGCTCGACAATCAATTCATAATAAAAATTTTCAATTTAACAAATCATTTTAAAATTTGGAAATACATAAAACAATTGCTAAAATTTCCTTTTTAATAGTGGAATACTATTGTTGATGTTTTAATGTAAAATAAACAAGTTACTCTTGTTGACCTTTGACCTATTTCAACACTCCTCCATAACCTAACTCAAATGCATCTATTTCAACAATCTTAGGTAGGTTAGCATTAGCTATGCATAAGCAAGGTAATTCTTTAACTTGTCTTTTGATTTCCCTTACTATGGCTATATGTTCCTCAGTCCAAGGTTGGGAAGACTTTTATTTGGATAACTTGTCATGAAGAGGCTTACAAACAAGGTTAAGTTTGGGATAGAAATTAGAGATATAATTCAATCATCTTAGGAAAAGTTGGATTTAAGTTTTATCTATGATTTTATCAGGGAATTTATTAGCAAAGGTTAAGGCTTTAGAGTAAGGAGTAATCATACCTTATTGGATAAAATGTCCTAAGAACCTTACCTTAGTTTTAAAGAGATCAAGCTTTGACTTGGAAAAGCTAGGCCGGCTTTTTTGGTGGCATGGATGAAGCTTCGGATATGCATAAAATGTTAATCAAGATTTTCAAAGAAAACTAGAACATCATCAACAAAAACAATGATGAAATACATGTAAGGCAAGTAAATTTCATTCATAATCTTTTGGAATTCAAAGGGAACATTTTTGAGGTCAAGTGGCATTACATTCCATTCATACTGTCCAAATGGAATAGTAAAAGTTATTTTATAATTGTCATTTTCATGAATCTAGATTTGCTAGAATCTCAACTTCATGTCAAATTTTGAAAAGATATGGGCTCTTACTAGCCTTTATATCCATTCCAACACAATATTTAGAGGTTTATAGTTGATTACTAATCAGGGAACACCATGCTTGAGCTCTACATTTTTGTTGACATAGAAAGCGACAAAACTCCATAATGATTGGCCTAGACAAATGATCCGTTTTGTAAAAGATCATCAATTTCCTATTTACAATACTTGACCAACTAGGAGTTAATCTAATTAGGTCTTGCTTTAGTTAGAATGTTCTTTTCATCAAAATTTTTAACATAAGGTGAAGTAACTATATATTGCTAACAAAACCAAAAGACATTAGGAACATCATAACAAATTGATGATTCAATTTGTGTTTCTAAAATTTAAATTTTTTGTTGAACAACAAGAGAAGAAAGTTATTGTTCAAGTTGTTTGAAAGATACTTCAGATTTTAAAGATTGAAGATAAGATTATTTTGTCCGAAGTAAAAGATTAATTTTTGCTAATTATTGAAAAGATAAATTTTTGAAAATATTTAAATTTCTAGTTTGATGTTTTTGAATGTAATGGAAGGTAATAGGTTGACCAAGAATAATAGTATGGATTCCTTGGAAAGGCTTAATTAAATTTGAGAAAAGGTTTTCAAGGATTACCTTTTGTTTAAGGTTTCTGACAAGGACAAAAGAAGTTTGAATTGAAATTCTATATTGGCAAACTTGTACCTCAGTGAGTTTGTAGTCAATGTGCAATTGACAGGTGCTTACTGGCTTTAATCCTTCTGTAGTTTTTTCAAAAAATTTTGTTGGGACAAGTCCTTCTTGAATACAATTTAGATCAACACCAATATCTACAAGAGCTATGATCTCCAAAGAAAATTGGTTAGCAATTTTTAATTGGATTTTGACAAGCCATTTTTGAGTAGTGATTTCTATTAAAAGAAACAAAAATTTATTACTTTCCAAATTTTCAACATTTGCTTAGGGTGCATTGGAGGACTTCGGTTAGTCCAAATTTTTGGTATTTTGTTGGTTAGCATTTGATGGTCTTTAGACTATGGGGTTTTGAGTTCATGGATTTCATGTTTGATTTAGTTTATTTCTTGTTTGAAGTCTGTTAAAATAATAGGCTTGGTTTTGGGCTAGTCAAATTGTTTTAGGACATTCTTAAGATCATAAGGAGCCTAGATACATTGTAGCAAGGCATTTAGGTTTGAAGAAGAAGATGGGCATTCAAGAAGCCTTTGTATAAACTGGGCCATTGCATGGTCATTACCCAACGAGTCAAGTATTTCTAAAATTTGTTCTTAATTGCACGTTAGGACACATCCTCTTTTTCTTCAGATCCAGTTTCTGTTTCAAAAGATGAAGTTCTAAGTTCATCCATTTGCAGTCCAGCTTCATTCTTAAAAGATAGTTCTGGGGTGTTGTCTTCTGAAGTTTCAATCAATAAGGCTTGGAGTTGGGCTTAGATATTTTCTACTAGATCAAGTGCTTGGAGTTTTGTGTTTGGTTTGTAGTAATGGGCTAAATGTTGCATATATAGCTGTTGTTCCCATAGCCTTGTATGGGTTGTAATTGTTGTCAACTAGGTTTACTTGTGCAAGAAAGTAAACCTATATGGAAGGGCAAAAAGGTAAAACCACACGGAAGGGTAAAAACGTAAAATTGCCACGTAAACCCTATTAGGGTTTCATGGAATAGAGTATATAATGGTCTTGGAAGACAAAGAACAGGGAGTGCGTCGGCAATATTGAGCATTCAGCAAAACTTAGACAACCGACCAACTAAAGAGAATACAAAACCCTACATGGAAGAACACCACCAGCAAGGACGAAGAGAGTAAACAGTGCAACCGACGGACGAATTGAGTGAACAGTAGCGTTTATGAACAGTAACCTTGTGAACAGTAGCCATTGTGAACAGTAATCTTGACAGAAGAAGAAGAGAAACCCGACGGGAGAGAAAACCGGTTACGGCTAGACGGGGCTGGAAGGCAGGACAAAGAAAAGCAGACCGGCGGAAGAAGAAACCAGACGACCATAGAAGAGAGAGATACCGACGGCAACAAAGAACAACCGTCGAGAGAGAAAGAGGAGACAACCGGAACAGAGGAGATTCGGCGACAACAGAAGGAGATCCGGCGACAACAGAGGAGATCCGGCGACAACAGAAGGAGATCCGGCAACAGCAGAAGGAGATCCGGCTGGGACGGTGACAGATCCGGCTAGGACAGAGGAGATCCGGCAACAACAGAAGGAGATCCGACTGGGACAGAGGAGATCCGGCGACAGCAGAAGGAGATCCGGCGACGGCGTGAGAGAGAGCCGGCTGGGACGGTGAGAGATCCGGCAGAAGGAGATCCGGTCAACGGTGAGAGATCCGGCAGAACTGGGATCCGGTCGACGGTAACAAATCTGGCAGACGGTGAGACAAATCTGGCAGGAAGAGAGAGAAATCCGGCGGTAAGAGAGAGAAATCCAGCGAGAAGAGAGAGAAATTCGGCTGGACAGCAAGAGAGAGAGAAACAGACAGACAAGCTGTGGAACAGTGAGATCGTGAGACAAGGAGACGGGTGAGACTGTAAAACGGTGAAAGCAGGAATTGTGTGAGACAACGTAGAGAAGGAATTCGGCGAAGCATTGAACTCAACGTATTTTCAAACTTTTTCAAGAGAGGTTAGAGAGCGTTGCGGTGAACTTCTAAGCGGCAGTGGAGCAGCCTTTCAATTCAACAGAGGCAAGACAAGTTAGAAGAAGGGTAGACACAGTAAGTGACACTCTTTGTATTGTGCTTGCTTAGTATTTGTAATAGTGAAAGGAGCAGAGAATTAAGACATCCATTGTAACTAGAATTCTCAAGTATAGCGGATGGTCTTAGTAAGGGAGAGTCCCTACCACCGTGGATGTACATCACATTGACAGAACCACGTAAATCTCGTGTGTCCTTAATTTGCTTTATATTCTGTGTTTTGAATTGAGTTGTGAACGCAGCTAAAGTATCAGCCAACCCATAACCTAACGAAGACCTAAACAAGAACATCCGTATTGTCTGCTAGGCAAGGTGTCTAAAAGGTGACTTTGGGGACTATTGTGATTAGTAGGTAGTAATAGATCTACCTTAGTCGAGTCTGAGAAAGAGGTTGCTTTTAAGAAGAGGTTGAAATTGTTCACTTACCTGCGAATTGTGGTGATACTGATTCACCCCCCTCTCAATATCATAAACTAGTAGATCCTAGGGAGAAGTCAAGAACTTCAATTGGTATCAGAGCACAGGTTCACCAGTTTGAAGCTTAACAGCTTGGTGTACTACTTTGAAGGGATCTAGAAGTTTGACTTGTTCAGCATACTGAGAAATGGAAGCCGGTACTAGCATTAGCACCACTTACAGTAAGAAGGTTCCAATTTTCAACAGAAACAACTATCATATGTGGAGAGTAAGAATGCAAGTGGTATTTGCAACCATGGGCATGAACGTGGTGAAATGCGTACAGGAGGGTTTTGTGGCTCCAGAAGAAGGTAAAGACCCAACCCCAGAGAAGTTAAAGCAATTCGAGATAAATGGGAAGGCCTCAAATGTCATCATTTCAGCATTAACAGATGCTGAGTATGCTAAAGTTATGGACTGCAAATCTGCCAAGGAGATATGGGACAGATTGTAGAAAGTCTATGAAGGTGATGGTAGAATGAAGGAGGCTAAGCTTCAAGTGTTCAAGGAGAGATATGAATCTCTCAGAATGCAGAAGAATGAGACAGTTCAAGAGTTCTTCACCAGGGTTATTGACGTTGTAAACGACCTGAAAAGTCATGGGAAGAACAAGAAGGACTCATCGATTGTGAAGAAAATTCTGAGAATTTTGCCTAAGAGGTTTGCATCAAAGGTGGCAGCCATAGAGGAGAGTAGAGATCTCAACTCTATGTCTCTGCATGATCTTCAGTGCAATCTCATTGCATATAAGATGAGAATACAGTCAACTGAGAGCTCCTCAACGTCAAGGGTATCCAAGGAGGCAGCTTTCAAAACTATGAAACACTTGAAGATAAAAGAAAAAGAAGAATCATCCAGTAAGGATAATGATGATGATGAGGGAGAAAGTGAAGGTGAAGTATTGGCTTACTTCACAAGGAAACTCAAAAAGGGGTCTAAGAAGGGAAAAGGACAGTTGTCCTTGAGATGTTATCGATGTGGGCAGACTGGACACTTTGCTTCTCAGTGGAAAGTGAAACTTGATGATGAAGATGAGGATGGTGACGATGAGCAGAATTCAAGATGGAGAAGATCATCATTCAAATCAAAGAAGTCCAATAAGAAGATTGCTAACCCACAGAGGAAGATGAGAGGCTCATTCAAGAGTTATGTGAGTCAGACAAAAGAAGCTGATGAGGAGGAAGATGAAGACTCATCAGATGAGTATGTCTTTATGGCATCAGCATAAAGTGGTAGCTCAACCTCTGAAGAGGAAGAGGAAGTTGATGAAGAAGAGCCAGATCTTGAAGCTGAGCTGGAAGCAGCTTCAAAGGAGATAATCAAAAGGGGCAGAACCATAAGAAGGTTGGAGGCCCATATAAAACAAGTTGAAGCAAAGTCTGAGGATGCTGAAAGTCAAAACGGTGAAATAAGGGCTGAGCATATTGATTTGAAGAGAAGATTTGAGGAACAGATCAAAATATGTGAAGACCTTACAGTAGAGCTTGGCTCAAGGGCTTCAAAAATTGAAGAAATGGAGAAAGAGTTGCTGAGACTTCAACAACAACTCAAAAACAGCAAAGAGAACTTGCAGAAGCTTAAAATGATAGGAGAAACAAGTTCTGGAAAAGGAGAGAAGAATGTAGAGAAAGTGCAGCAATCTGAGGCTGCATTGGTTAAAGAAAATGAGAATATGCCACAGAAGTTAAAAGAGAAGGTTATGACTCAGAAGAAGATAGCTGAGAATAAAGAAGATCTGAAGAAGCAACTAGGGTGGCAAACAAGAAGGTGACTGAAATGGAAGTCATACAAGTAAAGAAGCCAGCTACTTTGCCTACACAGCAAGTGATGAACAGAAGAAGACAAGCTGTGATCAAACCCAAGAAGAGGCAGCTTCAAGGTCATTGCCTTTATTGTGGAGTTTGGGGTCATAAGGCGAGTAACTGTTGGTGGAGAAGGCCAGTATATGTCTCCAACTTGAGAATATACGATGCTGCATACAGGGGGAGACAATACAGAATTCAAAAGAGAACACCTGTCATGAGTTCTTGCACATACTGTAAAAGGCAAGGACACGCTGACAAGGATTGTTGGTGGAAGCCCAAACCAGTGGTTTCAAAGAACAAGTTTGCTATATTGGCAGACTTGGAACAGTGTGAAAGGTACCGGCAGGATGGCCATAATGCCAAAAGATGCATGACACTTCTCCCTGAGCAAGAGAAGGCACTCAATGGCACAGTGAAAGCAAGCAGTGCAGTCAAAGCTGAGAAAAAGGAGAAAGCTATCTTCCAACCAGTTCAAAAGAAGGATTATAAAGCTAAAAGGGAGGTAGCTAATATAACTGAAATTGCACTCAAAGCTGACTACAAGGATAAGCAGTGGATCCTTGATAGTGGATGCACTTCGCACATAACGGGAGATAAGAGTAAATTATCAAAGCTAAACAAATCAAGAGAAGGCAGAGTCAAGTTTGGCAATGATGATTCACTCAACATCAATGGTCAGGGTTCAGTAATGATTGGAAGAGGAAAGCTGAAAGATGTTCTGCACGTTGAAGGACTTAGATATAATTTAGCATTTGTCAGTCAGTTATGCAACGAAGACTATAAGGTAATATTCATAAAAACAGGTTGCTAGGTAAAAGAGTAAAGAAGGCAATACTGTTGCAGCCAGGAAGAGAACAGCTGGAAATTTATATGTGATTAATGAAGACAAGACAAGCAGCTGTCTACTTACCAAAGAAAAAGAAAATCAACTCTGGCATAGGAGGCTAGGACACTTATCACAGAAGAACATGAGGAAGCAGACCACTACTCATGTAATCAGAGATATTCCTGACCTTAGGAGAGAGAGAGAGTATGTTTGCTTAGCATGCTCTAAAGGAAAACATGTTAGAAAGCAGTATAAGACCAAAGAGTTCAGTTCTGAAGTAGTGCTTGACATTGTGCATACTGATTTGTGTGGGCCGATGAGAACAAAAGGGTTGAATGGTGAGAGGTACTTCGTCTTATTTGTCGATGATTATTCCAGAAAGACCTACATTATGCACTTCAAACACAAGTCAGAAGTTTTGAAATGTTTCAAGAGATACAGAAGATTGGCTGAAAATGAGAGTGGAAAGAAGATCAAAGTATTAAGGTCAGATCAAGGCACTGAATTCACAAATGGAGCTTTTGAAGATTACCTTGAGAAGCATGGAATTCACCATCAGATGGCAGCAGCAAGAACACCTCAACAGAACGAGGTGGTAGAGAGGAAGAATAGAGCTGTGGTTGAAATGGCAAGAACTCTACTGCTGGAATCCAAGCTTCACACAAGATTTTGGACAGAAGCAACATTTACAGCCGTGCACCTACTGAACAGAGTTCTACTAAGGCCCAATACTGATAAGACTCCATATGAGTTATGGAGTGGAAAGAAGACAACAGCCAAGTATCTCAGAATCTTTGGCAGCCCATGTTTTGTGAAGAACAAGGAGCAAAACTTGGGAAAATTCAACGCTAGGTCTGATGAAGGCATCTTTGTGGGATACTCAGCAAAGACAAAAGGTTACAGAGTTTTCCTACATAAGCTGGGAAAAGTAATCATTACCAGTGATGTGAGAATAGATGAGAACTGGAAAACAATGCAGAATGGGGAAACTGAGGACAATGAAGAAGATGACTTCAATGTAGATGAAGAATCAGACCAACCTGAAGAAAAGGAACAAGAAGTAAGTTTAGACTCGGAAAAGAGTGAGTCTGAAGATGAAGAAAGAGATCCTCTTGCAACTAAGACGGTGCAAGGAAGAAGGACAAAGAAAACATAGACCAGTGCTCATCAAGGAGATCAGATCATAGGTGACCCATCAACAGGAGTTACAACAAGAAGAAGAATGGTGGGAGCTATTGCTCTGCTCTCACAAGTTGAACCTAAATCTATTGAAGAAGCTATTCAAGACCAAGCCTGGGTTAAAGCTATCAATGAGGAGCTGGATCAAATTGAGAAGAATGATACATGGAAGCTGGTTCCAAGACCCACTAATAAGAATGTCATAGGAACAAAGTGGGTGTTTAGGAATAAACACAATGAAGATGGCAAGGTGGTAAGGAACAAGGTCAGGCTGGTTTGCAAAGGCTAGACTCAGATAGATGGGGTAGATGTTGATGAAACTTTTACACCAGTAGCAAGGTTAGAAACTATCAGAATGTTCTTAGCTTTAGCAGCACACAAGAGGTATAAAGTCTATCAAATGGATGTGAAATTTGCCTTTCTGAATGGGCTCCTGAAAGAAGAAGTGTATATTGAACAACCCGATGGAGTACAAATCAGTGAGGATGAGACACAAGTGTGCAAGCTGAAGAAAGCCTTGTATGGTCTTAAGCAAGCTCCAAGAGCATGGTATAGCAGGCTGGATGCGTATTTGAGAAGGTTGAACTTCAAAAGAGGAACGGTTGATAATAACCTATATGTGTTCAACTCAGAGAAAGGCCAGCTGATAACCATAGTATATGTAGATGACATCATCTTTGGAGGGGATCACTCTGAACTATGCCAAGATTTTGCACAGAAGATGAGTGAGGAATTTGAGATGTCATTGATTGGAGAAATGACGTACTTTCTTGGATTACAGATAAAGCAGTGTGAAGAAGGTATCTTTATTTCTCAGACGAAATATGCCAAAGAGATGCTGAAAAGGTTTGGCATGGAAGATAGCAGATCTGTTAGTACCCCTATGACAGTGGGCTGCAAGTTAACAAAAGATCAGGAGGGAAGGAGTACAAGCCCTATAGAGTAGAGGAAGATGATAGGGAGCCTTCTGTACCTTATGGCATCAAGGCCTGATCTTATGCAAGCTATGTGTACTGCTAGCAGATTCTAAACTGATCCTAAAGAGTCTCATGTGTTGGTAGTGAAAAGAATCCTAAGGTACCTCAAAGGAACACTGGAAATGGGTTTGTGGTATCCAACCATGGATTCTGTTAAACTACAAGCATACACTGATGCAGACTGGGTAGGAAGTATAGATGATAGAAAATCAACCAGCGGCTGCAGCTTCTACTTGGGTTCAAAATGTGTTGCATGGTTAAGTAGAAAGCAAAACAGTGTTGCTTTGAGCGCAGCTGAGGCTGAGTATATGGCTGCTTGTGCAGCATGTACACAGGTGATATGGATGCTAAGAAAATTGGCAGACTTAGGTGTTGAAATGAAATTACCAGTGAGTATACTTTGTGATAATCAAAGTGCTATTGATCTCAGCAAGAATCCGGTTCAACATTCGAGAAGCAAACATATTGACATCCGGTATCACTTCATCAAAGATCAAGTGGAATAGGGTACAATTCAGTTGGAGTATGTTGGCACTAGAGATCAAATTTCAGATATTCTAACTAAACCTCTGTCCACAGAACTATTTGAAAAGCACAGATGGAGTCTATCTGTGCAAACACCTCCTTAAGCCTGAAGTTCAGGTAAATCCTCCATCTTCACTTTACGAGTCTTTCAAATTTGTAATTGGTTGGCAAAGGGGGAGAGAAGCAACAGTGCAGGGAGAGCTGTTAAGAAAGGAGAGTGCATATTTAGAGGGAGTTGAAACTGCTGCATAGTAGCTTTTATTATAAGTGTTGCCAACAATTACAAAGGGGGAGATTGTTGTTCCCATAGCCTTGTATGGGTTGTAATTATTGTCAACTAGGTTTACGTGTGCAAGAAAGTAAACTTATATGGATGGGCAAAAAGGTAAAACCACACGGAAGGGTAAGAACGTAAAATCGCCATGTAAACCCTATTAGGGTTTCATGGAGTAGAGTATATAATGGTCTTGGAAGACAAAGAACAGGGAGTGCGTCGACAATATTGAGCATTCAGCAAAACTTAGACAACCGACCAACTAATGAGAATACAAAACTCTACATGGAAGAACACCACCAGCAAGGATGAAGAGAGTAAACAGTGCAGCCGACGAACGAATCGAGTGAACAGTAGTGTCGTGAACAGTAGCTGTCGTGAACAGTAATCTTGACAGAAGAAGAAGAGAAACCCGACGGGAGAGAAAAACAGTTACGGCTAAATGGGGCTGGACAGCAGGACGAAGAAAAGCAGACCGGCGGAAGAAGAAACCAGACGGCCATAGAAGAGAGATACCGACGGCAACAAAGAACAACCGTCGAGAGAGAAAGAGGAGACAACCGGAACAGAGGAGATTCGGCGACAACAGCAGGAGATCCGGCGACGACAGAGGAGATCCGGCGACAACAGAAGCAGATCCAGCAACAGCAGAAGAAGATCCGACTGGGACAGAGGAGATTCGACGACAGCAGAAGGAGATCCGGCTGGGACAGAGGAGATCCGGCGACGGCGTGAGAGAGAGCCGGCTGGGATGGTGAGAGATCCGCCAGAAGGAGATCCGGTCAATGGTGAGAGATCCAGCAGAACTGGGATCCGGTCGACGGTGACAAATCCGGCAGACGGTGAGACAAATCCAGCAGGAAGAGAGAGAAATCCGGCGGTAAGAGAGAGAAATCTGGCGAGAAGAGAGAGAAATCTGGCTGGACAGCAAGAGAGAGAGAAACGGACAGACGAGCCGTGGAACAGTGAGATCGTGAGATAAGGAGACGGGTGAGACCGTAAAACGGTGAAAGCAGGAATTGTGTGAGACAACGTAGAGAAGGAATTCGGCGAAGCATTGAACTCAACGTATTTTCAGACTTTTTCAAGAGAGGTTAGAGAGCGTTGCGGTGAACTTCTAGGCGGCAGTGGAGCAGCCTTTCAATTCAACAGAGGCAAGACAAGTTAGAATAAGGGTAGACACAGTAAGTGACACTCTTTGTATTGTGCTTACTTAGTATTTGCAATAGTAGAAGGAGTAGAGAATTAAGAAATCCATTGTAACTAGAATTCTCAAGCATAGTGGATGGTCTTGGTAAGGGAGAGTCCCTACCACCGTGGATGTACGTCACATTGACGGAATCACGTAAATCTCATGTGTCCTTAATTTGCTTTATATTCTGTGTTTTGAATTGAGTTGTGAACGCAACTAAAGTATCAACCAACCCATAACCTAACGAAGACCTAAACAAGAACATCCGTATTGTCTGCTAGGCAAGGTGTCTGAAAGGTGACTTTGGAGACTATTGTGATTAGTAGGTGGCAATAGATCTACCTTAGTCGAGTATGAGAAAGAGGTTGCTTTTAAGAAGAGATTGAAATTGTTCACTTACCTGCGAATTGCGAATTGTGGTGATATTGATTCACCCCCCTCTCAGTATCATAAACTAGTAGATCTTAGGGAGAGGTCAGGAACTTCAATTGGTATCAGAGCATTGGTTCACCAGTTTGAAGTTTAACAGCTTGGTGTATTACTTTGAAAGGATCTAGAAGTTTGACTTGTTTAGCATACTAAAAAATGGAAGCTGGTACCAGCACTAGCATCACTTACAGTAAGAAGGTTCCAATCTTCAACGGAAACAACTATCATATGTGGAGAGCAAGAATGCAAGTGGTATTTGTAACCATGGGCATGAACGTGGTGAAATGCGTATAGGAGGGTTTTGTGGCTCCGGAAGAAGGTAAAGACCCAACCCCAGAGGAGTTAAAGCAATTCGAGATAAATGGGAAGGCCTCAAATGTCATCATTTCAGCATTAACAGATGCTGAGTATACTCAAGTTATGGACTGCAAATCTGCCAAGGCGATATGGGACAGATTGTAGAAAGTCTATGAAGGTGATGGCAGAATGAAGGAGGCTAAGCTTTAAGTGTTCAAGGAGAGATATGAATCTCTCAGAATGCAAAAGAATGAGACAGTTCAAGAGTTCTTCACCAAGGTTATTGACGCTATAAACGACCTGAGAAGTCATGGGAAGAACAAGAAGGACTCATCGATTGTGAAGAAAATTCTGAGAATTTTGCCTGAGAGGTTTGCTTCAAAGGTGGCAGCCATAGAGGAGAGTAGAGATCTCAACTCTATGTCTCTGCATGATCTTCAGTGCAATCTCATTGCATATGAGATGAGAATACAGTCGACTGAGAGCTCCTCAACGTCAAGGGTATCAAAGGAGGCAGCTTTCAAAGCTATGAAACACTTGAAAATAAAAGAAAAAGAAGAATCATCCAGTGAGGATAATGATGATGATGAGGGAGAAAGTGAAGGTGAAGTATTGGCTTACTTCACAAGGAAACTCAAAAAGGGGTCTAAGAAGGGAAAAGGACAGTTGTCCTTGAGATGTTATCGATGTGGGCAGACTAGACACTTTGCTTCTCAGTGCAAAGTGAAACTCGATGATGAAGATGAGGATGGTGATGATGAGCAGAATTCAAGATGGAGAAGATCATCATTCAAATCAAAGAAGTCCAATAAGAAGATTGCTAACCCACAGAGGAAGATGAGAGGCTCATTCAAGAGTTATGTGAGTCAGACAAAAGAAGCTGATAAGGAGGAAGGTGAAGACTCATCAGATGAGTATGTCTTTATGGCATCAGCACAAAGTGGTAGCTCAACCTCTGAAGAGGAAGAGGAAGTTGATGAAGAAGAGCTAGATCTTGAAGCTGAGCTGGAAGCAGCTTCAAAGGAGATAATCAGAAGGGGCAGAACCATAAGAAAGTTGGAGGCTCGTATAAAACAAGTTGAAGCAAAGTCTGAGGAAGTTGAAAGTCAAAACGGTGAAATAAGGGCTAAGCATATTGATTTGAAGAGAAGATTTGAGGAACAGATCAAAATATGTGAAGACCTTACAGTAGAGCTTGGCTCAAGGGCTTCAAAAGTTGAAGAAATGGAGAAAGAGTTGCTGAGACTTCAACAATAACTCAAAAGCAGCAAAGAGAACTTGCAGAAGCTTAAAATGATAGGAGAAACAAGTTCTGGAAAAGGAGAGAAGAATGTAGAGAAAGTGCAGCAATCTGAGACTACATTGGTTAAAGAAAATGAGAATATGCCACAGAAGTTAAAAGAGAAGGTTGTGACTCAGAAGAAGATAGCTGAGAATAAATAAGATCTGAAGAAGCAACCTAGGGTGGCAAACAAGAAGGTGACTGAAATGGAAGTCATACAAGTAAAGAAGCCAGCTACTTTGCCTACACAGCAAGTGATGAACAGAAGAAGACAAGCTGTGATCAGACCCAAGAAGAGGCAGTTTCAAGGTCATTGCCTTTATTGTGGAGTTTGGGTCATAAGGCGAGTAACTGTTGGTGGAGAAGGCCAGTATATGTCTCCAACTTGAGAAGATACGATGCTGCATACAGGGGGAGAGAATACAGAATTCAGAAGAGAACACCTATCGTGAGTTCTTGCACATACTGTAAAAGGCAAGGACACGCTGACAAGGATTGTTGGTGGAAGCCCAAACCAGTGGTTTCAAAGAACAAGTTTGCTATATTGGTAGACTTGGAATAGTGTGAAAGGCGCGGGCAGGATAGCCATAATGCCAAAAGATGCATGACACTTCTCCCTGAGCAAGAGAAGGCACTCAATGGCACAATGAAAACAAGCAATGCAGTCAAAGTTGAGAAAAAGGAGAAAGCTATCTTCCAACCAGTTCAAAAGAAGGATTATAAAGCTAAAAGGGAGGTGGCTAATATAGCTGAAATTGCATTCAAAGCTGACTACAAGGATAAGCAGTGGATCCTTGATAGTGGATGCACTTCGCACATGACGGGAGATAAGAGTAAATTATCAAAGCTAAACAAATCAAGAGAAGGCAGAGTCAAGTTTGGCAATGATGATTCACTCAACATCAATGGTCAGGGTTTAGTAAAGATTGGAAGAGGAAAGCTGAAAGATGTTTTGCACGTTGAAAGACTCAGATATAATTTAGCATCTGTGAGTTAGTTATGCAACAAAGACCATAAGGTAATATTCACAAAAACAGGTTGCCAGGTAAAGAGTAAAGAAGGCAATACTGTTGCAGCCGGGAAGAGAACAGCTGGAAATTTATATGTGATTGATGAAGACAAGACAAGCAGCTGTCTACTCACCAAAGAAAAAGAAAATCAACTCTGGCATAGGAGGCTTGGACACTTATCACAGAAGAACATGAGGAAGCTGACCACTACACATGCAATCAGAGATATTCCTGACCTCAGGAGAGAGAGAGAGTATGTTTGCTCAGCATACTCTAAAGGAAAACATGTCAGAAAGCAGTATAAGACCAAAGAGCTCAGTTCTGAAGCCGTGCTTGACATTGTGCATACTGATTTGTGTGGGCCGATGAGAACAAAAGGGTTGAATGGTGAGAGGTACTTCGTCTTGTTTGTCGATGATTATTCTAGAAAGACCTGCATCATGCACCTCAAACACAAGTCAGAAGTTTTGAAATGCTTCAAGAGATACAGAAGATTGGCTAAAAATGAGAGTGGAAAGAAGATCAAAGTATTGAGGTCAGATCAAGGCACTGAATTCATAAATGGAGCTTTTGAAGATTACCTTGAGAAGCATGGAATTCACCATCAGATGGCAGCAGCAAGAACACCTCAACAGAACGAGGTGGTAGAGAGGAAGAATAGAGCTGTGGTTGAAATGGCAAGAACTCTACTACTGGAATCTAAGCTTCACACAAGATTTTGGACAGAAGCAACATTTACAGCCGTGCACCTACTGAACAGAGTTCTACTAAGGCCCAATACTGATAAGACTCCATATGAGTTATGGAGTGGGAAGAAGACAACAGCCAAGTATCTCAGAGTCTTTGGCAGCCCATGTTTTGTGAAGAACAAGGAGCAAAACTTGGGAAAATTCAACGCTAGGTCTGATGAAGGCATCTTTGTGGGATACTCAGCAAAGACAAAAGGTTACAGAGTTTTCCTACATAAGCTGGGAAAACTTATCACTATCAGTGATGTGAGAATAGATGAGAACTGGAAAACAATGCAGAATGGAGAAGCTGAGGACAATGAAGAAGATGACTTCAATGTAGATGAAGAATCAGACCAACCTGAAGAAAAGGAACAAGAAGTAAGTTTAGACTCAGGGAAGAGTGAGTCTGAAGATGAAGAAAGAGATCCTCTTGCAACTAAGACGGTGCAAGGAAGAAGGACAAAGAAAACATGGATCAGTGCTCATCAAGGAGATTAGATCATAGGTGACCCATCAACAAGAGTTACAACAAGAAGAAGAATGGTGGGAGCTACTGCTCTGCTCTCACAAGTTGAACCTAAATCTGTTGAAGAGGCTATTCAAGACCAAGCCTGGGTCAAAGCTATCAATGAGGAGCTGGATCAAATTGAGAAGAATGATACATGGGAGCTGGTTCCAAGACCCACTAATAAGAATGTCATAGGAACAATGTGGGTGTTTAGGAATAAACACAATGAAGATGGCAAGGTGGTAAGGAACAAGGCCAGGCTGGTTTAGAAAGGCTACACTCAGATAGAAGGGGTACATGTTGATGAAACTTTTGCACCAGTAGCAAGGTTAGAAACTATCAGAATGTTCTTAGCTTTAGCAGCACACAAGAGGTATAAAGTCTATCAGATGGATGTGAAATCTGCCTTTCTGAATGGGCTCCTGAAAGAAGAAGTGTATATTGAACAACCCGATGGAGTACAAATCAGTGAGGATGAGACACAAGTGTGCAAGTTGAAGAAGGCCTTGTATGGTCTTAAGCAAGCTCCAAGAGCATGGTATAGCAGGCTGGATGCGTACTTGAGAAGGTTGAACTTCAAAAGAGGAACGGTTGATAATAACCTATATGTGTTCAACTCAGAGAAAGGCCAGCTGATAACCATAGTATATGTAGATGACATCATCTTTGGAGGGGATCACTCTGAACTATGCAAAGATTTTGCACAGAAGATGAGTGAGGAATTTGAGATGTCATTGATTGGAGAAATGACGTACTTTCTTGGATTACAGATAAAGCAGTGTGAAGAAGGTATCTTTATTTCTCAAACGAAATATGCCAAAGAGATGCTGAAAAGGTTTGGCATGGAAGATAGCAGATCTGTTAGTACCCCTATGACTGTGGGCTGCAAGTTAACAAAAGATCAGGAGGGAAGGAGTACAAGCCCTACAGAGTAGAGGAAGATGATAGGGAGCCTTCTGTACCTTACGGCATCAAGGCCTGATCTTATGCAAGCTGTGTGTACTGCCAGCAGTTTCCAAGCTGATCCTAAAGTGTCTCATGTGTTGGCAGTGAAAAGAATCCTAAGGTACCTCAAAGGAATACTGGAAATGGGTTTGTGGTATCCAACCATGGATTCTGTTAAACTACAATCATACACTGATGTAGACTAGGCAGGAAGTATAGATGATAGAAAATCAACCAGCGGCTGCAGCTTCTACTTGGGTTCAAAGTGTGTTGCATGGTTAAGTAGAAAGCAAAATAGTGTTGCTTTGAGCACAGCTGAGGCTGAGTATATGGCTGCTTGTGCAGCATGTACACAGGTGATATGGATGCTAAGACAATTGGCAGACTTGGGTGTTGAAATGAAATTACCAGTGAGTATACTTTGTGATAATCAAAGTGCTATTGATCTCAGCAAGAATCCGGTTCAACATTCGAGAAGCAAACATATTGACATCCGGTATCACTTCATTAAAGATTAAGTGGAATAGGGTACAATTCAGTTGGAGTATGTTGGCACTAGAGATCAAATTTCAGATATTCTAACTAAACCTCTGTCCACAGAGCTGTTTGAAAAGCACAGATGGAGTCTATCTGTGTAAATGCCTCCTTAAGCCTGAAGTTCAGGTAAATCCTCCATCTTCACTTTGCGAGTCTTTTAAATTTGTAATTGGTTGGCAAAGGGGAAGAGAAGCAACAGTGCAGGGGGAGCTGTTAAGAAAGGGGAGTGCATATTTAGGGGGAGTTGAAACTGCTGCATAGTGGCTTTTATTATAAGTGTTGCCAACAATTACAAAGGGGTAGATTGTTGTTCCCATAGCCTTGTATGAGTTGTAATTGTTATCAACTAGGTTTAACGTGTGCAAGAAAGTAAACCTATATGGAAGAGCAAAAAGGTAAAACCACACGGAAGGGTAAGAACGTAAAATCGCCGTGTAAACCCTATTAGGGTTTCATGGAGTAGAGTATATAATGGTCTTGGAAGACAAAGAACAGGGAGTGTGTCGGCAATATTGAACATTCAGCAAGACTTAGACAATCGACCAACTAAAGAGAATGCAAAACCCTACATGGAAGAACACCACCAGCAAGGACGAAGAGAGTAAATAGTGCAGCCGACGGACGAATCGAGTGAACAGTAGCATCGTAAACAGTAACCTCGTGAACAGTAGCCGTCGTGAACAGTAATCTTGACAGAAGAAGAAGAGAAATCCGACGGGAGAGGAAACCGGTTACGGCTAGACGGGGCTGGACGGGCAGGACGAAGAAAAGCAGACCGGCGGAAGAAGAAACCAGACGGCCATAGAAGAGAGAGATACCGACGGCAACAAAGAACAACCGTCGAGAGAGAAAGAGGAGACAACCGGAACAGAGGAGATCCGGCGACAACAGAAGGAGATCCGGCGACGACAGAGGAGATCCGGCGACAACAGAAGGAGATCCGGCAACAGCAGAAGGAGATCCGGCAACAGCAGAAGGAGATCCGGCTGGGACAGTGATAGATCCGGCTAGGATAGAGGAGATCTGGCGACAGCAGAAGGAGATCCGGCTGAGACAGAGGAGATCCGGCGACGGCGTGAGAGAGAGCCGGCTGGGACAGTGAGAGATCCGACAGAAGGAGATCCGGTCGACGGTGAGAGATCTGGCAGAACTGGGATCCAGTCGACGGTGACAAATCCGGCAGACGGTGAGACAAATCCGGCAGGAAGAGAGAGAAATCCGGCGGTAAGAGAGAGAAATCCGGCGAGAAGAGAGAGAAATCCGGCTGGACAGCAAGAGAGAGAGAAACGGACAGACGAGCCGTGGAACAGTGAGATCGTGAGACAAGGAAACGGGTGAGACCGTAAAACGGTGAAAGCAGGAATTGTGTGAGACAACGTAGAGAAGGAATTCAGCGAAGCATTGAACTCAACGTATTTTTAGACTTTTTCAAGAGAGGTTAGAGAGCGTTGCGGTGAACTTCTAAGTGGCAGTGGAGCAGCCTTTCAATTCAACAGAGGCAAGACAAGTTAGAAGAAGGGTAGACACAGTAAGTGACACTCTTTGTATTGTACTTGCTTAGTATTTGCAATAGTAAAAGGAGTAGAGAATTAAGACATCCATTGTAACTAGAATTCTCATGTATAGTGGATGGTCTTGGTAAGGGAGAGTCCCTACCACCGTGGATGTACGTCACATTGATGGAACCACGTAAATCTCGTGTGTCCTTAATCTGCTTTATATTCTGTGTTTTGAATTGAGTTGTGAACGCAACTAAAGTATCAGCCAACCCATAACCTAATGAAGACCTAAACAAGAACATCCGTATTATCTGCTAGGTAAGGTGTCTGAAAGGTGACTTTAGGGACTATTGTGATTAGTAGGTAGCAATAGATCTACCTTAGTCGAGTCTGAGAAAGAGGTTGCTTTTAAGAAGAGGTTGAAATTGTTCACTTACCTGCGAATTGTGAATTGTGGTGATACTGAATCACCCCCCTCTCAGTATCATAAACTAGTAGATCCTAGGGAGAAGTCAAGAACTTCAATAGTATACAATCCTAGTATGATATTCTAATATGCATGATTATAGACTCTACCATGTTATCTTCCTCAAGCTATTTAGGAAGTTAAATGGTCAAATCCTAAATGATTGGAAATTAATCTTCCAAATGCCCTTTTGTAGCTAAATTAAATGTAAAAAAAGTTGAGAAAAATAGCATCAAGTAGAAAAGAATAAGGTCTTACAACACTTATATCTTTTCTTTCTCTCTTTTTTTTTTCCTTCCCTTTTGGAAAGAAAGGATGATACATGGAAAGTCTAAGTTTGCTCTCAGCTTTATCTTAGCCAACATCCTATTCTCGAGGGAGTGGAGCAAACTACTCATTTTGTGTGTTGCCTTAACCCAATGAAGGGCATTATTTTAAAGGAGGGAAAGTAGGATTGACAAGCCACTTCGAGGAGGTAACTAAACTAGATTACTTGATAGACATTTTACATGACATAAGAAATTTTACTTGAGGTCCTTTGCCAAAAGAGGTTGCTTACTCTCCTTAATAACGAAGGAAAAGGGTGGGGGGTTTTTTTGTAGTGATGGTTGGTCTCATGAGATGTATGTCAATTGTTGGAAACATGGTTTGCTACATACAAGTATAGCCAAATTAAGATCATATAGGATGGACAAGCAAAGACTACAGTGTAACTACCATAGAAAATAAGAGAAAACCCACCCTCTTTAGCTAACATAGTACATATAAAGAGTGGATTGATTCAAAGTGTCTAGGTACTAAGAGTCAATGAAGAGAAGGGATTGGGGCTTAGTAGACATAAGTCTTTAAAATAGAAAGATCTAACTTACACATTAAGATGTGCTAATGGAAGTGATATGCTAAACCCTTTTATCCTACTCCTATTGATATCTCAAGATGGACATACTAAGATTAGATGGGATCCTTAGGACATGCATTATAGATTCTATATAATAGAAATATGCTCTTGATTTGTCTCCCTTGACACCTTCATTTAGATCTCCATAGTTACAAATAGATATCCAATCTTAATCCTAAATTCTTTAATTATATAACTTTTACATAATTATGTGAGAAACATCAAGGTACATTTAAGAAAAGTTTAAATGATAAGAGAATTTAAAATGAAAAATAAGAGAAAGGCATAGACAACAATCTCTATATTGCAAAAATTACATTCATTTGTATTAATAAAAATAATCACATGGGTCTATAAGCTTATAATCCTTTATCATGTTATCATATTCACATTATATCCACAAAAGTAAATACATGTTTAATTTTTATTATTGATATAAAAATTTAGTGGTTAATTTTCCTATCTAAATAAGAGTCCTAAGGAAATTAAAAAATAATTTTCTAATTCAACAAGTAATCTAATCAAATATAAGTCCTCAATCCTAATCCAATTAGGACATTTTAATTTTTGTCAAACACTATTTATAATATAAAACATAATTTTAAAAATTATATTTTAATTAAATTTCTCCAAATTGAATAACTTAATTGAATTAGGTGTTCCACTTCTGAATAATTTTGATCTTAAAAACCTAATCAAATTGATCTTATTACTGTGCTAATTTTACATCTCTCTTACACATAGAAATGTTTCTTGATGCAATTGTTAAGCTTTTCTAGGGAAATGGTATTTGATCTTGATGTGTTTTGCTCTCCCATGGAATACAAGGTTCTTCAAGATGACCATAACAAACTTATTATTAACCATAATTTTAGTAGGTAGATCTTGCATGCATTTTAAATCAACCAACATTTTTCCTAGCCATAGTGCCTAATCTACAACTTTTGCAATTGCTATATATTTTACCTCAGTAGTAAATTGTGCCACTATTGCTTGCTTTTTTAAGCCCCATGTTATCAAGGCTTGAATTAAGTGAGACAAGATGACTTATGATGCTTTTCGTGTCTTCATAAAAGCTACTCTAGTCATTAACTAAGTAGCCTTTCAATACTAGTTTCTCATTTTTGTTGAATTTTAACCTAAAATCAATTATGCCTTTTACATACATAAGCACCTTTTGAGCAACTTGAAAATGAAATTCATTAGAAATTTTTCATAAATCAAAATGTTAGACTAGTTATAAACATGGTATAAGGCATGTTTGATTTTAAGTATAACAAACAACCAATTATGCTTCTATATAGGCTCCCATTTGCTCTCCTAACTCCATCTTTTTTATTGAATTTCTTAATTAACATGATTGGTGTGAAGATTGGTTTACAATTTTGCATTTTGAACTTTCTTAAAACCTTATTTGCATACTTACTTTGATTAATGAAAATTGCTTTATGAGTTTAAGTAACCTGCATTCTAAGAAAGTAACACATTAATCTTAGGTCTATCATTTCAAAGACCCTCTTAATATTAGCTTTAAACTTATTAATCAAGTTACTATAACTTTGAATGATCAACTAGTCATCCACATAAACTACAACAATTAATAGATTAGTAAGAGCAATCTTTGTATGCAAAGTAGCTTCTTTATTGCTTCTTACAAACCCTTGTTGCTCTAAGTGCTCAACATGTCTATTATACTAGGCTGTAAGAGCCTATTTTAGACCCTATAGAACTCTTTAGAGCATATACACTTCCTCCTTATGTCTTTCTTTAACAAAGTCCTCTAGTTGCTTAATGTAAATTTCCTTTCTCAACAAGTCATTCAAGAAATTTGATTTCACATCAAGTTAAAACACTGACCATCCTTTTTAAGCTACAAGTGCTAAGAGTAGTTTGATTTTTTCAAGCCTATAACCTAGTACAAAGGTTTTAAAGTAATCCACTCCAAGCTCTTATAGGTAGCCCTTAATAACTAATCTAGTTTTGTGCTTGTTAAGTATGCCATCAACATTTAGTTTTGATTTAAATACCCACTAACACCAATTACTTTTCTATGATTAGTGTTTTAAACCAATTTTAGGTGTTGTTCTTTTCAAGCATTTCAATGTTAGCCTTTATAGCATTTATCCATACAGTAGATTTAAAGGCTTTTGCAAAATTGATACACTCCAATGAAGCTACATTGCTTCTTTCATATACCTTAGCAAGTGATTTTTTTCCTCTTATTGGCTCATAATCAAACTCAACCACCTCATCATCTGTATGAATATCAAGTTACAAAGAAGATTGGTCAATGTTGAAATCCTAGACTTCATAATTTGTTTGAGCTTTGTCATAATCCTAGTTGGCATTTTCATCAAATTTTACACTTTAACTCAGAAATACTTTCTATATCTTCAAAATGTAGATCCTAATAACCTTGGAATTTGAACTGTAACAAGTAATATTCCTATTTCAACCTCTAAATCCAATTTTTCTCTTTTGACCTTTGATACAAAATTGTAATGTATGCAATTAAAGACCCTTAAGTGTTGGAGTGAAGGCTTGTTTTCGTGCTAGGCCTCATACGAAGTTCTACTTCCTCCTAAAGCTCTAGTAGGTAACTTGTTAAGTCAGTAAATAATAGTGTTGACTACCTCTACCCAAAATTTCTTTGGCATGTTTTTTTCAAAAGATAGACACTTGGTCATTCCAATTATAGTTCTAATTTTCCTCTCACTTGCCCCATATATTTTAAGAGTGTATGTGACTATGAATTGGTGATGGACCTTAACATCTTGGCATAATTTATAAACTTGTTAGATATGTACTCAGTACCATTATCTAATATTATCATTTTCAACTAGTAACTAGTTTGATTTCAATCCATAATTTGAACTTCAAGAAAATATCAAGCACCTTTGAATTAAGTTTCATAAAATAAATCTAGCACATTTTGATGTAGTCATCTATGAATAAGATATAAAACCTATTATTATTCAATGAAGGAATGCTTATGGTGCCATGCACATTAGTGTGTATGAGCTCCAACCACTAAGTATCTCTCTTAGCCTAGTTGGCAAGAAATGGTAACCTACTTTGCTTTTTAAACTAGTAAGATTTATAAACCTAAGGAGGCTTAATTATAGCATGAATATCCAATACTAACTACTTTTCATACATATGGCTTAATGATGAATAATTAAAATGCCCTAACCTTTTATGCCATAAGGTTGAGTCATAAACAATATGTATAAAAGCTTCATTATGCATGAGATTCCTATGAATCATAAATTTTTTGTTCTTCATTTCCAAAGTTAACAACTCATGGTTTTGAGAATTAACAATTTAATAAGATTTGTCTTTGAAGTGTAGTTTATAGCCTTTTTCTAATGATTGTCCAATAGTGGGCAAATTTTGATTAATACCAGGAACATAGAGAATCTTAAGTATAAGTTCAATACTTGTTGTTGTCATAATAACTATAGAGCCTTTTCCTTTTACATATGAAATTTACATTGCCTACCTTTACTCTGGACTTGTATGACTAATCCAATGTTTTAAACTTTTCCGCATCACTTGACATATTGTAAGTACAACCATTGTCTATCAACTAATTCTTAGCACTACTCCTCTCATTACTACAAGCTGCCATGAAAATTTGCTCCTTTTATTGCTAGTTCTTAAGTACCTGAGCTTGTTGTTGCTTCTGTTGTTGATTTCCTTTATTTTTTTCATATGACTCAAATTCTTGCAAATTCTACATTGTACATCAAATTTAACTAGCAATATTTCTCAACATGAGTTGTTCTTTTATAGTGCTTTTAAAAGGATACACTTTCTTTTTCTTATCTCCATGTTTATTACTTTCAGTTTCATCTTTCCATTCCTGTCTTATCATCACTTTGCCTTTTTAAGTGTGATGATGACTTATCTATGCTTCTTGCCAACAAAGCAGCTTTCAAGGAGTCACTCTATCTAATGTATTATAATTTATTCAATTAACATTAATCATTTTTCACATGTTCCAAAAATTCACATAGAACAAATACTTATAATTAGGGAAAATAAAAAAATAATTTCAAAAACAATAATTTGAAATTTTTTTTTTGTTTTTTAGAGTACAAAAAAAATCTTCAAATTTATTGTTATTTCTCAAAAAATAATATAACTCATAATTTAAATTTACTTTTTCCATTTTGCCCATTTAAATAAAATATAAGTAAAAATACATTTTTCAATAAATACAATAAATTTACACATCATGTGAGTCTAATACAAATGTCTAAATATTTATTATCAAAATCAAGATAAAACTAATGAAATGATTTTGTAGCAATATTTGCTTAATTTTAAAAATATTTAAGTAATTAATTTAATTTTTAATTTTATTAACAAATTCTCATGTATTGTTCTATTTGACATCAACTTAATAGTTAATTTATAATTTTTTTTAAAATTTCAATAAAATTAGAATTTCAATATATGTTTAATTTACTTAATCATAGTGAGAGGCAACACATGTTTATTCACGTAAGAACATTATGTGAGAGACTAAAGCTTTAGCCTAATGGTCAAAGTAGAGGCTATAAACCCAAAAGGTCCTAGGTATAAAAACCATTGTAGCACAAGAATTTCTTAAAAATCTCAATGAAAACAAAGGTGTGAGAAGGAAAGGAAAAACAAGAATGCCTTAGCAATGGGATGTCTTACAAATTTGAACATAAAAGTAAAGAAGCATCAATTTAACGAGGCTAACACTATCTTCTTATGATATCATTTTTTTTTTCTCTAAAAAGAGTCTTCTTGTTATTATCATTTCCTCCACATATGTAGATCTAAAATTCAAACTACAAATCCCTTCATTTTCAAATTACCCAAATAGAAAAATAAACCAAAATGAAAAATCTACCTTGTATAAATCAATAACATTTTAAACAAATTTGTGTTCTTAACAAGGGTGGAAAAAATGAAGAAAATAAATAAAAAGGTTTACTATAACTGATAGTTAATTCTTAAAACTCATTCATCTTAAAAATTAACAAAGAAAGTACTGCAATGCAAAACTACATATCAATATGAAAGAAAACAATAGAAAACACAACAAAGAAAAAAGTAGGAAAAAAAAAACATGTTTCTCATAAAAATAAGCATTTATTTATAAAATTAAATAAAAAGTAATTAATGTACATCTTTCATAATTCTTATAGTACTTTATATGTGTTACAACCTAATTTTCTTTTATGAAATATATTTGGAGGCATCTTTCTCTAAGATCTCGCTTTGGGAATTTTTTTATCAAGGTTAGTGAATGGTGATGTCATAATGCCATTTGTTAGTGGTCAACATCACTCTTATTGATAAGTTTTTCAATTCATGAAAGAATTATAACTCAAATTATTTTCTCTATTTATATAAATAGAAATACTAATTTTATGACAATGAATATGATGAGAGAATGAGATCATTTGTGTTAAGAAAAAGCAAAATTATACGAGGTAAAAAAAATCTTACGCACATGAGACGTAAATGCAATGAAGAAGAACATATGTAAATATTTTTGTTGCTTATTTCCTTAATAATGGATGATATTATAATTTGGTTGATACGGTAAATAAAATTTGGGGATTTGAAGCAATTGTTTTTGTTTTTGAAACCATAATAGATGCTACTATGTTTGTCTCATTTTCTAGCACTAAAAATCATGACATTGTCTCGCATTCCTAGTATAATTAGTATGGACCTCAAGTATAATTAGTATGGACCTCAAGTTCAACCTCGACGTCCTATCAATTCGACCTAAAATTGCGGGAGGAGGGCAACTAGGCCCAATTATTACCCAGCAATGCAAGTCGTGGCCTTTTGGGCTGAAACTAGCTTAGATTGGCACCACACCAATGGAAATTTTGATGATCTAGTTTACTTTCAAGTAGGCAATGGCTAACATGCTTTCTTGAACTAAAAAGAAAATGGGAACGTATGGACAAACTGCTTTTTGCAACTATAGATGAAAGTTTACTGTGTACTTCTCTAAAAACTAGAAATCTATAAAGTATGACGGATTACATAAACATAAATCAAAAACGATATTCGTCTAGAATGCTTAGACAATTGTTGGTTGTGTCAAAACAAATCCGATTGAAAACAATAAAAAAAAAAGAAAAACATATATATATGAGCGACAAACACACCGATGGATCCACTCGTAAACATAAAAGAGATGTCATTTAACGTGAAGACAATGTAAAATCTTTTGTCATCCTCAATTTACATTTCTAATTTACTTTTGTTGTTTCCTTTATTCCTTCAACTGCCTTCTCTTCTGCAACTGCAACAATGAGAAAATTCTTAAGAACCTCATTGTCATGAAGAGGTAATCAGGAGCAAATTTAAAATCCAAAATATGTTAGCACTTCTGATAAGTTTACGTGACAATCATTTAAACGAGCTCAAAAAGTAATCTTACATTTAGTCCCATGATTTCAAGCTGGAGAACATGGGACTTTGTGCCTAATCTACACCATTCTCTCTTTGCCTATGCCACTAGACAAAATTTGGGTGTTCCTCATATTTTATGTTCATGCAACTTACCATTCATTTAGTTTTGTTTTCTGAATATATATCCTATACATTTTGTCCATATAATAGTCGCGTAAAGGAGATGAGGGCAACTTTGTCTATAACTTTTTGATCTTCCAAAAGAAAAATGAAAAACAAAAGGCTAGTTAATGAGAATACCTGCTGCGGGTGGTTCTTTTCCACACCTAGCAATGCACTAAGGAATACATGCCTCAGAAAATGCACCGGAACATCCAATGATACAATTTTGCACACAACTTAGGGCTTGCACTTCAGTTGTGGATTGTAGGAGCATGATTGCAAATGCCAATGCCAAAGGTCTCCCTATTACAATATTGCTAGCCATGTGTACCTAATGCTTGCTTTAGTTTCTTGTTAGTTAGTTTTTTTTTTTTTATTTTCTAACATCCTTTCATTTGCTATATATATGTTTAGGAAACTGTTGGCCAAACACTTTTAAAGAGCATTAAATGTTTCTAGTTTAATTAATGTGTCATTTAATAAGACAAAAAACAATTAAGGAGTTTACTTATATTTATTTTGAAAAACTGATTATTAAAAATTATGAACCAATTAAATATAAAAGTAAAATTAAGGCTAAAAATATCAGATTTTATAGTTTTTAACCTATAAAAGATCTGAATCTTAATGTATGATCAAGATATATACACACTCATATATAAATATATATAATACCATTGAAGTGTGTATATATAATTTTATTAAACATTTTAACATAAATTAGAATACTTGCAAGGTCTATCTATCTAATTTTTAGACTTTGTAAAGTTCACTTCTATATTTTTTTCCCCTCAACTCTCTTCACTTTATTAATCTTCTTTTTTTTTACTGGTAGAGGGAGAGGAAAACATGATCCTAGGATTTGTCAAATGATATATGTGTTATAAAAGTATCATATCCTAAATCTTTAGACATGAAACGTTTGGTCTCTTACCATTTTATATCTTATATGCCATCTTGTCAATAGATTTGGACAAAAGTCTATTAACAAGGTAAGTAGTAGTCTCAAGGGCATAAACCCAAAAAGATAAAGGAATATCTAGTTGATACTTCAAGGATCAAACCATATTTAATAGGGTTATATTTCCTCTTTTAGAAACATGATTTTGTTGTGGTGTTTGAGTAAATGTCCATTGAGAGAAAAACTCATTCTCTTTCAAGTAACCACCAAATTCTTAGCTTAAGTATTCACCTCCTCAATCTAATCATAGGATTTTAATATTTCTACTTGTTTATTTCTCTACTTCATTTTTTGATTTTTTGAATTCTTCAAAATATTCAAATTTGTATTTCATTAACTACACATAATTATATCTTGATTGATTATTTGTGAATGTAATGAAATAATACAAACCACCTCTTGCATGAGTTGCCTAGGACCACATAGATCTATATGTATGAATCCTAATAACTCATTAACACATTCTCTTTTCCTTTCCAAAGAAGTCTTAATTGTCTTATCCAATAAACAAGATTTATATATTTTGTATGACTCATAAACAAATAGATCCAAGTGACAAATTTTATATAACTTAACCTTCTTTAATCAAGCTTATATAAAAAAGAAAAATTATATAAATATTAGATCTGTAATAAACATAATTTTTCTCAAAAGAACAACCTTAACATTAAATGTAAAATTAAATTCATTTAATGTTAGACTAAAAATGGAAATGATGATTTCAAAAAGTATAAGGACATATAACAATTCTTTAGTTCTATTACTAGGCTAGAAAGAAAAAGTAAACTTAAGCTCTAATGGCTAATGTAGCAACTCTTGCTTCATTTACAAATCATAGGTCTACCTCACATTTCTTCAATCATCTACTTTTGATGATTTTATACATATTTCTACAAATATGAGAACCATATCCAAGTAATAAAAACAAAAGTAGAAAGATTTATGTCAATCATAAACATACCTAAACCAAAGGCTTCACTAAGCTTCTTCACCTTTAGTCTAGCATAATAAATCATGCAATTCCTTTTTTAGTGGCCTTCTTTACCACAATGATGGCAAGTGCTCTTGCTCTTTTCCTTTTCACTTCACCACTTGATTCAAATGCCTTGGTTTCTTGATCCTTTCCTTTTTTTTTTTTTGTTCTTCTTCTTAAGCCTTGCTCATCACATCAGAAGAATCCATGAGAAGAAAAGGAGTCTTCTCTTTTGTTAGAGCTTGCTTTGTAGTTTTAAGCATATTCAATAATTCAACTGATGTAACTTCCAACTTGTTAATATAGAAGTTCACAATAAACTTTGAACAAACCTAAGGTAGAGACTATAGGATCGGGTCAACACTTAACTTTGAATTTATGGTAAAACCCAATCAGCCCAATTTCTCAATGTAGCTAATCTTAATAATATTAGCAATCATTGAAGATCCTTCTACCATCTTACATTAGAACAATTCCTTTAAGATCTCATATCTCTTTGTCCTAGTTTCTATATCAAACAACTTTTTGAGATGCAGACTTTGTTGTGTAGGCATTCATGATATTCTCATGTTACCTATGAAGTTTAAGAGACATACTAGCTAACATCACACATGTAGCATAATCATCATCATCCTTATGCTAAATATATGCCTCCACTTCTTCCTCAACACCAAGAATAGGAAGATCCTCATCAAGGATATAGAACTTCTTTCCTTACTTTAGAACAATTCTTAAGATTTTATACTAGTCTAAAACATTTGGTCCAATGAGTTTGTTCACATCAATTATGCTTAGTATATATGGAAACATTATTACTCATTTTGATCTAGCAACTTATATATATATAGAGTTAGTATTAATTTCATGCATACATACCAAAATTATATCAGGTCTTTAATCCTTATTTTAGTTACTCCCACTTTTTTATTTAAATTAATAAATCTCTATATTAACTTGAAAGATCTTACTCTAAAATTCTCTAGTGGGTTAAGATCCCATTTAACTTATTTCAACTTGAGATAGTCTAACAGTCAAATAAAAAATAATTAGGTAGATAACATAACTTATCAATTACATCACGTGTAACTCTTATGTCAATTAAATGACAACTCCTTGTCTAATCAAATCACATATCATGCACCTAACCATTGTCTCTAAATTTATGTGATCATGAGATAACTCATTAAAATCACATAAATATAGTTAATTGGGACCCATTAATTATAATATCAAACATATTCAAGTTAAGGAGGCTTTTGGCTAACCTAACAAAACTCCTTCAAAAAAAACTTTGGTTTTATTCAATAATAATAAAAGCCAACTCACCATATACTTAATATTTGAGTTGTGAGATTTAGTTAATTATAGTTATCTAACGCATTAGCATCATCATTGTAATATATATCGCATTTATAGCTTATAGTCTTTGTATGATATTTTAATATGCATGATTATAAGCTCTACTATGTTATCTTCCTCAAGCTATTATGGAAGTTAAATAGTTAAATCCTAAAGGATTTCAAGTTAGTCTTCTAAAGCCCTTTTTGTAATTAAATCAAATGTAAAGAAAACTAAGGAAAATAGCATAAAGTAGAAAAGAATAAGGTCTTATGACAATTATATCTTTTCCTTTTTTTTTTCCCTTCCTTTATGGAAAGTCTAGGTTAGCTCTTAGCTCTATCTCAGCCAACATCTTACTCTCGAGGGAGTGGAGCAAACTACTTATTGTTGTGTTACCTTAACCCAAGGAAGGGCATTTGGTAAAGAGCATTATTTTGAAGGATGGAAAGCAAGGTTGACAAGCCACTTCAAGGAGGAAATTGGATTGGATTGCTTGATGAACATTTTACATGACACAAAAAATTTTATTTGAGGTCCTTTACTAATAGAGGTTGCTTAATCTCCCTAGTAACGAAGGAAAAGGGTGGGGGTTTTTTCGTAGTGATGGTGGGTCTGATGAGATGTATGTCAATTGTTGAAAACATGGTTGGCTACATACAAGTATAGCCAAATTAAGATGAGGCAAGATGGACAGGCAAAGACTATAGTGTAACTACCATAGAAAATTGGAGAAAGCCCACCTTCTTTAGCTAACATAGAAAGATACATATAAAGAAAAGATTGATTCAAAGTGTCTAGGTATTGAGAGTCTTTGCAATTTCATTGCTTCATCAAATGTCTTAAGATTATGTTCAGTAAGTAATATGGAATTTGATTACATGCTAATTCTTTTGTCCCTTCAACTACAAACACAAAGAAATCATAACTAAAAGTCTTTACTTCCCTTACTCTTTTGCTCCTTATCATTTTTATTTTTATTTGCTAAAGCATCATTTTCATTATTAAGAACTTGTTTCTATTTTGGAATGTTAGAAACTAAGATGAATTTATTTTCATCAAAAATAACATTTATCAAATTAATGATTATTTTAATAGATATTAAGATGTTAAGCTCTTTAACTATTAATTGATAAGCCTTATTGTTGTGAACATAT
>JBAPLK010000079.1:0-25000 GCA_037832385.1 Rhizophora apiculata | reverse complement strand
CCAAGAAGTCCCTACCGTTGGGTTGCTAGGGATATGGAGCTGTAAATTGGGCAATGGAGAAGCCAGGAGACCCTTGAGGTAATTCCTCTTGATGATTATGACTTTGTCATTGGATTGAAATTTCTGGATAAGATCCATGCGGTTATACTGCCCTTTGCTGAGTGTCTTTGTGTGTTGGACAAACGGTGTTAGTGCGTGATTCCAATTCATCGTAAGTCAGACTGTGATCAGAAGATGATTTCGGCAATGTAACTCAACAAGGGAGCGAAGAAGGGTGAGGTGACCATCCTAGCAACCTTGAAAACCAAGGACAGCAAGAGCAAAGGGAGCAAAGTCCCAACAGAAGTGAGCCAAGTCCTCAATTCATTCAAGGATGTGATGCCTCCTGAGTTGTCCAAGAAGCTTCCACCTCGTAGAGAAGTGGATCATCAGATCAAACTGGTGCCTGACACTCAACCACCTGCCATGGCACCCCTTGAATTGGAAGAATTGAGGAAACAACTAAAGGAGCTGCTTAATGCAGGGTACATTCAACCATCTAAAGCTCCGTTTGGTGCACCCATCCTATTCCAGAAGAAGCATGACGGGTCACTCTGGATGTGCATAGATTACCGAGCATTGAACAAATTAACCATCAAGAACAAGTACCCAATCCCACTCATTGCGGATCTCTTCGATCAGCTTGGAGGTGCATAGTGGTTTACCAAGCTTGATCTCCGTTCAAGTTACTATCAAGTTTGGATTGCTGAAAGGGACAAGCTGAAGACAGCCTGTGTGACTCGTTATGGGTCATACGAGTTCCTCGTCATGCCATTTGGCCTAACCAATGCACCCGTTCCTAGATCATTTTGTAGTGGTTTACCTTGACGATATTGTGGTGTACATCCGAACACTCAAGGAGCACATTGAGCACCTTGTACAGGTTTTCCAAGTCTTGCGCAAAAATGACTTATACGTCAAACGCGAGAAATGTGCCTTTGCCCAGAAGGAAGTGCCATTTTTGGGGCATATTGTCGGGGGAGGACAAATACATATGGAGGCAACAAAGATCCAAGCCATCGTTGAATGGGAGCCATTGACAAAAGTGACGAAGTTGAGATCATTCCTTGGTTTCACCAACTACTACCGATGTTTCGTTTGGAATTGCTTAAACATCACCATGCCACTCACAGACATGTTAAAGAAGGAGAGACCGTAGGAATGGAAGGATCAATGCCAAAAGGCATTTGATCGGTCGAAGCAAGCCATGACCAAGGAGCCAATGCTGGTGTTGCCTGATCACACCAAACCTTTTGAATTAGAGACTGATGCATCAGATTTTGCTATTAGTGGTGTTCTTATGCAGGAAGGACATCCAGTGGCATATGAGTTGCGGAAGTTGAACGATACCGAGCGACGGTATACTGCTCGAGAGAAGGAGATGACTACAGTGGTCTATTGCCTACGGATGTGGAGGCATTATCTCCTGGAATCTAAGTTTGTTGTAAGGACAAACAACGTGACCACAAGTTATTTTCAGACCCAGAGGAAGCTGAGTCCAAAGCAAACTTGATGGCAAGATTTCCTAGTAGAGTTTGACTATGTGATAGAGTACAAGCCAGGGAAGGCTAACTTTATAGCTGATGCTCTTAGTTGGAAGATGGGGCTGGTAAACACAGTGAGTCGACCTAGCTGTCCATGGATTGACCACATCAAAGAGAGGCTCAAACATGATCAGAAGGCTTAAGCCCTCATTAGATATGTGCAAGAGGGTAAGACCATATCAATGTACATATCAATGTTCTACATTAGGTTGATGAACTTGTATTTACCATTATCAAGGATATTCTACATACAGGTGGTGTTGAACTAAAAGAGTTTAATGGTGGAACTAGGAAAGTGGGGAAAAGTGTTAGGCATGTACAAAATGAGGTTGAGCGTGCAAATGGTCTTGTTGATAATAATTGTGACACAATCTTTTATTTATAATATAATTGATGAATAATAGGGTCATTAATTAAGTCAAACTACTTGTCATGAACAACAGTGTACTAAAGATACTAACATTACAAAAGGGCTTGAACAACATTTTTATAATGCTACTATACTTAAACAACACATTAAGAGTATATATGCCAATAACAATTCTCTTTCAGCTTGATTGAAAATTAATTGCTTGCACTAAACCCTTGATTAACAACTTTGTAAGGGCAAATCAAGTAGAGTACCCTACCATCATGGTTCACCTCAATCATTGTCAATCCATCATTACAACATTGTAGCAATTATTGGCAGCTCAACACACACTATTCAATAACAAGGTCCCACATTAAGTATTCACTTCAACATTAGGTCATGCTCTCATCTCACCTTGGAGATAGGTTGCAACAATATCAATTTCCTTTAGATGTTAGTGAGGAAATGAAATTAATGACCAAGTAGATGAGATGATATTTAAACCATTAGATGCAAATGTAAAAACCAACTAATTATGATGATCAACTATATAGCTAATGGTCTAAATCTTGCCTCATCTACCCCATCCCCTTATCATTTTTGTTTCCTTTCCTTTCCTTTCCATTCATAAGGGAAACAAGAAAATTCTTTAAAACAATATTACAAGACCCTTGATGGGTAGACCTTTTCTCTTTGCATCACTTTAGGTGATCTTTGATATGATAACTTCTTATGATTTCATTGATCTCATTAAAAGGAAGGAGGCTTAACCATAGGTTGTTGAAGATGTTGGAGATAATCCCACTGTCAATTCATATTGTGCTTAACAATGATGAAAAGAAGTAGGTTAATAATTTCAACGTTGAGAAATGGCTTGATGAGCATAAAGATGTTATTTATCATGCTAAGGATCTTCTTGATGAGATCTCTATTATAGCTTTTGAAGTGTGAGATGAAAGTTAGTTCTTAAGCTAGTAGCATTATTGTTTGATGATGGGAGAAGTTTATCACCTTGCTGCAAATGATAGTAAAAGAAGAAAAGGAAAAAGATGAAGATTGGCATATTACAACAAAAAGCACTAAAATTTTAAGATTGTAATTTTTTTGCAACTTTCATTCTAAATCAAATTCCCTTATAAATGTTTAATGTATGAAATTTACAATAATGATGCCCAAAGAATGTGCTTGCCATACTTACTAAGCTTCCATATTACATTAACTCCACTTAGTGCTCTGAGTTGTCATTTAGCCCCATTACCAATGATTTTCACTAGATTGATAGCCACTAACATCAATTGAACTCATTACAACACAATTGCTTATTGGTTACATATACTAGACTAAACTAGAAAACTAGTTACAAGTTAACAAAGAGCCTTAAAAAAATAAAATAAAGCATTTGTTTCTTAATGCTAAAGTTATGATCTTCTTGTTGCAACTCAACTTCCAATTTCTTTTCTCTTTAATGTTGGGAACTTGAGCAATGAAAAAGCTAGGCCTCACAACAACACTCCTTAGCTTCTTTATTTTTTAGCCTTATGTCATCCCTTAACCTTTTAAATTTAAGCCTTAGCAAGGCCTTGGTCATGGTGTTGCTAACTATAAATCTAAATTGTAGTGCACTAGAATAACTTCATTAGCATATTAAGCTTTTCTAACGAAATGGTATTTGATCTTGATGTGTTTTGCTCACCCATGGAATATAAGGTTCTTTAAGATGACCTCAACAAACTTATTATCAACCATAAATTTAGTAGGTAAATCTTGCATGCACTTTAAATTGACCAACAATTTTCCTAGCCATACTGCCTAATTTGCAGCTTTTGCAATTGCTATATATTCTACCATAATAGTACATTGTGCCACTATTGCATGCTTTTTTAAGCCCCAAGTTATCAAGGCTTGAATCAAGAGAGAAAGATGATTTGCAGTGCTCTTCATGTCTTCATAAAAGCTACTTTAGTCATTGACTGAGTAGCCTTTCAATACTAGTTTCCCTTTTTTGTTGAATTTTAACCTAAAATCAATTATGCCTTTTATATACCTAAGCACTCTTTAAGCAACTTGAAAATGCAATTCATTAGGAACTTTGCATAAATCTAAAAGGTAGATTGGTTGCAAACATGGTATTAGGCATGTTTGCTATTAAGTATAATGGACAACCAATTTTACTTCTATATAGGCTCCCATTTGCTCTCCTAGCTCCATCTTCTTTATTGAATTTCTTAATTAACATGATTGGTATGAAGATTGGTTTACAATTTTGCATTTTGAACTTTGTTAAAACCTTATTTGAATACTTAATTTGATTAATGAAAATTACTTTATAAGTTTAAGTAACCTGCATTCCAAGAATGTAACACATTAATCCTAAATCTATCATTTCAAAAACCCTTTTAATATTGGCTTTAAACTTATTAATCAAGTTACTGCAACTTTGAATGATCAACAGGTCATTGACATAGACTATAACAATTAATAGATTAGTAAGAGCAATCTTTGTATATAAAGTAGCTTCTCTGTTGCTTCTTACAAAACCTTGTTGCACTAAGTGCTCATCAAGCCTATTATACTAGGCCTTAGGAGCTTATTTTAGACTCTGTAGAACTCTTTGGAGCATATACACTTCCTCCTCATGTCTTTCTTTCACAAAGTCCTTTAGTTGCTTAATGTAAATTTCCTTTCTCAATAGGCCATTCAAGAAATTTGATTTCACATCAAGTTAAAACACTAGCCATCCCTTTTAAGCTACAAGTGCTAGGAGTAGTTTGATTTTGACAAGCCTATAACCTAGTACAATGGTTTTAAAGTAATCCACTCCAAGCTCCTATAATAACTAATCTAGCTTTGTGTTTGTTAAGTGTGCCATCAACATTTATTTTAGATTTAAATAGCCATTAACACCAATTACTTATCTATCATTAGTGTTTTAAACCAATTTTAGGTGTTGTTCTTTTCAAGCATTTCAATTTTAGCCTTCATAGGATTTATCCATATAGTTGATTTAGAATAACTAATAGGCTCTAGTGAAGCAACATTGCTCCTTTCATACACCTTAGCAAGTGATTTGCTTCCTCTTACTATTTCATCATCAAACTCAGCCACCTCATCATCTATATGAATATCAAGTTATAAAGGAGATTGGTTAATGTTGAAATCCTAGACTTCACCATTTGTTTGAGCTTTGTCATAATCTTAGTTGGCATGGTCATCAAATTTTACACTTCAACTTAGAAATACTTTCTATATCTTCAAAATGTAGATCTTATTGACATTGGAATTTAAACCATAACAAGTAATATTCTTATTTCAACCTCTGACTCCAACTTTTCTCTTTTGATCTTAGATGCAAAGTTGTAACATATGCAACTAAAGACCCTCAAGTGTTGGAGTGAAGGGTTGTTTCCATGCTAGGCCTCATAGGGATTTCTACTTCCTCCTAAAGCTTTGGTAGGTAACTTGTTAAGTGAGTAAATAATAGTGTTGAGTACCTCAACTTAAAACTTCATTGGCATGTTCTTTTTAGAAAATAAACACTTCGTCATTTCAATTATAGCTTTATTTTTCCTCTCACTTGTCCCATATTTTTTAGGAGTGTGAGTGACAATGAATTAGTGATGGATCCCAACATCTTAACACAATTTATAAACTCGTTAGATGTGTACTTAGTACCATTATCTAATATTATCATTTTCAACTTGTAACTAGTTTGATTTTCAATCCATAATTTGAACTTTAAGAAAATATCAAGCACCTTTGACTTGAGTTTCATAAAATAAACCCAGCACATTTTAATGTAGTCATTTATGAATAAGATATAAAACCTACTATTAGTGAATGAAGGAATGCTCATGGTGCCACACACATTAGTGTGTATGAGCTCCAACCTCTAAGTAGCTCTTTTAGCCTACTTGGCAAGAAATGGTAGCCTACTTTGCTTTCCAAACTAACAAGATTTACAAACCGAAGGAGACTTAATTTTAGCATGAATATCCAATGCTAACTAATTTTCACGTATATGGCTTAATGATGAATAATTAAAATGACCCAACCTTTTAAGCCCTAAGGTTGAGTCATGAATAATATGTATAAAAGCTTAACTATGCATGAGACTCTTATGAATCATAAAGCTCATGTTCTTCATTTCCAAAGTTAACAACTCTTGGTTTTCAGAATCAACAATTTAATTGGATTTGTCTTTAAAGTGTAATTTATAACCTTTTTCTAACGATTGTCCAATAGTGGCCAAATTTTGGTTAATACCAAGAATATAGAGAACTTCAAGTATAAGTTTAATACCTGTTGCTGTCATAATAACTATAGAGCCTTTTCCTTTTACATTGATGAAATTTACATTGCCTATCTTCACTTTGGACTTTTATGACTAATCTAGTGTCTCAAACTTTTCCACATCATTTGACATGTGCTAATTACAACCATCATCTATCAACCAATTCTCAGCACTACTCCTTTCATTACTACAAGCTACCATGAAAAGTTGCTCCTCTTATTGTTGGTTCTTAAGTACCTGAGTTGTTGTTGCTTTTGTTGTTAGGTTTCCTTTATTTTTCCATACTCTAGCCATATGACTCAAATTCTTGTAGATTCTACATTGTACATCAAGTCTAACTAGCAATACTTTTTAACATAAGTTGTTCTTTTCTAGTGCTTGCAAAAGGATACACTTTCTTTTACTTTTCTCCATCTTTACTACTTTTAATTTCATCTTTCCATTTATGTCTTATCATCATTATGCCTTTTTAAGTGTGATGTTAGCTTATCTATGCTTATTGCCACAAGAGCAACTTTTAAGGAGTCACTCTATCTAATAGCCCTTCTCAATTCTAAAGCTTGCAAGCCATTAACTAGCTTGGCAAATGTAAACTTGCTTAAGTCATTGGAGTTCTCCAAAGATGAGCTTTTAAACTCATACTTCTTTGGCAATCACAATAAGACCTTTTCCTTTATCCTTTGTTTAGTCAAGTCCTCTACTAACAACCTAATCTCATTGATAGTCTTCATAAGTTCGTCTGTAAACTCTGGAGCAAACTCAATGTCTTTCATTCTAAGAGAATGAAACTCTTACCTCAAGTCTAGGACTGGAATGCTTTTGGTCACTGCTATGAAACTCTTCCTTTAGCTTTTCCCAAGCTTATTTTGCACTCTCACTTAACATCATTATGATGAAACCAAAATGAATACATGTTAGAGTTTTGCACAATTTAGTTGTTTCCTTATTATGATGCCTAAGTTAAGTTATAATGGGATTATTAAAGAGTGTTAGACTTCATCTCCATCTTAATTATATTTCAGAGATCTAGAGACCTTAGATAGGCCTTCATCTTAACAATCCATATAGAATAGTTCTCACCAAAAATACTGGTGGAGCCAAGGTTCAAAATGAACTATTAAATGCCATTTTAGTTTTTTAAGTGTTTTATGTCTTTTAAGAAGGTTTTCTTTCTAGTTTTTTCTTTGCTCATAAACACTAAAACACAAGTTTTATAAGATCAAAGGGACTCTAATGCCACTATTTAAAGGAGAAGGTTACTACCTTGTTATAGACAATAACAAGAGAAGAAAGGAAAAAAAGATGAAGATTGGCATATTACAACAAAAAGCATTAAAAATTTCATGGTTGTAATTTTTTTGCAGTTTCATTGTAAACAAATTCCCCAATAATGGATCATTAAATTGAAATAAAAATTGTTATTTTGAAATTAGAACTACATCATTAAATTAATTACCTTAGCAAAAAGATTGTTAGAAATCAAATGGATGTTTACCAAATTAACACATTGTTGTATAGATATTTCAAAATTTTGATATAAATTGGGAGCTTACTAAATATGATCTACATGTGAATATATATTTTTAAAGTTGAAAGAAACAAATGAAATGTTTATGCAATGACACTTAATTTTAGAAATATCTAATTATTTGATTTAAGTTTTAATTTTTTGGTAGACTCTCACAATTTATACTATTTAATATTAACTTACTAGTTACTTTATAGTCTTTTTTCATATTTTAATGGAATTAAAATTTCAAAATTTCAACATATATCTTGTGTACTTAATTACAATTTAAGATGTATTCTAATTTATTTAATTAATATTAAACATTTTTCATATATTCCAAAAATATGCATAGTACAAATACTTATAATTAGGGAAATTAAAAAAAATAATTTGAAATTACTCTTTTTTGTTTTTTAGAGCAAAAAAAATCTCCAAATTTACCATTATTTCTCAAAAAGATAATATAGTTCATAATTTAAATCCTTTTTTTTTTTTCATTTTTCCCATTTAAATAAAATACACGTAAAAATACATTTTTTAATAAATAAGATAAATTTGTGCATTTGTGAGTTCTAATACAAATGTTTAAATATATATTAACAAAATTAAGAGAAAACTGATGAAATGATTTTGTAGTAATATTTACTTAATTTTAAGAATATTTAGGTAATTAATTTGATTTTTAATTTTATTAGGAAATTCTCATGTATTGTTCTATTTGACATCAACTTAATAGTTAATTTATAATTTTTCTTAAAATTTCAACATATATTTAATTTATTTAATCATAGTTTAAGTGTATTACAATTTATCTAATTTATAATAACAATATTTTTTAAATTTACCTTTCTCCTTTTATTTTTTTAAAAGAAAAAAATATTTTTAAATTTACCTTTTTTTTCTTTGAAAAAATACTCATATTTTTCCTAAATTTCTCCTTTTATCTTTTTAAAAGGGAAAAATATTTTTAAATTTACCTTTTCGTTTTCTTAAAAAATACTCATATTTTTCCCCTTTTATTTTTTTTCAAATGCTACTTAATTGGTAAATAGAAAGAGGATCACCTACATTGATAAATATCCAAGGATATCAATTCTCATTGTAAGTAGGAAACCTAAAGAAGTTCATGTAGAACTAAGAACCTTACAGGGAGTAGATTTAAGATCAAATTTCATTAAATTTAATAAGATCCCCAGTCATTGCTTTTGAGTTTGCACAAAATAAGAACAGATAAATGAAAGGGTCAACTATAACTAACAATTAAGTATTAAAACTCATTCATCTAAAGAATTAACAAAGAAAGTACTAAAATGCAAAACGACATATCAATATGAAAGAAAATAATGGAAAACACAAAAAGGAAAAAAGAAAGAAAAAAAATATATTTCTTATAAAAATAAGTATTCATTTATAAGACTAAATAAAAACTAATTAATTTATATCTTTTATAATTCTTACAGTGTATGTGTTACAATCTGATTTTCTTTTATAAAAAATATTTGAAGGCATGTTTCTCTGATATCTCCTTTTGGGAGATTTTTTATCAAGGTTAGTGAATGGTGATGTCATAATGACCATTTGTTAGTGGTCAACGTCACTCTTCTTGATAAGTTTTTCAATTCATGAAAGAATTATAACTCAAATTATTTTTTTATTTATATATGTAGAAATAATAATTTTATGATAATGAATATAGACGAGGGAATGAGATCATTTGTGTTAAGAAAAAGCAAAATCATACGAGATGAAAAAAATCTTACACATGCGAGTCATGAATGTAATGGAAAGGAACACATGTAAGCATTTTTATTGCTTATTTTCTAAATAATGGATGGTATTATAATTTGCTTGATATGGTAAATAAAATTTGGGGATTTGAAGCAATTGTTTTTGTTATTGAAACCATAATTGATGCTACTATGTTTGTCTCATTTTCTAGCACTAGAAATCGAGACATTGTCTCGTATTTCTAGTATAATTAGTATGGACCTCAAGTTCAACCTCAATGTCCTATCAATTTGCCCTCAAATTTTGGGAGGAAGTCAACTAGGCCCAACTAGTACCCAACAATGCAAGACATGGCCTTTTCGGCCGAAACTAGCTTAGATTGGCACCACACCAATGGAAATTTTGATGATCTAGTTTACTTTCAAGTAAGCAATGGCTAACATGCTTTCTTGAACTGAAAAGAAAATGGGAACGTATGGACAAACTGCTTTTTGCAACTATAGATGAAAGTTTACTGTGTACTTCTCTAAAACTAGAAATCTATAAAGTATGACGGATTACATACACATAAATCAAAAATGATATTGGTCTTGAATGCTTAGACAATTGCTGGATGTGTCCAAACAAATCCGATTAAAAACAATAAAAAAAACATATGTGTGTGTGTGTGTGTGTGTGTGAGCGACAAACACACCAATGGATAATCAGTCGGCCCATTTCAAATTATATCAAGACAAAACCATTCATTTCATAGATCCACATGTAAACATAATAGAGATGTCATTTAATGTGAAGACAATGTAAAATCTTTTGTCATCCTCAATTTACATTTCTAATTTACTTTTGTTGTTTCCTTTATTCCTTCAACTGCCTTCTCTTCTTTATATAAGTATCATATCCTAAATCTTTAGACATGAAACATTTGGTCTCTTACCATTTTATATCTTATATGCCTTCTTGTCAACAGATTTGGACAAAAGTCTATTAAGAAGGTAAGTAGCAGTCTCAAGGGCATAAACCCGAAAAGATAAAGGAATATCAAGTTAATTCATCAAGGATCAAACCATATTTAATAGGGTTATATTTCCTTTTTTAGAAACATGATTATGTTGTGGTGTTTGACTAAATGTCCATTGAGAGAAAAGCTCATTCTCTTTCAAGTAACCACCAGATTCTTAGCTTAAGTATTCACCTCCTCAATCTAATCATAGGATTTTAATACTTCTACTTGTTTGTTTCTTTATTTCATTTCTTGATTCCTTAAATTCTTCAAAATATTCAAATTTGTATTTCATTAAATACACATAACCATATCTTGATTGATTATTTGTGAATGTAATGAAATAAGACAAACCACCTCTTGCATCTGTTGCCTAGGACCACATACGTCTATATGTATAAATCCTAATAACTCATAACCAAATAAATCTAAGTATCAATTTTTATATAACTTAACCTTCCTTAATCAAGCTTATATAAAAAAAATTTATATAATTTTTCTCAAAAGAACAACCCTTATCATTAAATGTGAAAGTAAATTCATTTAAAGCTAGACTAGAAATGGAAATGATGTTTTCAAAAAGTACAGGAATATATGACAATTCTTTAGTTCTATTACTAAGCTAGAAAGAAAAAGTAAACTATAAGTTCCAATGGCTAATGCAGCAACTCTTGCTTCATTTACTAATCATAGGTCTACCTCACATTTCTTTAACCATGTACATCTGATAATTTCCTACATATATCTAAAAATATGATGACCGTATCCAATATCTAATATCCAAGTAATAAAATCAAAAGTAGAAAGATTTATCTCAATCATAAACATACCTAAACCAAAGGCTTCACTAAGCTTCTTCACCTTTAGTCTAGCAAGATAAATCTTGCAATCTCTTTTTTAGTGGCCTTCTTAACCACAACGATGGCAAGTGCTCCTGCTTTTGTCCTTTTCACATCACTACTTGATTCAAATGCCTTGGTTTCTTGAGCTTTTCCTTTTTTTGTTCATCTTTTTAGGCCTTGCTCTTCACATTGGAAGAATCCATGAGAAGAAAAGGAGTCTTCTCTTTCTTTAGAGTTTGCTTTGTAGTTTTAAACATATTCAATAATTCAACTAATGTAACTTCCAACTTGTTCATATAGAAGTTCACAATAAACTGCAAACAAACCTAAGGTAGAGACTACAAGATTAGGTCAACACTTAATTCTGAATTTATGGTAAAACCCAATTAGCCCAAATTCTTAATGTAGCTAATCTTCATAATATTAGCATTCACTAAAGATTCTTCAGCTATCTTACATTAGAACAATTCCTTTAAGATCTCATATCCCTTTGTCCAAGTTTCTATATCAAATGATTTGTTAAAATGTAGACTTTATTATGTAGGCATTCATGATATTCTCATGTTACCTTTGAAGTTTAAGAGACATACTAGGTAATATCACACATATAGCATGATCATCATCATCCCTATGCTAAATATATGCCTCCACTTCTTCCTCATCACCAAGAGTAGGAAGATCCTCATCAGGGACGTAAAACTTCTTTCCTTACATAAGAACAATTCTCAAGATTTTATACTAGTCTAAAACATTTGGCTCGATGAGTTTGTTCACACCAACTATGCTTTGTATATATGGAAAAATTATTACTCATTTTGATTTAGCAACCTCTATATATAAATAGAGAGTGAGTATTAATTTCATGGATACATACCAAAATTAGATCAGGTCTTTAATATTTATTTTAGTTACTCCCACTTTTTTATTTCAATCAATAAATCTCTATGTTGACTTAAAAGATCTTACTCAAAAATTTTCTAATGGGTCAAGATCCCATTTAATTTATTTCCCATTGAGATAATCTAACAATCAAATAAAAAATAATTAGGTAGATAACATAACTTACCAATTACATCACATTTGACTCTTATATCAATTAAATGACAACTCTTTGTCAAATCAAATCACATATGATGCACCTAACCATTGTCTCTAAATTTATGTGATCATGAGACAACTCATCCGAATCACACAAACATATTCAAGGAAAGGAGGCTTTTAGCTAACCTAACAAACCTTCTTTGATCAAAACTCTGGTTTTATTCTATAATTATAAAAGCCAACTCACCATGTTCTTATTGTGTACTTAATATTTGAGTTGTAGGATTTAGTTAATTATAGTTATCTCTTGTATTAGCACCATAATTATAATATATATTGCACCTATAGCATGCAATCCTAGTATGATATTCCAATATGCATGTTCAAAGGCTCTACTATGTTAACTTCCTAAAGCAATTTAGGAAGTTAAATGGTCAAATCCTAAAGGATTGCAAATTAGTCTTCCAATGCTCTTTTTGTAATTAAATTAAATGTAAATAAAATCAAGGAAAATGGCATCACGTAGAAAGGAATAAGTTCTTATGACACTTATATCTTTTCTTTTTTTTTCCTCTTCCTTTTTAGAAAGAAGGGACAATACATGGAAAGTCTAGGTTATCTCTTAGCTCTATCTCAGCCAATATCTTACTCTTAAGGGAGTGGAGCAAACTACTTATTGTTGTGATGCCCTAACCCAAGGAAAGGCATTTGGTAAAGAGCATTATTTTGAAGGAGGGAAAGCAAGGTTGACAAGCCACTTCGAGGAGCTCTTTTGCTAATAAAGGTTGCTTACTCTCCCTAGTAACGAAGGAAAAGGGTGGGGGTTATTTTGTAGTGATGGTGGGTCTTATGAGATCTATGTCAACTATCAAAAACATGGTTGGCTACATCCATATATAGCCAAATTAAGATGAGATAGGATGGACAAGCAAAGAGTGCAGCGTAACTACCATAGAAAATTAGAGAAAACCAACCCCTTATAGCTAACATAAAAAGATACATATAAAGAGAGGATTGATTCAAAGTGTCTAGGTACCAAGAGTCTTTGCAATTTCATTGCTTCATCAAATATCTTAAGATTATCTTCAGTAAGCAATTTGGAATTTGATTACATGCTAATTCCTTTGTCCCTTCAATGAGGAACACAGAGAAATCATAACCAAAAGTCTTCACTTCCTTTACTCTTTTGCTCCTCATCATTTTTAATTTTATTTGCTAAAGAATCTTTTTCATTATTAAGAACTTATTTCTATTTTGGAATGTTAGAAACTAAGATGAATTTATTTTCATCAAAATAGCATTTATCAATTTAATGATTATTTTAATAAATATTAAGATGTTAAGCTCTATGGCTATTAATTGATAGGTCTTATTGTTATGAACATATCCTAAAATGATGGACTCAACTCTCCTTTGAGCCAACTTTTTCAATTTTCATTAAGGAAGCCTAACGATTGCTCTATAAAACCAAATTCTTAAATAACAAGGTACAACTTTCTTTTATTTAAGAACTTATATTGGGTTGTTTTGTTAGTTTTGGTTGGATGTATACTTAAAATATGCAATGATGTAAGTTATGCCTCACCCTAAAATCCTTGACTCAAGCCAAAATTTGATTACATGACATTGATCATTTCTATTGACATGCAATTTTTGTATTTACGTCACCATTATGTTATAGAGTGTAAGGAATAGTAATTTCATGAAGAATTCTCATATACTTAGAAAAATTAATATCATAATATTTTTCTCCCTTCTTTGATAGCAAATTTTTAATGAAAAATTCTTTTTGCAATTTAATTTTAGTTTTATACAAATTAAATCTTTCATAAGATTTATTTTTAGTATGCATCAATTAAACATAGCAGTAGTTTGAGTATTTACCAATGAATATCACAAATATGTCATTCCTTCTAGTATTAGTGTGTTGTGCAAATCACACACATCACTATAAATTAATTTTAACATGTTTAAAGATCTTTGACTGCTTGGAAATAAAATTTCAATTATTTTTGTTAGCTTACAAGTTATGCATTTGTTTTTACATTTATCAAAGTATGGCAACAAGTTCAATTTAACCATATCATACAATCTTCAAATGTTTATATGTCTTAACCTATTATGCCATATAAAAGAATGCATATCAACATAAGCATAAACATTAACATTATTATTAGCAACAACAAGTTTGAACGTGTCATTACAAAAATAATTAATTCCCATAAACACACTTCATTTGGAAGGATTAAGTTGTCAGTCTTTTGGAAGTGAATTGCATTTCTACCTCCCTAATTTGTATGACAAAAACTATAATGGAATTTCACATGTACATAACAATACCCTCATTTACTAGTTTCATAGCTTTAAAGTAACTTTTGTTCTCGTAAACATGTTGGGAAACATTAAAATCAATCTATTAAGTAACATCATCCTTAAATGAATTGATCTTTCTGGTATCATTTTTTCATTTGTTACTCTAGAGAGGAACTATTTCTTTTCCTTTTTTTTTTTCTTCTAAAGATGACACTCATATTTGTTGTGCCCTTTTTTGTGACAAAAATGATATTTGCCCTTTTTATATTTGTCATTTGTTTTTCTTTTGCTATCATTAGATTGATTCTTTCTCTTATTAGTGGACTCACTTGATTGTGTTTTCTCAATCACTTGCAACTTTAAAACGTAAGAGCCATCTTTATTATTTCCATCTTATATGCAAAACTCTTTAATTACTTGAAGATGGTTAGCAAAAACTTCAAGGGATATATTCTTTTTCTCATATTTTAGGCTTCTTTTGAAAATATTTAAAAAAAGTGGCAATTTATCATTACTAGAATTCACAATTACAATTTCAACTATAGACATTTTGTATTATGAAAGATGATTTAGAATCTTTTAAATTTCAACAAATTATTCTACTACTGGCCTACCATCAGTTGTCTTAAAATTATTAAATTTTGATACCAGAAATTTTTTATTAGTTGCATCCTTTTGTATTTACTTTGTCTCTAATTTTTCCCATAGACCAGTCACCAAAGCCATCATTGATGACAAGCAGCTACCACCTCCTCTTTTGTTCCTTTCCCTCCTCTTTCAAATCATCCAAGCACATGTAAAACATTAAAAAAAAAAAAGAAAATTAATAAAACATAAAAAGAGTAAAAAAATCAAAAAATTCACCAAAAAAAAAAGATTGACTTTTTTAAACCCTATTAATTTAAACTAGTTAACACTCTTCCATGCCCTATTATCCGAACTTCTAACCCATGAACTTGAGTTGGAATTAATACTTTAAGCCTTCTTAAACATGCAAATATGACTTGAACTAAACACACTCCCCACAAAAATCAAACACAAAATTTCTCACCAAGCACCACATTCCTAGTACCATTCTTTGTATAGGTCAAGCCTTTATACAAATCGACAAAAATCTTTAGTAATAGTGACATGTTTTTTCAAACTCTTATCAAAGCCAACAAGAACTCTTTCAAATCTTTTCTTTCATTTTTTTGGGTCTAGACATTAAAACTCAAAAAAAGAGTGAAATCAAGAATTTCCTTAAGAAAACTAAAAGTAACAAAATAACAAAATCTAAAATTTTTTTTAAAACAAAAGAAAAAATAGAGATTAATGCCTCCTCTATTTGTTAGAGTTGATCCAAACCTTAGGCCTTTTTTCCTTCTCTCTTTTCCTTTGAAGACTATAAGAAGAAAGATAATAATTAGAAAAAAAAAATACTACTTTCAAAAAAATATAACCCACTCCTTCCCTTAATTTTTTTTCAAAAATAATAAAGAAAAATAAAAATAAAAAACATAAAAAAATATTGAAAAAAAAAAAGGAGACCATGGCCTTTTGCTTTCAATGCCTTGTCCTAGATTAGATCTTGCTTTTAAGATTTCAAATTAGACCATAAGCTCTTGAATTCAACACAAAAATGCCCTTCTTTTCCCTAAAACCTGTAGAGAAAAATGAGTTAGGGCTAAGATTTTCTTTGGGTTCTTAGGGTTAGATTGTCTTGATATTTTCTTGTGTGAAATGGAAAGGAATTATTATATAATTTTATATTTAATTTTGCATGATATGTTAAATCTAATTTGACTTTTCAAAAGTAATAATTTAATAAACAAAGAATTTTTTAAACAATTCTAGCTAACCACTAATCCAAATTAAAAGAAATCATTTAAGTTGCTAATATGGCACACAGATAAGAGAAGGAAGCTGAGGTGTATTAAAGACAATAATAACAAAGCACCACATCTCAATTGGGCCAAGCCCAAACCCAAATCTACTTGAAATCCAAATAGTAATAACCCATTAACCTATTATATATAATATTTGGTGAAAAAAAAAATCCAAAAAACATTAAAAACATGTAATTTTGAAAAGGAAATTTAATTAAACATAAAAGATAAACCTAATTAAGTAAATATAAAATTATAATTATAATTATAATATAAATAAACAAAATAAAAAACCCAAGTTAGTTCCTCTCTATAGGAAAATATTTTGTGAAAATAAGAATAAAAAGTCATTCATGACAATAAAAGAGAGAAACATAGAGAAAATTCTTGAGAAAGATAGTGAGTGATTTAAAGAAGAAAAAAGTGAGAGAGACAATTGTTTTAAGGACCATATGATCTATGAAATCTGAAAGGGAGCAAAAAGCAATAGGAGCTAATTACTTTCTTAAGACTATTTCAAAGACAGTGGTAACCCACACTTTTCTTAAGCCTTTTTATTCAAGTTTTAGAATTTAAGGACTATAAAATTCAATTTATGGGTTTATGAGATTAGAGTTAATGAGATTATTAATTTTAACTTTGAGCAATGGGTTAATGGGATTAAGCTTAACTAGGTTAGGATTTTTATTTGAGAATATCAATTATTAGTTAATTTCTTATGACCCAAAGCCATATTAATTGTTATTATAATTTATTTTTCTATTTTTTTTACATTTTTATTCTATTCCCTTTCTCAATTTTATTAGTTTGTAACTTTTTATTCTTTGCAATTCTAGATTTGTTTCCTTACATAATCATTTTATCGAAGATTTTGTTAAAAGGGATAAAAAATCATTTATGGTTGAAGGAAATCAACTAATTAATTTTTATAGTGGAATAGGCTTATGGAATAAATAATTTCTATTTATAATAAACTAGGCAATAGCTTTGTCACTTCCTAATTGTTTATTAATTAAATGTAACTTGTTACTATGTATGCAACTTTTTGTTATTTGGAAATCATACATAGTTTATTAACCCTTAGAATAATTACTCATGGTGGATATTGATTACTATAAAGTTTCATCTTGATGGGACCATGATGTTGCAACCTAAGATTACATATGAATGGGAAGAAGTTAAGGTCATTGAAGCCAACATAAAAGATACCTTATTGATGCTTAGCTTAGATGTAATAATAAAAAGTCATGGATACAATAACGTACTTGACTATATGCATAAGTTCCCTAACTAATCATATGAGTTTATAAAGTATCTCAGTAAGACAAGTGACAATCAATGTTTGATATGTTGAATTTGATGGTTGACATGAGAGCATGTTGTACATATAAATGTTCTACTTGAGGTTGATGAACTTGTATTTGCCATTGTTGAGGGTATTCCACATGCAGGTGGTGCTGAGATAGAAGAGCTTGATGACAGAACTAAGACTGTATGGAAAAGTGTTGGGTATGTGCAAAATGAAGTTCAGGGTGCAAATTGTCTTATTGATGGAATTGTGACACAATCTTCTATTTATAATATATTTGGTGAACAACAAGGTCATTAGTTAAGTTAGATTGCTTGTCATGAACAATAGTGTACTAAAGATCTTGACATTACAAAAGAGCATGAACAACATTTTTGTAATGCTACTATACTTGAACAACACATTGAGAGTACATATGCCAATAATAGGTCTCTTCCAACTTGATTAAAAATTAATTTTCTAAACCCTTCATTAACAACTTTGTTTTACAATTTTAGATGTCTTCATATCATCCCAAAACATTAGTGTTTAGTGCCAACTAAGTCCTAGCAACTGCTGTACAAACTCATGGACAAAAAATAGCCCTTTTTGGTAGATCAGATATTGTGCAACACACTAATATGCACAATAAAAGCATTAGTTAACAATTATCTAGAAACCTCAACTAAAATGTGTTGTTAAGTTAACAATTAGTTAATACTTTTGCAACAATTAAGGATTGTACTTTTGAAACAATTAAGGATTGTATCTTTGAAATAATTAGGAATTATGATGCATTAGACATAGCATATGCTTGCTTTATTTTGTGATTGTGTAGCCATTAAACACACATTAAGTTGTGATTTCAAATGGTGTTTATGAATTCAATATTTATAATGTTAGACTATGCCAATGAAGGATCTATTACATATTATAACACTTATTTTGTGGCCAATTATCTAATAAATAATTTTTTTTCTTTCGTTTAGCTTAATAGTTCAATTATTTAGAGACCTTCACCCTTGCCAATACCCATAAAAGGAAAGCCAAAATGAGAATTTCCCATCCAAATTTTCATTATCCAACTAAAAAGAAAAAATAATAAAAAAAAGCCAAAAAAGTTATAAATCATGAATTCCTATACTAGAACCTCTTTTTTTATATGATAAAGAGTGGAATTTTTCCTTTCAATAATGTAATAGTTGGAAGTTAATCTAAAATATCCACTATGATAGCCTTTCCTCTATATTGACCATTATGGAATTTTGTGCCAAAAGTTAAAACCTCCTCAAAATTCCAAGGGTTAGAATAAACAATAGTTTAATTCATTTATGATCAACAAACAACCATTATCCACATTTGAACCAATTGAGTTGACTTTTACAATTATAAAAGTTTGTAACAAATGTGTCATATAATTGATAACCTTATAGTAATAGAAACACTACAGCAAAAACATGATGTTGCCCTTTCACCAAAATTAAAACACAACACAATGTTAATCAAAGGAACACAAGTGAATAGTATGCAACTACATAACTCTAATTTATATTATATTCACCCTTTAGAATTGCATTTTCTTTCAACAATCTTTGTTTTCCCTTTTTAGCTCAATACATTTAGACAACACTTTACTCATTTCCTCGCCCTAATTGTCAATTTTGTTCTTCTTGGACTTAATATACTATTTGGTTAGCTTAAAGTTTAAGAAGCAAAAATGAGAAAGTTAGTTCACCTTATCAATTGGTGTCATCTTTCACCAATGCTTGGCATGAAGATTGGCATGAGTCAAGCACATCAAAGAGGTAAGGTGAACATAAAGTCAATGTTCATGGTAATAAGACAAGGAAAGGTAGGTAAAAGTTAAGTTATGGGTTACGGTATTGATGATAAGTTGCTAAAGAGTTGAAGGTTAGAGCACATGTGTGATAGGACAAATAAGACAAGGTCCCCTACTAGTAAAGGATCAGATTCCTCAAAGCTCTTTAGAGGGGAAGTATGTTTTGACATAAGGTGTGATGGCTTAAGCAAGGCAATGTCTCTTACCACTGAAGGATCAATTTCTCTAATACTTTTTAAAGGGGTAATGCATCTCTTACACAAAAGTTAACTAATAATGTTAGCACTTAAGCTGAGGTTCAAAGTAATAATGTGTGGTTTAATTGTTAGTTGGCTTATAAGTAAGTTAAGAATTAGCATAAGCATTAATGAAATATTAGTGCACAGTTAGAGTTTTGGCTAACTATATGCAATTTAATTACAAGATGACTAATAAGGTGAAGGCTTAGAGTCCAAACCAAGTTAGTATGTGAATCAAAGACCATAAAAATAAGGAATAAGGCAATTGCTACCTTATCTTTCATTTAAAAAAATAAACGTATAAGGCAATTGTCTTGAACTGCTACTTTTTTCTTTTTTTGAAAAAGGATTAAGGCAATGATTTGGAACCATTACCTAAACTTCTTTTTCTTTTTTTTCTTAAAAAAAAAACAAGGGGCTAAGGCAATGATTATAAACTACTATATATTCCTTTTGAAAATAAAGGGATAAGGCAATAGTTTAGAACTGCTACCTATTTTTTAAAAAAAATGAATAATGTAGCGGTTTGGAACAACTACCTAATCTTTTTTTTTTTTTAAAAAGTAGGGGCTAAGGTAGCGGTTCTACCTATTCCCTTTGAAAATAAGGAGCTATGGCAGTGGTCTTGAACCATTACCTTTATTTTTAAAAGAAAAGGAATAATGCAGTAGTCAAGAACCGTTACCTAATCCCTTTTTTTTTTTTTTAAATTAAGGGGTTAAGGCAGAAATTCTAAACAACTACTTATCCCTTTTGAAATTAAAGATATAAGGCAGTAGTTCTAGATCATTGCCTATTCATTTTCTAAAAATGGAATAAGGTAGCAGTCTTGAACCATTACCTTTTTTTTTTTTTCTTAAAATGAAAAGTGGTAGAGATTTGGAACCACTGCCTAATCTTTGTGGTTAAAAATAAAAAAAGGGTTAAGGTGGCAGTCTTAAGCTACTACCTAATTTTTGAATAAGGCAGCAGTTCCTGTTTGCTGCCTAATCTTTTTATTAAAATGAAGGGATAAATTTATTTTGATTCTCCTAATCAAATTCAATTCTTTGACCTAATAGTGTACAAATCATTTTGATCTATTTTTTCCTAGATAATTGTAGGTATTCAAGGTTTTTGTATGCTACTAGGTTAGAATTGATCACTATTTTGAATGGATTGTCTCCAAGATTGCCTAGGGCTTACAAAATTGATTTTTGGTTTTGGGTTGTTTAATGTTAGTTTTGATTAGCTTCTTAAATAAAGGGTGGGACAGTAAGGAAGGGATAATGGCGAATGGGGACTTCATGTGGAGGGATATATCTTAGGTTGTAAAAGAGGTCATTGTCAATGGCCTTGCCAACAGGTTTTGGCTTTTTCTTTTTCTCTAATCCTTCATTCTTTACTTGGATTTGATCACTTTGTTGTATTATAGCTTTTCATTGTTTCATTAATTTATTCCTTTCTTTTATGTAGCTTCATTCTCTGACCTTTAAGGCTAACACATTCCTCATTGATTCATTCATTTGAAGTAAGAGAGACTCATATCTAATTAGTTTTGTCTACAGGGTCAAATTTTATACGTCACTAAATTTCAAATATAAGGATATGACAATCTTTCTTTTTATGCTGCATGATTCTTTTTCAAATATGGGGAAATTTGCAAAGTGCCTGTTGAGCTTTAATAATCCTTTTGGGTTGGTCATCTAAAGTTTCAATTTTGGGCTACTAGAACTAGCTAATTCCCATTATTGTTCTTTAACTAATAGGTAGTTCAAGTTTTCTTACATTCCCATAACAAAGCTTACTTTTACTACAGGTGTGGGCTATTGGCATGTCTATTGATCCTAATAATTGTGCTCTAGATGTAAGTTACAGAATAACTGATTGGTATGTCTTTCACACCTATTGTCCATTTCGGAGTCTTTTTAATTATATATGACGAGTTTGCTAGCACAAAGATGTATACTAATTTTCCTATGAAGGATGCTTTAGGCAAATTATTAGAGGTGTTTTCTAGGGTTGTTCTAGTAGGCTTCCTAGTGTTCTTTTGAAGTTGAACATTGATGAAAAATTTGTGCAATCATTAGTAGAATAGATCAATGGCCACAACAACATGCAGAATTGATTCTTAGTACTACTTGCTTCTTAGTATAGTCTCACTTTGTAAGACATATGCTAGTTGGTAAGACCTTTTAGCCCTTAAATGCTTAATTGTTTTCTTGTGCTACTGCCATTACCCTTTTCTATGATCATTTTAAGGCCTTATGCATCGAAGGCATAAATATGTTTGGTTTTGGAAGCATCTAATATTTTCTCTCTCTCTCTTTCTCTCTCTCTCTCTCTCTCTACATTGGCCTTGTGAAGAGAAATATGTGAATTGTTGCTAGTTTCCTCATGAAGGCAAGAGACCATTACCTTGTGGAAGGCAAGAAGCAAATTAAGGATATGGAGAAGAAGATAATGCAGTTGCACTTTATTCTCTTTAGTTTGAAGGTTTTGTAGATAGCATATGAATTACTTCATTTGTAATGGATTGAATCAACTCTGGAAAATTAACTTGAATTTCTACTGCTATCTCTTGCTAGTTATTACTTATTATGCTTAATCGAACCCAATGTCTACATTTTAACTACTTATTATGCTTGAGTGAAAGGACTCATTTCTCCCATGTTGATCTTTGCTTGTAGCCTTTATTTACACATCATTTGGTTTAGATTGTGGGATGCTTTCTAAATTCATTGTCAACAAAATGTGTTCTTTAAGGACAACTTAATGTGTAATCAATCTTTTTGGTTCTATTCAAATAATTGTCATAGATGTCATAGTTTTGGAACTTTGAAATAGTTAGAGAACCACTACTTATTTTCTTAAAAATCCTTTGTCTATTCTCTTAAAAAATTGTTGCCTATTCACTTAAAAAATTGCTACCTATTCCCTTAAAAAATTACAATCTGTTTACTTAAAAACTGTTGCTTATTCCCTTAAAAAATTGCTACCTATTCACTTAAAAAACTGCTACCTATTCCATTAAAAAATTACTGCTATTTGTTTAAAAAATCATTATCCATTCTCTTAAAAATAGTTGTCTATTTTTTAAAAAACTATTGTATATTATCTTAAAACACTATTACCTATTTTCTAAAAAATCACTGCCTAAAATGCCTTTAGGTAATAGCTGCATATGTGCTGCTATAAGCAGAGAGAACCAATATGTTAGATCTATTGCAATGCTTGCAAATGTAGTAGGCTGAAAATCATTTCATTAGACTTTAAGTAATGGTTTTTAGCTTAAAGGTAAAGTCTTGAATTACTACCTTAATCCTTTTTTTTTTTTGGTAGTGATGCCATTATCAAATTAAAATCATCAGCTATTAACCAAGGAGATTTACAATAGCATGGATTGTTCTTAGGCCTTCCTTTAGCTATTTTCATCAATCTAGGTGCAAACTCCCATTCACTGCACTAAAAAACCATGACTAGTTATCACCTTTCTACACTAGTAAATGGATAAACTGTTCATTTCTACTTAATAGCTTAAGTTTCAAACTTGAATTTCTTAAATGGTCTTGGGTACAAAAACCATTATAACACAAGAATTTCTTGAAAATTTGAATGAAAACAAAGGGGTGAGAAGGAAAGGGAAAAAAAAATAATGCCTTAGCAACTGGATGTCTTAAAAATTTGAATACAAAAGCGGGGGAGCATCAATGTGATAAGGCTAACACTATCTTTTCGTGATATCATTTCCTTTTTTCTTTTTCTTTTTCTTTTTTTTGTCTAAAAAGTGTCTTCTTGTATATTATCATTTCCTCAACAAATGTAGATCCAACATTCAAACTATAGTTCCCTTCATTTTCTAATTGACCAAATGGTAAAATAAACCAAAATAAAAATTCTACCTTGTATAAATCAATAACAATTTAAGCAAATTTGTGTTCATTAGTTAGTCCACTCCTAACAATCACAACAAGACCTTTTCCTTTATCCTTTGTTTAGTCAAGTCCACTCCTAACAGTCTAATCTCATTGATAGTCTTCATAAGTTTGTCTACAAACTCCTGAGCAAACTCAATGTCTTTCATCCTAAGTGACTCAAACTCTCACCTCAAGTTTTGGATGGGAATGCTTTTGGTCACTATTATGAAACTCTTCCTTTTGCTTTTCCTAAGCTTCTTTTGCACTCTAACATGACATTATTATGGTGAAACCAAAATGAATGCATGTCAAAGCTTTGTACAATTTAGTTGTTTCCTTATTGTGAATCTTAAGTTAAGCTATAATGGGATTATTAAAGAGTGCTAGACTTCATCTCCATTCTCAATTATCTTTTAGAGATCAAGAGACCTTAGATAGGCCTTCATCTTAATGGTCCATATAAAATAGTTCTCACCAAAAAATACTAGAGGAGCTAAGGTTAGAAATGAACTTTTAGATACCATTTCAATTTTTAAGTGTTTTAGGTCTTTTAGGAAGGTTTTCTCTTTGGTTTTTTTCTTTGCTCATAAACTCTAAAACACGGGTTTTGTAAGATCAAAGGGACTCTAATCCCACTATTCAAAGGAGAAGGTTTCTACCTTATTACAGACAATAGCAAGAGAAGAGAGGAAAGAAGATGGAGATTGGCATATTAAAGCAAAAGGCATTAAAAATTTTATGGTTGTAATTTTTCTGCAGCTTCATTGTAAATAAAATTCCCCAATAAAGGGTCATTAAATTGAAATTGAAATTGTTATTTTGAAATTGAAATGACATGATTAAATTAATTACCTTAGCAAAAAGATTATTAGAAATTAAATGGATGTTTATCGAATTAACACATTCTTATATAGGTATTTTGGAATTTTGACATAGATTGGTAGCATACAAAATATCATATATATGTGAATATATATTTTTAAAGTTGAAAGAAAACTAATGAAATATTTTTTTAATGACACTCACTTAAATTTAGAAATATCGAATTATTTGATATAAGTTTTTATTTTTCATTAGACTCACAATTTATAATATTTAATATTAACTTACTAGTTGCTTTCTAATCTTTTTTTAATATTTTAATGGAATTAAAATTTTAACATATAGCTTGTTTATTTAATTATTATTTAAAAGGTATTATAATTTATT
>JBAPLK010000078.1:0-50000 GCA_037832385.1 Rhizophora apiculata | reverse complement strand
ATCCTAATTATCTCTCTATCTCATTTTCTAACACATGGTTAATATTACAATTGATCTAATTCATATAACTCTTTCTCAAGTTTATTTATGGATCACAAGATCAAGCAAAAGGTAGTCAAACTCTTAAAGCATTAAATTTGATAATATAACATTACATACAAATAACAAAATAAAAAAAAAAAGATGGTCTTGAATTAAAAGAAAAATTAATCACATAAACTAAAGATCAAATTACATATAAACCTTACCTTAAAATAATTTAGCTAGTTATAATGAAGTTCAACAAATCCATTAAGTTTAAAAAGAAACCCAATGAGCATCAAGGAATAATTAATAAAAATCAAACAAAACTTAGTCTTTAAGGATTAAAACTCAAAGTCAAAACTATTTCCCTTCTTTCTTCAAACTTATGGATTACTATTTTCACTTTTTTCTCCTTTTTTTTCTCTTCTTTTCTTCCCTTTCTCTCCTTTGTCATTCTATTGATTTCATGTCTCCTCTTATATTTTGATAGGTGTAGAATTACAATGTCCATTTAACCTCTAAAAAAATTTGTGACCCATAACTTCTAACTAAAGTTTCTATATATAGAAACCAAATCAGAGTTCTAAATAAATTAAAAAGTAGTAGCCTTATTTCTTTTTTTTTCTTGAGCATAATAATAACTCAATTTGAACTTCTGAATTGAAAGCTATGCCCAAAATACAGAATAATACTCAATCAATAATGGCATATAATCATGATTGGATTTGGTTTTTAAATAAAGGTACGACTCCTCTTTGAAAACAACTCCAAATTATATCAAGAGTGTTGTCAACAATTCCTTTATTTACTTCTTATTCTTCCATCAGTATTTCTTCAATTTGATGACACACATTCATTTGAAATATTCGCATAAATCCTCTCTTATAAAAAAAAAAAATAAAAAGAAAAATATGTAAAATATGCAAAAAAATGAAACATACATGCGAAAAGTCACACAAACTTAAGAGCAAAATTAGATGAAAATATACATCAAATTAAACCCTATTGCCTTCTCCTTTTTCTCTTTTCTTGGCATGCTTCTTCTTTTTTTTTTTTTATTCCTTTCTCTCTTTTATGATTCTACTTTTTGTCCCTACTTTTATATTTGGACAACTCTTTTTCTTTTGGTCTTATATCCTTAGTCAGTATCAAAAAATTCATTGACTCATATGATGTAGCTAAAATTTCTTTTATATAGAATGTGAATTAGGTTAAGTCAAATGAAAAGTTATACCCTATCTCTTATCTTTCTTTTACCATAAGAATCAACTAATTGGGAAGTTTAGACCAAAAGTTATGCCAACAAACTAAATACTACTTAGTCAATTATGAGACAAAATATTGATTAATCTTTGTTTCCTATTAAGGATAGGATTTCTTTCTTCGAATTTCTAAATGTGATGTCAAGTTCCAAAAGTTCAATAGATCTTATTTTTTGATATACCAAATAAAATGAAGGAAAAGTTATTAGGCTAAAGAAAAAGCAAATGAAAAGAAGCTCTCACTATCAACAAAAGAATTAGACTTGTTAGCCAACAATAACAAGAAAGTCAACGTTATTAAAGGTAGTCTTCTAATGATAGATTTCCCTTCATAACCAACTAGCACCATTAAGTTGATCAATGCCATTGAAGATGGTGAGCATAAGGCTTCACATCATGAAATGGTTCTATCTTAAGTTAAGGACCAATAGTGTTCCATGATCCATAACTAAGGGACCAACCAAGTCCTATGTTTTTTGGTAAAATACAACTTTGTAACCATCCAAACTTGGGGCCTTGAAAGGTCCCATGTCAAACAAAGTCTTCTTCACATTTCACTATTAAAAGGCCATGTAAAAGCAAACTTATCTGAAGTAAACAAATGAGGAAAGCAACTAGGAAGTGGAAAAGCATCCAAAATAGTGCCCTCTCTCAAAAATAATTGTTTAAAATGATTACAACCTAAAGCTACAACAATACATTATTCCAAATCCATCCTTCTATGTCATCTTATAAGGCCTTAAATTTATTATGTTTTCTTTAGACCACATTGTTTGCTTGAAAGCATTAGGTATTCTAGTCACCTTCTAAAATCCACTAGGCTAAATATTTTTGGAACTAAAAGATCTCCTTTTATGCTAAAATCACTTCCAATTCATTTTATAGATGACACTCCAAGGCAATAAGACCCTTTGATATGTGATTTTCCATAACTAGTTGGCTACCCTTCAGTCACGCTAAAAGATGTTTCCTCCATGAAGAGACATTACCAAAAAAATTTTTTATTCCATTCCACTAAAATAAAAGAGAGTTCTGAAAATGTAATAGGGATAACCACCTGTTAATTCCATAAGTCTCATAAGAGCATAGGAAAATCCTCAAAAAGAAATCATGTTGCCCAAAACTAAAAAGTCTAGTCCTATTTATGCATTTGTTGAATCCCATTCAACCATACCATTAAAGGAAAATGCTTAAAGCTAACTTGCAAAAAATGACAAATTACCACCACATGCCAACAAAGCCTTCACTACATGTTGCACAAAGTTTTGTCTAAACTACAAAGTACTCTTATTTAAGGCATTTTACCTTTAGGCCAAGTTAAATGAGGTCCCAAGAAGCCTAAGTCTAATAATGATAGCTCATTGATTAACTTGGAGAAAGGCCCTCACTTATAATCACAGAGGTGACTCACTCCCATTTTTTCTCTAAATACACTAACAAATAAATGAAATATAACAATGATTCTTACACAGCAGTTATAAACCATTAGGTAAAACACCTAAGATAGCACCAATAATTACTATGTAAATATATTGTGGCAATAGTTGACTTTAGGTAATAGTTACATGGTAGTGGTTCAAAATTGCTATATTATCTTAAGAAAAGGTAATACTTATAAATGTTTATGTAATAGTCTTAAGCCATTGCCATTTTTTTCTTAAAAAAAAAAAAGCAATAAGCCAGCCACTGACTTATCTTTTGTTTAAAAAAATAAAAGGATAAAGAAATAGTCTTAAGCTGCTACTTTTTTTTTTTTTTGTTTTTGAAAAAGGATTAAGGTAGTGATTTGGAACCATTGCCTAATCTTCTTTTTTTAAAAAAAAAAATAACAATGGGCTATGGTAATATTTTTAAACTATTATATATTCCTCCTAAAAATAAAAGGATAAGGTAACAGTTCTACTACCTTTGTTTTTTTTTTTGAAAAATCAATAATGTAGAGGTTTGGAACCACTACCTAATCTTTTTTAAAAAAAAAAAATAAGGGGCTAAGACAATGGTTCTACCTAATCTTTTTGAAAATAAGGAGCTAAGACAGTGGTCTTGAACCATTACCCTTTTTTCTTTTTTTCTAAAAAGGAATAAAGTAATGATCTAAAACTCCTACCTAATCTTTTTTTTCAAAAAAAAAATTAAGGCGCTAAGGCAGCAATTCTAAACCACTTCCTATTCCTTTCAAAGATAAAGGGCTAAGGCAACAATTTGAAACAAATGCCTATTCCTTTTGAAATTAAAGGTATAAGGTAGTGGTCCTAGATTGTTGCATATTCCTTTTCTAAAGGTGGAATAAGGTAGCAATTTTGAACCATTGCCTAATTTTTTTCTTGAAACAGAAAAAGGTAGAGGTTTAGAATCACTACCTAGTCTTTGTTGCATATTCCTTTGCTACCTATTTTTTGAATAAGACAGTGGTTCCTAATCACTACCTAATCTTTTTATTAAAATGAAGGGATAAATTTATTTTTAATTCTCCTAATCAAATTCAATTCTTTGACCCAATAGTGTACATTCATTTGATCTATTTCTCTTCCTAAAAAATTTTAGGCATTTGGGGTTTTTGTACTCTATTAGGTTAGAATTGATCAATATTTTGAATGGATTGTCTCCAACATTGTCTAGGGCTTGCAAAATTGATTTCTGGTTTTGATATTTTTGTTGTTAGTTTTGATTAGCATCTTAAATAAAGGGTGGGGCAGCAAGGAAGAGACAATGGTAGCTGGGAATTTCATGCAGAGACATATATCTTACGTTGTAAATAAGGTAATTGTCAATGGCCTTGCCAATAGGTTTTGGCTTCTTCTTTTTCTATAATCTTTCATTCTTTACTTGGATTTGGTTGCTTTGGTGTTATAGCTTTTTGTTGTTTCATCAACTTTTTCTTTTTTACTCTTCTTTTCTATTTTCTTTTCCTAATTTGATATTTATGTTTTAAACTTTTCAATAAGCTATTATTCAATTGGGAAACCATTTTTGGTTTGATTGGTTTTAGTGCTTACTATTTACTCTTTTTATTAATCTAGCTTTTGTTTAAAGCAATTAAACTATATCATATACAAAATTAGATGATTTTTAACTAGAGGCATGTCAGTGATGCTATTAAAGGTATAAATCCATGCGTTTCTTCTTATTCTAGAGGCACATTCACTCAAGTAAAGTTCAAAATCAATTTATGTTCCCCTATACATGTATTTGTTTCTCTTTTCAAACAAAAAAAATTTAAATATTATATTAATTTCACAGTTCCATTTTAAGAACTAATAATGTTAACCTTAGCCTTCCATTTCCCTTTCTAATAATTTTGTTTCTTTTTATTCAGTAGTTTCTCTATTCCACTTTTTCTTGGCATGATTGATTAGTTTATACATACCTGGGCATTTTTTTTCCTCTTATATTATAGTTTATACTATTAATGGTTTCTTCATAATTATATAATTGCTTACCAAAATAATCTTTTTCTAATGAAACTTTACTCATTGAAACCATCCCTAAATATAAAGAAAGATCAATAGATCACATGTTTGTGTGCAAGAAATATAAATTTCAAGTTAATTGTTAAACTATTAATGTTTTCTTCCTTTTATGCTTTTTAGTCCTTATGAGAATACATGAAGATGGGATCACAATATAACCAACACCCATTATTGTTCTTTAACTGATAGGTAGTTCAAGTTTTCTTACATTCCCTTAACAAAGCTATCAATCTTCTGTTATAGATGTGGGCTATTGGCATGTTTACTAATCCTAATAATTGTGCTCTAGATGCAAGTTATAGAATAACTTATTTGTATGTCTTCCACACATATTATCCATTTTTGAGTCTTTTTGATTATATATAATGCGCTTGCTAGCATAGAGATGTATACTAATTTTCCTACAAAGGATGTTTAGGCAAATTATTGGAGGTGTTTTCCAAGGTTGTTCCAGTAGGCTTCCTAATGCTATTTTGAAGTTGAACACTGATGAAAAAATTGTGCAATCATTAGTAGAAATAGGTCAATGGCCATGACAACATGTAAAACTGATTGTTAGTATAGTCTCACCTTGTAAGATGTATGCTAGTTGGTAATACCTTTTAGCCCTTAAATGCTTAATTGTTTTCTAGTACTGCTACCGTTACCTTCTTCTGTGATCATTTTAAGGCCTTATGCATCGAAGGCATAAATATTTATGGTTTTGGATGCATTTAATATTTGTTCTCTCTCTCTCTCTACATTAGTCTTGTGAGGAGAAGTATATGGATTGTTTCTAGTTTCCTTGTGAAGGCAAGAGACCATTATCTAGTGGAAGGTAAGAAGCAAATTAAGGATACGGAGAAGAAGATAACACTATTGCACTTTATTCTCTCTAGTTTGAAGGTTTTGTAGATAGCATATGAATTACTTCATTTGTAATGGATTGAATCAATTCTAGAAAATTAACTTGAATTTCTACTGTTATCTCCTGCTAGTTGTTACTTATTATGCTTAATCAAACCCAATGTTTACATTTCAAATGCTTTTTATGCTTGAGTGAAAGGACCCATTTCTCCTATATTAATCTTTTCTTGATGCCTTTATTTACACAACATTTGGTTTAGATTGTGGGATGCTTTCTAAATTCATTGTTAATAAAATGTATTCTTTAAAAATAACTTAGTGTGTAATCAATCTTTTTGGTTTTGTTTAAATAATTGTCAAAAATGTCATAGTTTTGGAACTTTGAAATAGTTTGAGTACTGCAACTTATTTTCTTAAAAAACCATTGTCTATTATCTTAAAAAATTGTTGCATATTCACTTAAAAAACTACTACCTGTTTACTTAAAAAATTGCTACCTATTCACTTAAAAAACCATTACCTATTCCCTTAAAAAACTACTATCTATTCACTTAAAAAATTGTTTCCTATTCCCTTAAAAAACTATTACCTATTCACTAAAAAAAGTTGCTGCCTATTCCCTTAAAAAATTGTTGTCTATTTGCTTAAAAAATCATTGTCCATTCTCTTAAAAAGTAACTATCTATTCTCTAAAAAGTCATTGCCTATTATCTTAAAAAATGCTACATATTTTCTAAAAAATCACTACTTAAAATGCCTTTTGGCAACAATTGCATATGTGATGCTATAGGTAGAGAAAACCGCTATGTTAGAACTATTGCAGCGCTTGCAAATGTAGTAGCCTAAAAATTGCTACATTAGACTTTAAGTACTAGTTTTTAGCTCAAAGGTAATAGTTTTGAACTATTGCCTTAATCCCTTTTTTTTTTTTTTGGTAGTGATGCCATTATCAAATTAAAATCATTAGCTATTAACCAAGGAAGTTTTCAATAGCATGGATTGTTCTTAGGCCTTCCCTTAGCTATTTTCATCAATCCAGGTGCAAAATCCCATACACTGCACTCAAAAACCATGACTGGTTATCACCTTTCTACACTAGCAAATGAATAAATTGCCCATTTCTACTCAACGACTTAAGTTTCAAACTTAAATTTCATAAAAGGTCTTAGGTACAAAAAGCATTGTAACACAAGAATTTCTTAAAAATTTGAATGAAAACAAGGGGGTGAGAAGGAAAGGAAAAAAAAATAATGCCTTAGCAATTAGATATCTTAAAAATCTAAACACAAAAGTGGGGGAGCGTCAATGTGATGAGGCTGACACTATCTTCTTGTGATATCATTTTTTTTTTCTTTTTTTTGGTCTAAAAAGTGTCTTCTTGTATATTGTCATTTCCTTAACAAATGTAGATCCAACATTTAAACTACAGATCCCTTCATTTTCAAATTGACCAAATAGTAAAATAAACCAAAATAAAGATTCTACCTTATATAAATCAATAACATTTTAAACAAATTTGTATTCTTAAAAAGAGTGGAAAAAAGAAGAAAATAAATAAAAAGGTCAACTATAATTGATAGTCAATTATTAAAATTTGTTCAACTAAAGAATTAATAAAGAAAGTACTATAACACAAAACTACATCTCCATATGAAAGAAAACAATGGAAAAAACAAAAAAGAAAAACTATTAAAAATATATTTTTGATAAAAAATAGGCATTTATTTATAAGATTAAAAAAAAAAAATAATCTATATCTTTCATAATTGTTATAGTATTACTCTATATATATTACTACCTAATTTCTTTTATGAAATATTTGGAGGTATGTTTCTTCGAGATCTCGTCGTGGGAAATTTTTTATTAAGGCTGGTATATGGTGATGTCATAATGACCACTTGTTAGTGGTCAACATCACTCCTATAGATAAATTTTTCAATTCATAAAAGAATTATAGCTTAAATTATTTTTTCTGTTTATAAAAAATGAAATAATAATTAGATGACAAAACATATGGATAAGGGAATGAGATTATTTGTGTTAAGAAAAAGCAAAATTATATGAAGTTAAAAAAAAAAATCTTACACACACAAGGCATAAATGCAATGGAAAGGAACATATGTAAACACTTTTATTGCTTATTTTTCAAATAATGGATGATATTATAACTTGCTTGATATGGTAAATAAAATTTGGGGATTTGAGGCAATTGTTTTTGTTTTTGAAACCCTAATTGATGCTACTATGTTTGTCTCATTTTCTAGCACTAGAAATCATGACATAGACTTATATTTCTAGTATAATTAGTGTGGACCTCAAGTTCAACCTCGACATCCTACCAATCCGACCTGAAATTTTGGGAGGAAGGCAACTACGGCCAATTATTACCCAGCAATGCAAGACATGGCCTTTTAGGCTGAAACTGGCTCAGATTGGCACCACACCATTGGAAATTTTGATGATCCAATTACTTTCAAGTAGGCAATGGCTGACATGGCCTTTCTTGAACTGAAAAGAAAATGGGAACGTATGGACAAACTGCTTTTTGCAACTATAGGTGGAAGTTTACTATGTGCATCTCTAGGAACTAGAAATCTATAAAGTACGACGGATTATATACATATAAATCAAAAACGATATTCATCTATAATGCCTTAGTGAATTGTTGGATGTGTCAAAACAAATCGAATAAAAAATAGTAAAAAACAATATATATGTATGTGTGTGTGTGTGTGTGTGTGTACGAAGGATAAACACACCAAGAACAATCAATCGGGCCCATTTCAAATTATTTCAAGACAAAACCATTTCATTTCATAGATCCACACATAAACACAAAATTGATGTCGTTTAACGTGAAGACAATGTGAGAACTTTTGTCATCCTCAGTTTACATTTTCTAATTTACTTTTGCTGTTTGCTTTATTACTTCAACTTCCTTCTCTTTTGCAACTGCAGTGTTGACAAAACTCTTAAGAAACTCATTGTCATGAAGAGATAATTAGGAGCAAATTTAAAATCCAAAATATGTTACCACTTGTGATAAGTTTATGTGACAACCGTTTAAACGAGCTCAAAAAGTTATCTTACATTTTGTCCCATGATTTTCATGCCGGAGATATACCATAAAATTCAACTGCATCCATAAAAAATAGTAATATAAGATCGAAGACAAACCAAAAGATAAGCAAGTCTCTTTCTTTTTAGAAGACAAATGCTGGACATATTATAGTTTAGTTTCACATATATTTTAATAACAACAAAATATTTTTTCAAATAAATTTCAAATTGTTACTACGACAGTCATTGCCATGATTCCCACTTTGTGCGTAATCTACACTATTCTCCGTTTGCCTATGCCAATAAACAAATTATGGGTGTTTCTCATGTTTTATGTTCTTGTGCGTAATCTACACCATTCATTTAGTTTTGTGTTCTGCATATATATATCCTGTACATTTTGTCCATGTAATACTCTCCTAAGGGAGATGAGTCCAACTTTGTCTATAATTTTTTAATTGTCCAAAAGAAAAATGAAGAACAAAAGGTTAGTTAATGAGAATACCTGCTGCAGGTGGTTCTTTACCACACCTCGCAACGCACTGAGGAATACATGCCTCAGAAAATGCACCAGAACATCCAATGATACAATTTTGTACACAACTTAAGGCTTGCACTTCAGTGGCGGATTGTATGAGCATGACTGCAAATGCCAACGTCAAAAGTCTCCCTATTACAATATTGCTAGCCATGTGTACCTAATGCTTGCTTTAGTTTCTTCTCACTAACTTATGTTTTTTTTTTTTCTTTTCTTACACCCTTTCATTTGCTATATATATGTTTAGGAAATTGTTGGCCAAACACTTTTGAAGAGTCTTAAATGTTTCTAATTTAATTAATATATCATTTAATAAGACAAAAAACAACTAAGGAGTTTATTTATATTGATTTTGAAAAATCAATTATTAAAAGGTATAAAGCAATTAAATACAAAAATAAAAATTAAAATCAAAGATAACTAATTTCAGACTTTTTTTTAACTTATAAAAGATTTAAATCTAATTTAGTAAGATGGTGTGAAAGTCCATAACATATAAACCCATATAATTAGGGGGATAAAGATAAGCAAAAAATATATTTGTTCTTAATGTATGATCAAGATATATACACAACCATACATACATGTATATATATATATATATAATACCATTGAAATGCATATATATAATGTTATTGAACTTTTTAACATAAATTAGACTACTTGTAGAATCTATTTATCTAATTTTTAGATCTCATATAATTTACTTCTATGTCCTTTTTCCGTCAACTCTCCTCATTTTATTATTCTTCAAATGATATACGCTTCATATAAGTATCATATCCTAAATCTTTAGACATGAGATGTTTGGCCTCTTACCATTCTATATCTCATATGACATCATGTCAACAGATTTGGACAAAAGTCTATTAACAAGGTAAGTAGTAGTTTTAAGGGCATAAACCCAAAAAGATAAAGGAATATCAACTTGACTCATCAAGGATCAAACCACATCTAATAGGTTATATTTCCCCTCTTAAAAACATGATTATGTTGTGGTGTTTAAGTAGATGTCCATTGAGATAAACACTCATTCTCTTTCAAGTAACCACCAAAATCTTAGCTTAAGTATTCACCTCCTTAATCTAATCATAGGATTTTAATACCTCTACCATTTTGTTTCTCTACTTCATTTCTTAATTCTTTGAATTTTTCAAAAGATTCAAAATTGTATTTCACTAAATACACATAACTATATCTTGATTGATTATTTGTGAATGTAATGAAATAAGACCAACCACTTCTTTCATGTGTTGCCTAGGACCACATACATCTATATGTATGAATCCTAATAACTCATTAACATGTTCTCATTTTCCTTTTAAAGAAGTCTCAATTATCTTTTCCAATAATAAAGATTCACATATTTTAGATGATTCATAATCAAATAAATCCAAGTAGCAATTCTTATATAACTTAACCTTCTTGATCAAGCTTATATAAACAATTTATATAAATATCAAATCTATAATGAACATAATTTTTTCTAAAATGAACAACCTTTTTCATTAAATGTAAAAGTAAATTCATTTAACGTTAAACTAGAATTGGAAATGATGTATTTAGAAAGTATAGGAACATATAACAATTCTTTAGTTCTATTATTAGGCCAGAAGGAAAAAGTAAACTATAAGTTCCAATGGCTAATGCAGCAACTCTTGCTTCATTTAGAAATCATAGGTTTACTTCACCTTTCTTCAACCATCTATTTCTAATGTATTCCTACATATTTCTACAAATATCATAGACATATCCAATATCCAATATCCAAGTAATAAAATCAAAAGTAGAAAGATTTATCTCAATCATAAACATAACTAAACCAAAGGCTTGACCAAGCTTCTTCACCTTTAGTCTAGCAAGATAAATCTTGCAATTCCTTTTTTAGTGGCCTTTTCACCACAATGATGGCAAGTGCTCTTACTTTTGTCCTTTTCTCATCACCACTGGTTTGAAATGCCTTGGTTGCTTGAGCCTTTCCTATTTTGTTCTTCTTCTTGGGCCTTTTGCTCTTCACATTGGAAGAATCCATGAGTAGAAAAGGAGTCTTCTCTTTCTTTAGAGTTTTCTTTGTAGTTTTAAGCATATTCAATAATTCAACCAATGTAACTTCCAACTTGTTCATATAGAAAATGTGAACAAACCTAAGGTAGAGACTATAAGATCAGGACAACACTTAACTCTGAAGTTATGGTAAAAGACAATCAGCCCAATTTCTCAGTGTAGCTAATCTTTAGAATATTAGCATTCACTGAAGATCCTTCTACCATCTTACATTAGAACAATTCCTTTAAGATCTCATATCTCCTAGTACTAGTTTCTATATCAAAAAATTTCTCAAGATGCATAATTGTTGTGTAGGCATTCATAATATTCTTATGTTACCTTTGAAGTTTAAGAGACCTACTAGCTAACATCACATATGTAGCATGATCATCATCATCCTTATGCTAAATATATGCCTCCCCTTCTCCCTCGTCACCAAGAGTAGGAAGATCCTCATCAAGGTCGTAGAACTTCTATCCTTAGTTGAGAACAATTCTAAAGATTTTATACTAGTCTAAAACATTTGGTCCGATGAGGTTGTTCACATCAACCATGCTTTGTATATATGGACATACTATTACTCATTTTGATCTAGCAACCTATATATATAAAGAGAGTGAGTATTAATTTCATGCATACATACCAAAATTAGATCATGTCTTTAATCCTTATTTTAGTTACTCCCACTTTTTTATTCAAATCAATAAATCTTTATGTTCACATGAAAGATCTTACTCTAAAATTTTATAGTGGGTTAAGATCCCATTTAATTTATTTCACCTTGAAATAATCTAACAATCAAAAAAAAAAACTAGGAAGATAACATAACTTATCAATTACATCACATGTGACTCTAATATCAATTAAATGACAACCCTATGTCTAAACAAATCACATATGATGCACCCAACCATTGTCTCTAAATTTATGCGATCATGAGATAACTTATCCAAATCAAACAAATATAGCTAACTAGGACCATCAATTATAATATCAACATATTCAAGTTAAGGAGGCTTTTAGCTAACCTAACAAACTTTCTTCAAACAAAACTCTGGTTTTATTCTATAATTATGTTCTTATAATAAATATCACATATATAGCATACAATCCTAGTATGATATTCTAATATGCATGATTATAGGATCTACTATGTTACTTTCCTCAAGCTACTAAGGAAGTTAAATGGTTAAATCCTAGAGGATTGGAAATTAGTCTTCCAAAGGCTTTTTTATAATTAAATTAAATGTAAAGAAAACTAAGGATAATAGCAATGAGTAGAAAAGAATAAGGTCTTACGACACTTATACCATTTCTTTTTTTTCCTTATTTTTTTCTTCCCTTTTGGAAAGAAGGGATGATACGTGGAAAGTCTAAGTTAGCTCTCAGCTCTATCTCGGCCAACATCCTATACTCGAGGGAGTGGAGCAAACTACTCATTGCTGTGTTGCTCCAACCCAAGGGCATTTGGTGAAGACCATTATTTTGAAGGAGGGAAGGCAGGGTTAACAAGCCACTTCGAGAGGAGGTAACTGGACTGGATTGCTTGATGGATGTTTTGCATGTCATAAGAAATTTTACTCGAGATCCTTTTCTAGTAAAGGTTGCTTATTCTCACTAATAGCGATGGAAAAGGGTGGGGGTTTTTTCCTAGTGATAGTGGGTGGGTCTCATGAGATCTGTATCAACCGTCGGAAACATTGCTGGCTACATACAAAGTATAGCCAAATTAAGATGAGACGGGATAGACAAGCAAAGACTGCAGCGTAACTACCAGAGAAACTAGGAGAAAACCCACCCCTTTAGCTAAAATAGAATGTTACATATAAAGAGAGAATTCATTCAAAGTATCTAGGTACCGAGAGTCAATGAAGAGAAGGGATTGGGGCCTAGTAGACGTAAGTCCTTAAACTGGAAAGATCTGACTTGCAAATTAAGATGTGCTAATGGCAGTGATATGCCAAACCCTCCTATCCTACTCCTATGAACATCTCAAGATGGACATACTAAGATTAGATGGGATCCGTAGGACTTGCATTATAGATTCTATGTAATAGAAATATCCTCTTGATTTGTCTCCCTTGACACCTTCGTTTGGATCTCCGTAGTTACAAATAGATATCCCATCTCAATTCTTTAATTATATAACTTTTACATAATTATGAGAGAATCTTTAAGTTACATTCAAGGAGAGTTTAGATAAGAGGAGAATTTATAAATAGAAAATAAGAGAAAGGGACAGAAAGCAATCTCTATGCTTCAAAAATTATATTCCTTCATATTAATAAAAACAATGACATGGGTCTATAAGCTTATAATCCTCTATCATGTTATCATATTCACATTTATGCACAAAAGTAAAAACTTTTTTAATTGTAATTATTGATATTAAGTTACCTATCTAAATAAGAGTCCTAATGAAATTAAAAAAATAATTTTCTAATTTAACAAGTAATCTAATCAAATATAAGTCCTCAATCCTAATCCAGTTAGGACATTTTAATTTTAATCAAAGACTACATATAATCTAGAAAATAATTTTTTAGATTATATTTGAATTAAATTTCTTTTAATTCAATAACTTAATTGAATTAGATGTTCTACTTCTGAATAATTTTGAATCTTAAAAATCTAATCTAACTGAACTTAGTGTTGTGCTAAACCATGCATCCACCATGACTCGGGTAACCACCAACTTGTAGACACACAAGCTACTATCAAAAGCAATGGCCACCACACAGCAGTAAAGCCATGTCTTGCCACCACTGTGGGTCTAATTACCTATGCATGCATGCCCCGAAGGGCTTGGCCTTGCGACCCGGTATGGCTTTCTTTAAAGCCATCAACACTGCCATGGTTAATTACCCAACAATCCCCAATAACGCCAAAATTAATTTCAGCCCCATTTTTTTTCTTTTTGCTTACTTCTATGGATTTCTCAAAACCATGGCACACAGAAAAAAGAACTTTTCTCTTTTGCATGGTGAGACTCAATCTTGACTCTTTTTTTCCTTTTTTATGTGTTTAACCAAAAACAAAATAAATGAATTAATTGTAAACTTGTAATAACACTAAATAAACATATAAATCAATTGAATTGTTAATCAATAACAATTAAATATAAAATTAAATTATATTTAACAAGTAAATCAAACTCTAATACTACTATTGGGAATTAAATGAAGGTTTATCAAATAAATATGTAGTGATAAGGATATTTTAAAATTTTGAATCCCCCAAATACATTAGTTGGTTGTTAAACTTAATTACAAACTATACTAAAAGATGAGATAGTTACCCATGAATCAAGTCTTCTTTTCTCTTTCAAGTCAAATTGATAAGTTGTTGCAAACCATTGCTATCCAAAAGTTCGGCCTCTAATATTATGCACACAAGAAATAGTAGAGATAATTCTTAACAAGGTATATCCCTAAAAACTTCCTTCATTCTTGTCAGAAATCTCAAACAAAAAATTATCTTGGGTGCTCCTTTTTTAAATCTCATAAAACCATTTAGCATTGACCATCATGGCATTCATACCCAAATTTTTAGTCAACCAATTACTTTTGAATTTATCCAAAAGCCTCAAAATAGAAATATCAATCTCCTCAAAAATATGTCCATTCAAAAGGTTGCTGAATTAAACCTTTTAATCAAAACAAAAGAATCCCACCTCCGTTACCTTAGAAAAGAATTGTCTTTTCAACACCTCCAAAACCAATTATAGACTCCTATTGTTTAAAACCAAATCCAAACACTTCACCTCCAAATTAAACAAACAATTTGTTATAACCTACCAAATGCTTTTTGGCCTAGACCATGTTGTAACCTTATCCTATGCCAAAGATTGCAATGAAAGAAAAATTCCTACCAAAGCTCGACCGATACAAATGAATTCTGAGTTGGTTAAACATTGCAAATAGGAAATTGATAGCCTGCTAGATAAAGGCATTATCAGACCAAGCCACTCGCTATGGAGCTGTGCAACTTTTTATGTCAACAAGAATGTTGAGCTCGAATGTGGAGTTCCTCGTCTAGTAATCAATTACAAACCTTTGAATGATGCTCTTGAATGGATCAGGTATCCAATTCCAAATCAAAAAATTTGTTGCAATGCCTTGGGCATGCTCACATTTTCTCAAAATTTGACATGAAATATGGATTTTGGCAGATCCAAATTCATGAAAAAAATCGTTATAAAATTGCTTTTACTGTTCCATTTGGCCAATATGAATGGAATGTCATGCCATTTGGACTTAAAAATGCACCATCTGAATTCCAATGCATAATGAATGACATTTACATATCATGTATGCATTTTATTATTGTATATATTGATAATGTACTTGTATTTTCAAAAAATATCGACGAGCATATTAAACATCTGTATCATTTCATACATTTGACAAAAAAAGTAGGATTAGTTGTTTTAAAATCTAAGATGGATCTCTTTCAAACAAAAATAAGGTTTCTTGGCCACTATATTAGTCAAGGAATTATCACACCATTCTCTAGAGCTCTTGTGACAAAACCCAACATCAAAGATTCCTTGGAAGCCTTAATTATGTCTCTAACTTCTATCCTAAACTACACCTTACCCTTAAACCTCTTCACGACAGATTATCCAAAAAGAATGCTTCCAAACCTTAGACTAAGGATCTCACACAAATAGTCCAAATCATTAAATCCCAAGTCAATACCTTACATTGTTTACACCTTGCCAACCCAACTTTACCTAAAATAGTAGAAACGATGCATCCAATATTGGATACGGAGCAATTCTCAAACAGGTAAAAGGTCAACAAGAGCAGTAGTAAGGTTTACCTCCAAACACTAGAATGAGTGTCAAAGGAAGTACCCCACTATCAGATAGGAATTTTTAGCTATTGTTCTTTGTATTTCAAAATTCTAAAATGATTTATTAAATAAAAAATTTCTTTTAAGGATTGATTGCTAAGCAACAAAATTTGTTTTGCAAAAAGATGTTCAAAATCTTGCTTCCAAACAGATTGTTGCCAGTTGGCAAGCAATTTTAAGTATTTATGATTTTGATATTGAATATATTAAAGGATCTTTTAACAATCTTCTTGATTTTCTTATGAGGGAATTCTTACAAGGAAGCCAACATGCCTCGAAAAAGGAAGTCCACCAAAATACAAACATGGGCTGACGTATGCAGTTACCCTGATTCCGATGAAGATTCCTAACCAATAGCCCAACCAAGAAAACAAGCCTCCACTGATTCATCCGAATCATTCAACTCTTCCCAACCAAGCTTTGATAAACTCAGCCCAACCGCCAAAAAAGCCCTAAAAGCCTTACTTGACAAACTAATTGAAGATAAGTCTTTAGTCAAATCCAAATGGAGACCAACTCCACCTTTTTCACCAGAAGAAACAACAAAGGAAAGGCCTCTCCTAAAAGGCAAGCATGTGATAACATTATCACCATCCAAATCAAGAAAAAATTCCTCGGCACAAAAAGAGGTGGTAATGGCCTCTCCATCCCCTCTCCAAATTGATTTACCAAAACCATAGGTGGCAATTTCTCAAGCCCCTTTAAAAGCCTTTCAAACATTTTATTTCAAAAAATCTACGTTTCAAATTCTTGAAATCATTGAACATGGGTACTATCATGATGATTCTTGGAGATGTGCCCAAAACATTTTCAAAACTTGGTTTTATAAACCAAGGGATTTAAGAAAAACCCATCAATTTTATGAAGTCATCCTTATTGACACAAATTCGGCCAAATTCTGCCACCATACCCAACACAATGAAATTGGATACTCAACCTTACAAATTATTCGTATCCTCCATCCAACTGAATGGCCAAACCACCCATCTACCCAAATAACCTTCAAATCTTCAATCTATCAAAACTCCAACTTTGCCTAATACTTTAATTATTGGGACTACAAACAAGCATGGTTCAATGCCCTTTACTTCCAAAATTCTCAATTCAAACATTTATAATTATTTTTCTAGGAAACACAAACAATTATCAACTTTCCACGTTGGTTTGTCCATTGGAGGTCCTGGTTCAGACCAGTCATCCAAATATTTCCTGAACCCATTCAAGAAGGATTTCACATTTTTGCTAACAAATATGCACTCTCCAAGAAGAAGAATGCATTCCCAATACTTCTTCTTTTTTGTTATTATTTTAGACTCCCTTGGTAATGCATATAGGACTATCAATTCAAACCCAATGATATGACAACCACACTAGTACTTGGGTGAGCCTACAAAATTAAATTTTGGCAACAGTTCTCTGAAGGCTGGCAACAAAAAGCTTGTCCAAGAGGTGTCCTTGGATTGGTTCAATTAGCATCCAAATAGATCAAAACAAATTGAAAGCTCATCGTCGCAATTTCTAGCCCATAAGGCTCAGACTCAAGCCCATTTGGTTGGATCAAAATCACAAGAGGAATATATCCATTCCCTCAAAATCACTTTAGCAAAAGCTGAATGACAATTAAAGGACAGCTCAGCTTCTACATCTTATGACCCGCTGGCCAACCACGATCCGTTTGATCCAATCTACGGACTTTGGGACGGTACTAGCTCATCACGACAAGAAAAGGCTGACAGCTCATCACGACAAGAAAAGGCTGACAGCAAAGAAAAGAAAAAGAAAAAGTAAAGTAAATTGTTGGGAAAAATATTTTTTACCCCAAGTAATTTACTTTACCCACACACTATCTGCCAACTCCACCGAAAGTAAAATTGTCGTGACTCTCCATGTGACTCCACCAACAGTTGCCTGCCAACTCTACCGAAAGTAAATTTGTCTAGTTGTCCAGCACATTAAACCATTGTAACTCCCTCTCTTCTGCAATAAAAGCGGGGGGGGGGGGAATCCAACAAAAGGGGCAAGTTCATTCTTTCAAATTCCTTCTTAGTTACTTCCTCAAAATCTCTGGAGGAAGAATCCCTTGTATCATTTTCTCTAAATAAATAAAATTGTAAGTCTTTACAATTCTCTTTTCTTTTCAAACATTTATTTCAAACGATTTTAATCTAATATATCAGTTAGAAATCAATAACCATTTCTAGTAAGGAATTTATTCCTTGGAATAACTTTTGGTATAAACAAACGCTAAGTACTAGAAAAGGGTGAGAGGAAAACATTCTTCAACCAGAGTGTATCGAGCGCAGCCCATATGAGATAAGTGTGAGTAGATCAACCTCTTTAGGTGTTCCAGGCTGCAAGTCCTAAGTAGAGGTAGTAAGACTGTTGGCAAGCTAAAAGCCAGATTCTGCGAATCTCACAACAGCTTCACCTATAGGTAACATTTTGATTGGTGGTAAGCATGTCTACTTTTACTTTACGACCTCAAACACCTAGCCATGACTCTGAGGCTTCTTCCTCAAGAACCCTAAACCGTAATGAGATCCTCATTAAAAATTTTGATAAATCCATTGACAACTAGCAAATTTCCAAACTCGTCAAAAAACAAATGTACAAAACTCCTAAATTTAGCATCCTTGGGAAAACCAACTACACCATCAAAACTATTGAAAGAGATTGTCGTATATCTAAATCTATTGAAACTGTTAAAATACTTTCTCATGATTCCATCAAACATCATCAAAAGCATTATAATTACATGCATTTAGGTATGATACAAATAGGCATCAAACCATTGTCTAGAAAAGGTTTAGATACATCTATTCTTACTGCATTAAGAGATTGTCGTTTATTAAACTTTGATGATTCTCTTCTTGGCATTATAAAATCTAGCTTATGCTTTGGACCTATTTATTTTAACTGTTATCTAGATTTTATTGTCTCTTTACATGACAAAAATATTTTGGATGTTTTGACTTTACAAATCAAAATTCATAATAACCATTTTGTAAAAGGATCTATACCTCTAAGTTTGATGTATAAGATCCAATACAAAGCTATGAAATCATCACTTCATTCAAAAACTTTACGTGGAGCTGATGACAAAGGTGAAACAATTCTCTGGCAAACTGACATGCGCAGATCCAACATCCAAACTCCCAAATATATCAAATGGCATGAAGTTGATCTTTCTAACACTTGGAAAATTGACAATGCCACCATTCCAAAGCTTTCCGTTACTTCAGATCTCAATAAAATAACCTAGCACAATGATGGTAGCATCAGTGTATCTTTTGCACGACACTCAACAAGCTCCAAATCTACATCTTTTAAAGATGATGATCTCCAATCATGTATAGCTAGCTACCTACAAAGGAGTAACTCGGCTAGACATCCTCCTACTCATACTAGGACCAACAGTTATGCATCTAACCTTTCCGGTATTGATTTGCGACGACTAATTCTGAGACCTACCTATAATGACACATCACCAAGATCACCAGATTCCCTTGAAGTGTCAGCATCTCAAGTACAATTTTCTGATGAGTCTAAGGTAAACCTTGAGCTTAATGTCTTGGAAAAAGACTCCCAAAATAATTTTGAAATAAAAAAGGATATTTTATGAAAAGAATTTTATTCTGATTGGAATAAAGAAAAGGGAGAATGGTTTTTAAAAGAATTTCAAAATAATAATAGACTAGCCATCCAACAGGATTATTATGATTGGATAACTAGAGAAAAGAAAGTGGTTTTATTTTTTGATTGGTTTGATGAATATTGTTTTCAAATGAATTTTAACTATCCATGGACTTCCTATATAGAAGAAGATAAACTGTAGGTTTATACTACTATGCAACAATGGGAATTGATGAATGGTTCTAAAAGAGAATCAATTCATCCTCCATCATGCGGAATTCAATTTAAGCATAAAGGATCTACTGTTTCTACTTCTCCTTTTAAAATCAAAAGGGAACATGAAGATTCTTCCCCAAAAGATTTTCAAAAAATTATTGAATGAAATAACTATACAAATAGAATTTTGCAAAACATAGGAAACCAAGTTTCAAATATTGAAACTATAACAAATTCATCTTTTAAAGAAGAAAAACAGTCAATTTCTAAACCTGTTTCTGAACCTATGTTTAAGCCTTTCCAAATTTCTGACAAAAGTTCAAATGAGTTTCACCAAGCATTGGTTCAAAGGTGGCAGACTCTACAGGATAAACCATCTACTAGCAAAAGGATTAACGCACACTAAGATTTTGACAATAGCTCTGACTATCCTTCTGATAACACCTTTGACATTCAAAGAATAAAAGCTGAACCAGTAAGGGTCCCTACTTGTATGTATTACCCTATGCCTACTGCCCCTGACATTGCTCTTGAAAAAAAACCCTCCTTTGTTCAAACCAAATACAGTTCCAATTCAATATATGAATGGAACATTGATGGATTTTCAAAATATCAAATTTTGAATCTCCTCCAACAAATGACTATAGTTGCAAATGTTTATTGAACACATAGCCAGACTTTTAACCCCACAATTGTTGAGGTTCTCATTGCAGGATTTTCAGGACAACTCAAAGGATGGTGGGACATATACTCTCACCAGAAAATCACCAAGAAATCTTCAATAGTATCAGGAGAGATGCAGATGGGCAACCAATCCTTGACGAACAACACCGTTCTATACCTGATGTGGTAACAACCCTTATGTTCACTATTACAAAACATTTTATTGGGGATCCATCCCATTTTAAAGATAAAAGCACTAAACTGCTTTCAAATTTGAAATGTTAATATTTACATAATTTTTGCTAGTACAAAGATACTTTCTTGATTCATGTTATGCAATGAAAAGATGTCAATCAACCATTTTGGAAAGAAAAATTTCTTGCTAGTCTTCCTAAACTTTTAGCTAACAAAGTTAGAAGCAAACTCTACAATCAATACAACAAACATATCCCTTATGATACTCTTTCTTATGGTGAACTAACAAGTCTCATCCAAAAAGAAGGATTACAAGTATGCAGTGATCTTTAAGTGCAAAAGCAAATGAAGAAAGAAAAGCAGCAAACCAAAAGAGAACTTGGATCTTTCTATGCCCAGTTCGATGACAATCTATACCAAAAAGAGAAATCCAAAAAAAAATCCAAGCCCAGACCAAATAAGCCTGTGTCCAGCAATCCATTTTACCAAAAACCCAAGAATAATCCAACCAAGACATAAAAGACTTTTACTAAACTCAAAAGGCATCCTACTCAAGACTAGACTAGCCAACCCACAAACCAAAAACCCAAAATCATTTGTTATCATTGTGGTAAACCTAGACATATAACCCGTTACTGGAAACTAAATATAAAAATCCAAACCTTGAACCTTACTGACCAAATCCAAGCTCAAATTCAAACATTACTCTAGGACAATATTTTAGAAGGATCCAGGATTCCTTCTAATGATGAAGTAGGCCTCCAACCAGATGAAGACTTCGACTCATCAACTTCATCTGAAGAAAAGGATATTTCAGTACTAACACATGACTAGGAGCAAATACTTGACATTCTCGATGGGTTTGGTAATGATCATGCCAAAACACTTTTTCTTGAAATACTTTTAAGGGCTCTATCTCCTCCTAAACCTAATGACTTACTTTTACAAACTCAAACCCCTTATGACCTACAAAATATACTTGAACGTTTTGAACAACCACAAACTAGACCCGTCACTATCCATGATCTCAAGGCTAAAATTAACCATCTCAAAAAAGGAATTACCTAAATCAAACAATAGCAAAATTCTGATCATAATACACTAGCATCTCTACTAGATCTAGTAACCAAACAACCTTCTAATTCATCCACTAAAACCAAATTACCTATATTGGAACCATCCTTCAAACAAAACAATGAATTTTTGTTTCTCTTAACAGAAATTACGACCCAAAAATGGCTGATCAATATCCAACTAACTATTGCTAATCAATTCTCTTTAAAAACTATTGCATTAATTGACATAGGAGATGACCTCAATTGCATCCAAGAAGGTCTGGTTCCAACAAAGTATCTCTTAAACACGTTCGCATGTTTCTCTTAAACCTTGTTAATTTAAACCAATTAACTCTCTTTCACGTCCTCTTATTCGAACTTGTAACCTATGAACTTGAGTTAGAATTAATACTCCAAGCCTTCTCAAACATGCAAACATGACTCAAACTAAGCACACTCCCCATAAAAATCAAACACAAGATTTCTCACCAAGCACCACATTACTAGTACCATTCTTAGTATAGGTCAAGCCTATATATGAATCAGCAGAAATCTCTAATAATAATGACATGTTTGTTAAAACTCTTATCAAAGCCAACAAGAACCTATTCTTTCAAATCTTTTCTTTCATTTTTTGGGTCCATACATTAAAACTTCAAAAAAGAGTAAAATCAAAATTTCTTTATGAAAACTAGAAGTAACAAAATAATAAAAGCTAAGATTTTTTTAAATCAATAAAAAAATGGAGATTAATGCCTCCTCTATTCATTAGAGTAGATCCAAACCCTAGGCCTTTTCTTTTTCTCTCTTTTCCTTCAAAACCCTAAGAAGAAAGATAATATTTTTTTTTTTGAAAAAGAAAACTACTTTCAAAAAAATATAACTCACTCCTTCCCTTGTTTATTTTTTCAAAAATAATCAAGAAAAAAAAATAATAATCAATAAAAAAGAAGGAATAAATAGGAGTCCATGGCCTTCTTTGCTTTTAAAGCCTTGTCCAAGATTAGATCTTGCCTTTAAAGCTTTAATTCAAACCATAAGCTCTTGCATTCAACACAAAAATGCCTTTGTCCCCCTTAGAAATTGTAGAGAAAAATGAGTTAGGGTTGAGATTTTCTTGGGGCATTCTTAAGGTTAGATTATCTTGATGTTTTCTTATGTGTAATGAAAAGGGGTTAATATACAATTTTATTTGTAATTTTACATGATATGTTAAATCTAATATGATCTTTCAAAAGTAATAATTCAATAAACTAATAATTTTTTTATAACAATTATAACTAACCATTAAACCAAATTAATAGAAAACGTTTATGTTGCTAATATGGCACACTCATTAGAAAGGGAAGCTAAGGTGTATTAAAGATGACAATAACAAAGCACCACATCTCAATAAATCTACTTGAAATCCAAAAAATAATAACCCATTAACTTATTATATATAATAATTTGATGAAAAAAAATTAAGAAAACATTAAAACATGTAATTTTAAAAAGGAAAACATTAAAATAATTTGACCGTTGTGGACTTTTGTGCCAAAAGTTAAAACCTCCTCAAATTTCTAAGGGTTAGAATAATCAATATTTTAATTCATTTATGATCAACAAACAACCATTATCCATATTTGAACCAATTGAGTTAACATTTACAATTATAAAAGTATATAACAAATGTGTCATACAATTGATAACCTTACAGTAACAAAAAAACTATAGCAAAAACATGATGTTGTCCTTTTCATGAAAATTAAAGCACAACACAATGTTAATCAAAGGAACATAAGTGAATAGTATGAAACTACATAATGCTAGTTTATATTATATTCACATCTTAAAATTGCATTTTCTTTCAATAATCTCTGTTTTTCATTTTCAGCTCAATACATTTAGACAACACTTAACTCATTTCTTCACCCTAATTGCCGATTTTGTTCTTCTTGGACTCCATATACTCTTGAGTTCACTTAGAGTTTGAGAAGCAAAAGTAGGAAAGTTAGTTCACCTAACCAATTAGGGACATCTTTCACTAATGCTTGGCATGAAGATTGACATGAGTTAAGCTCATCAAGGAGGCAAGGTGAACATAGAGTCAATGTTCATGGTAACAAGACAAGGAAGGCTAGGTAGAAGTTGAGTTATGGGTTATGGCATTGATGTTAAGTGGCTAAAGAATTGGGGCTAAAGCATATGTGTGATAGGTCAAATAAGGCAATGTCTCCTACTAGTAAAGGGTTAGATTCCTTAATGCTCTTTAAAAGGGAAGTATGTTTTGACATAAGGTGTGATGGCTTAAGCAAGGTATATGGCAGAAATAGGTCTATGGCCATGACAACATGCAGAATTGATTCTTAGTACTACTTACTTCTTTATACAATCTCACTTTGTAAGATGTATGCTAGTTGCTAATACCCTTTGGCCCTTAAATGCTTAATTGTTTTCTAATACTACTACCATTACCATTTTATGTAATCATTTCAAGGCCTTATGCATCAAAGGCATGAATTTGTCTAGTTTTGGATGCATATAATGTTTATTCTCTCTCTCTCTCTCTCTCTACATTGGTCTTGCGAGGATAAGTATGTGGATTGTTGCTAGTTTCCTTGTGAAGGCAAGAGACCATTACCTCATGGAAGGCAAGAAGCAAATTAAGGATATGGAGAATAAGATAACGCAATTGCACTCTATTCTCTCCAATTTAAAGGCTTTGTAGATAATATTTGAATTTCTTCATTTGTAATGGATGGATTCTAGTCTAAAAAAATCAACTTGAATTTATGTTGCTATCTCCTCATAGTTGTTACTTATGCTTAATCGAGCCCACTGTTTACATTTCAAATGCTTATTATGCTTGAGTGAGAGAACTCATTTCTCCCATGTTGATTTTTACTTGCTGCCTTTATTTACACTGCATTTAGTTCAAGTTGTGGAATGCTTTCTAAATTCATTATCAAGAAAATACGTTTTTTACAAACAACTTAGTGTGTAATCAATCTTTTTGGTTTTGTTCAAATAACTATCATAGATGTCATAGTTTTGGAACTTCAAAATAGTTAGAGAATCATTGCCTATTTTCTTAAAAAATTGCTACCTATTCTCTTAAAAAGCCACAACCTATTTCCTTAAAAAATTGATGTTTATTCTCTTAAAAAATTACTATCTATTTCCTTTAAAAATTGTTACCTATTCACTTAAAAAATTGCTATATATTCTCTTAAAAATTTATTACCTATTCTTTATAAAATTATTGCTTGAAATGCCTTTAGGTAGTGATTTTATATATGTTGCTATAGGTAGAGAAAACTACTACATTAGATTTATTATAGCATTAGTAAATGTAGCGATTTGAAAACCACTGCATTAGGCTTTAGGCAATGACTTTTAGCTCAAAGGCACCAGTTTTGAACCATTGCCTTAATCCAATTTTTTGGTATTGACGCCATTATCAAATTAAAATCAATAGCTATTAACCAAGGAAATTTGCAATAGCATTGATTGTTCTTAGGCCTTCCCTTTGCTATTTTCCTTGATCTAGATGTGAACTCCTATACATTGCACTAAAAAACCATGACTAGTTATCACCTTTCTACACTAACAATGGATAAACTGCTCACTTCTACTTAGCAACTTGAGTTTCAAAGTTGAATTTTTTAAAAGGTCTATAGTACAAAAACCATTGTAACACAAAAATTTCTTAAAAATTGAATGAAAACAAAGGGCTGAGAAGGAAAGGAAAAAAAAAAAGCCTTAGTAATGAGATGTCTTAAAAATCTAAATGCAAAAGTCAGGGAGCATCAATCTAATGAGGTTGACATTATCATCTTGTGATATCATTTTTTTTTTGTCTAAAAATTATCTTCTTGTATATTATCATTTCCTCAACAAATGTAGATCCAACATTCAAACAATAGATCCCTTCATTTTCAAATTGATCAAATAGAAAAATAAACCAAAATGAAAATTCTACTTTGTATAAATCAATAACATTTTGAACAAATTTATGTTCTTAACAAGGGTGGAAAAAAGAAGAAAATATATAAAAAGGTTAACTATAATTGATAGTCCATTATTAAAACTCATTCATCTAAAAAATTAAAGAAGTACTGCAACGTAAAACTACATCTCCATACGAAAGAAAATAGTGAAAAAAAAAAAAAGAAAAAAGTAAGAAAATATATATTTCTTATAAAAATAGGCATTCATTTATAAAACTAAATAAAAAATAATTAATCTATATCTTTTGTAATTCTTATAGTACTTTATATGTGTTACTATTTGATTTTCTTTTATGAAATATTTGGAGATATGTTTCTTTGAGATCTCCTTGTGGGAGATTTTTTATTAAGGCTGGTGAATTGTGATATCATAATGACCACTTGTTAATGGTCAACATCACTCCTATTGATAAATTTTTTTATTTCATGAAAGAATTATAATTCAAATTATTTTATTTATTTATATAAATAGAAATAATAGTTATATGACAAAAAAATATAGATAAGGGAACGAGATCATATGTGTTAAGAAAAAGTAAAATTATATGAGGTAAAAAAAATCTTACACGCGCAAGACATAAATGCAATGGAAAGGAACATATGTAAACATCGGCGCATGATCAACCCGTAGATAGAGCCTTTCCTCTTACGTCTTTTCATCATCTTTTGCCATAGAAACAGTTCAGCATCACTTGAAGGTTGGAAATATGTGGGATATGGTACTGCAAACTCATTGCTCCAGGAAGTTGATTCAATAGACAATATTGACAAGTTCATAGATTCAGGCAAAGACATAAGCTTGCTTCCCCAATCAGAATCATACTCAGATGGTCTCCGAAAATCCCATCCAATCCTTCCTGCAACAAAAAAGTGGTCTCTACCCGACATCCTCATCCATTCAGGTTTTTCCTTTAGCCTGTTCAGCAAATCAAGAGCCAGAGAGTCTGACCAAAATATTGTAATCCCAAAGGTATCGACCAACATCAAGACTAGCATAAAATGGAACATAAATTGGAGAAGCCTGCGAGGAATCATCTGTCAAACAATTGTAACTCTTCATCCGTTTGAAACATTCCTTATTCTTAATTTTAAAACATGGTAAGTAATAAATGATCCCTGCTCTGCCTTTTGTGGGTCAAAATCTACCAATCTGCACTTTTTTCCTTTAATGAGCAGAAAACAGAAAACTAGCAACACTTGTCTTCCATGCATGTGTCATGGTCCTTATCTAGGGATGGACAATACGTTGAATCTAGATACCTCTTAGAGAAGGACAATACGTTGAATGTAGATACTACCTAAGAAAGGGAAATACATTGGAAGTAGGCAATATAATAAATGCAGGTAGGTAGGAAGTTGAAGGGATATAATATCCACCATTAGATCAAGGAGGGATCTAACAGTTGTAACTTGTCCAAAACTTGTATAAAAGGGGATCTCCTACCCCTCATTTGTACACACACTCACTTTTCAAGTGAAATATACTTTTAAAGTTAATCTCCAAAAAGGTTCTTGTGAGTTGAGGGTGAGAATGCTACTTGGGAAGCATTCTCAAGGCCGCACGGGTAGGATACGATAAATCCATACGCCCGTGATAGTTGGTATCAAAGTAGGTTCATTCCAAGCGCTATGGCAGACCCACGTTTTGATGAGACGCTCATCATGGGTGATGACCACGATGATCGTGGGAGGAAGGCCGACAAAGGTGCTGCCAAGAGAAAAAAGAATCGTGCTGTTTCGAGTTCAAGGGATCCCTTGAGCAAACCATCCACATTTTAAAATTTTATTTTATTTTTTAAAAATCAAACTAATAAATATAAAACTTTATACACTTTATTAACCATTTAATGTTTTTATATTTTAACATGTGTTAAGTCTAATAAACACATGAGATAACAAAATTAAATTAAAATGACTAAACTCAAGTACTATAACTTTTTATCACTTAATTAATTTAAATAAAAATATAGTAAGAGTCAAACCACTAAATTATGTGTATAAATAATAAGAAAAACTAAATTTTGATTCTATGTAAAATAGAAACTTGAAATATCAAATCCACCTAAAAATTTTAGTTAGTTACAATATAAGAGGTCTTTAAATTTAGATAATATGAGAATTTTATATTTTTAATAGCATGAACACTTTTCTTTGTTGTTTTCTTATGTCTTATATTAATTTGTACTCTCTTTTAAGATAGGAAGATATTCAAATAGATATGAAAATTTTTCTTGAATTAATTAGTGTAAATCAAATAATTATTATCTTTTTCTTTTTATGAGAAAAAGAAAGCAAAGAAAAAAAATTAAGTACAAGACAATTAATCATTCTTAAGAATGACCGAATTGAACTCTACCACTTGAAACCACACCCCTAAGCTTGGAAGAGGAAGTCTTCAAAACTTCAACTCCAATTCAAAGGCAAGGGCTTGGGAAGATTTATAAAACTTTCATTTGTTCACTTAGACAACTTGGGCTTTCTCTCAATCTTCTTGTGAAATTATTAAAGGTTGACAGTGGAAAAAAAAAAAGAGAAAATGCTAATTAATTATTTTCCTCAACTCTATGAAAAATAAAATGGTCGAGTAAAAATGAATAATTGCTTTTTTATAACATTAACAAATGATCCATGAAAATAATTCCACACAAGAGGAATGATAAGATGCAATCATAATCATTGCTCAAGGTTTCATCTTGCAAAAATTTCCTAAACTTTAAGGCTCCAATCCAATACATGAACCACTGACAACTCATGTTGGATAAAAAGACAATGGGGTGTTAAAACTGAGAGTTGGACAAATTGAAAATTGTAGAACTACTCTAATTCATCTAACAAATGTTGTTATCATTAATGTAAAAGTTATTTTCATTAATTTGTAATAAGTATTATTGAATTTTTCAATAAAATAAAATAAAATAAATTTAATTACAAATGATATTACTTAAAAAAAGCCTCATTTAAAGTTTATAATTTCTCAAAATTACTCTTTAAATCATCTAATAATTTTTTTATAATAAATAAGAGACAATATATATTTTTTCATAATAATAAGAGAGGCACCAATCTTTTATGTAAAAATTGTTGTCACATATATAGAACTTTTTCAATATACTTAGTGTCACGGGGCCAAACTTTTCAACTACGAATTTGGGCAAGTGATGGCATCAAGATGTCCTCTTAATCTCAACCTAACCTGTAAATGAGAACACAAGAAACATTGTGTACATGATTCACATGCAAAGAAAGCAAGAAAGCACATGGCACTTACGGGAACTATCCTAATTTTTATTACCTTTCACCCAAAATTATACAAAGGAATACAATGTCAAGTCCCTCACACTTGCCTCTCACTCAAGTGTTTCTCCCAGTTAAATTTCTCAAGTGTTGTGTGAATGTGTGTATGTGTGCAAGTATGTGCAACCCTTGGCTATCACACTCCATCAATTTATAGTGTCAGGTAGTTGACACCCCACTCTACCTAAGGTCATGTATAACTTGGCTGCCAAGCCAAAAAGGGTTCCCTTTCCTTTAGGGCCCCTTTCAAGGAGAAAATGCCACCTTACCTCTTACTTCGTCAATCCATCTCCCTGGCAGCCCATGTTGCTCTACATGAAAGGAGATCACAACACCTCATCAGCTTGGATAACCATCCCCAACTTGTCACTTATGCCACCAGACCATATCCCCACGAATTAAGAGGATTTTCCTCTCATGTTCTCCTATCTTTGTGGTGCATGAGGCTCCCTTGCTTGGTCCACACTCCAAGCTTGTGCCAAGCCACAACTGACCATGCCACACATCAACCTAAGTCCGCACTTACAACCTTTGCGTCTGCTGTTTGCATCTGCTAGCCCTTTGTTGGCAGCATGTAAACCATTGATGCATGCCCAACACATGCATGTTGAAGGGACTAAACGTTGTTGGCTTGGACCCCTGGCCATTTGTCAACTTCATGGGATGCCATAGCTGCTTCCACACCCACTTGTTAGCTGTCTTGCTGTTTACTTGTTTGCTGCTGGTCTGGACCCTTGTCCATGCCCCAACATTGGCTAACTCTCAAGTGAGTCATTCATACCCCCTAAAGAGCATTAGGGAATCTAGCCCTTTGGCAAGGGAAGACATTGGAGTGCTTGACCCGTCACACCCCTCCAACAGCTTGCGCCAGCATTGTTGCTGCAGCTGCTGCACCAAACCAATGCTCCAGATGCCTTCTCAACTTGCTACCAATGTCACCACATGCTGTCCCAAGGCTTCCACAATGCCCCAATAGCATCATCCACACCCTTAGGTTCACGTCTTAGCCAACGCCATAACCCATACGTAGCCTTCTTCTAGCATTGCTACCATGCACATTGTCTGACACCTCTACCTTGTTTCCTTTGATGCCACTCATGCACACCAAAGCCATGCAAAGCGTTGGCACAAGGTGCTACCAATGCTTGCATTTTCCCATCAAGGGACTTAGGGGGTTAACAAACTACCCCCACCTATTGAAGCCAACATCCTTGTTGGTGGGGTTACCTAGCCTTCCTACTTTAGCATCTCTCAATCCTCACTAGCCTTGCCTTTTGGAGAAGAATCTTTCAAGGCTACTTGCTACCACTTATAAGCAACATAACCCACATCATCAGCATTTCAAAGGTTGTAATCGTATCATGAAGAAGACCCATGAAGGATCTTGCCCTCACCCAATATTCTCCATGCCTTCTTGTCATTGTTGTGGGCCTGACCAAATAGTGTTTTTACTAAACTTACATGGACTCTTGGCACCCAATGCGTCTTTCCCCACAATTCCTGATTGTGCAAAATCAGCATATGGTTAGTGGTGTGTTTCTTTGAAGGAAGGTTTGGGCAGTACCTTGAGACTTGGGCTCCCCATCACAGCATGCTTGTTAGCAACCACCTTCGATAACCTCAGCTTCTTTACTCATAAAGCTGTCAAGTATTGTACCTCTCCTTCTCCTAACTGCCCTTGTTACACTTGTAAGATAGACAATACAACACAAGTTTTCCCACCCTTGCTGGTGGGAGACTGCTTCTCAACATCCACATAACATGGACACTGCTCATCCATAATAACCAAGCCACCCAAATAAGGCATAAGTGCAATTTTTGCTTGCACAAAGGATTCCATCCCTAGAATTACATCAAAATCATCTAATGACATTATTGAGAAATCAAGTTTTCCATTCCATGGAACAAGAGTTACCTCAACTCCTTTTGCCATTCCTGCTACATCAAGTGCCTTGGAGTTGACAGCCTTCACCCAACTGCCACTTTTGCCCACTTGAAGACCAAGTGATCCAGCCACCCGTTCGACAATGAAGCTATGTGTTGCACCCAAATCCACCATCACTAGCACCTCCTACCCTCTTATCCCAATTTTAACATAAATTAGGCCAGGTTTTGAGGTATGTTCAGCATGTACAACATTGATTAATTATATGGGATTGACCCATAAGGGGATGCCATCATCCAAACTAGCATCACTTCCATCCTCTTCTGCCACCAAGGTGCTTAATTTCTCCCACTTTGGCCAGTCCCTTGCCCTATGTAGACTATCGCAAATAAAACAACCAGCTTGTGTTTTACTCTTACCTTGGTCTAAAGCAACAGCTTTGTCTTTCCCCCTACTATCCTCCCTTTGCTTGCATTCTTAGGAGTCCTCTTTCTTCTTCTTGGCCTTGTCCTTAGGCTGCATGCTACTCAAAGAATCAGAGGTGTTGATTCTAAAATCAACCAAGCCATTAGCTGCAGCAAATGTGAAAGGTAAGTCCTTCATATCTTACCTTCTAAGCTCGATTTATGCCCAAGTTTGGAGCCTCGACATAAAATTGAAGAGCTTATCTTCATCGGACATGTTGCGTATGTCTAGCATCAAGAAGCTAAACTCCTTGACATCATCGCACACCGTGCCACTATGCTTCAATCTCTTTAGCAACTCCCTTGCAACCCACAATGTATTGCAAGGCAAGAATTGATCCTTCAATTCCTTTTCTAGCATGCCCATGTCTCAATCTAAGGCATACTTGCATTAGCATCATCATCCAACCTTGTTTGCCACCATTGCTTGGTGTTCTTGGCGAGATACATGCTAGTCAACATCACTTTCTCTACATCTGACACATGAGCAACTTTAAAATGTTGCTCCATATCCCATTAGAAGTTCTCAATCGCCTTCACATCACAATCACCATTAAAGGCCTTGGATTCAAGAACTTTTATCTTCCTTGAACCCTCTACCCCTCCGATAGGTAGATTGCTATCACCTTCTTAAGGACAACAATGACATGTTCCACCTCACTAAAACAAGAAATCCAAAATGAATCAAGACTATCATAATTGGATTGTAAGAGACGTATTGATTTTTTCAACTCATCGTGCCTTGCCAAAATTGAAAGAGCCTACTCCTCTTGGACCTCTCCAACAACCTTCTTGATCTTGGACACTCATTTCCACACTACATCAAGACCCAAACCACCAGCCATTGGTCAAAACCACACTCTGATACCAGTTGTCATGGGGCCAAACTTTTCAACCACAGATTTGGCCAAGTGATGGCACCAAGATGCCCTCTTAGTTTTAGCATAACCCATAAACAAGAATACAAGAAATGTTACACACAATTCACATGCAAAGAAAGCAAGAAAGAATACAACACTTATAGGAATCATCCCAACCTTTATTACTTTTCACCCAAAATTATTGTCACGGACTTGGCCTTGATTAACCAACGACCCACGCAGCACTAGCAATTCACTTGACTCGAATGCTAGTTCAGCCTTCTCCAAGAGTTAGAACGCTACTAGTGGAAGATAGAAAGAAGCACACAAAGTAGACAAGAGATATGGAGAACTTGGAGAATGTAACTACACTATTGCTTGGATTGTTCTTAGATGCTTTACAAGTGAGGTCCCTAAGGCTATATATAGTTGTCCACCTCCTCAACGGAGGGTCAAGATCCATTTAATCTAATGGTCCCTATCCTTCTTCTAGAGTATTCTACCTAACTCTACGTTCTTCAAGAAGATAAAAGAGTTATCTACAAGATTCTAGAGGCTTCCACCTAATTCTGGAATTTTGGGGTGGTGGCTAGAATAAGCCTCTTTAAATAGTTCAAATTTGGGCAGAATCACGCGGCGCGTGACATTCTCCCCCACTCAATCTGGCGACGCCCTCGTCGCGTCCCTCTTGTATTTCTCGATCACATCCATGTTGTTCCATAAAGTTAGCTCGTGTTCCCAACTTGCCTCGCTATCAGGCAACCCCTTCCATTTAACAAAGTACTCAACATAACTTGGATGGGTGCCTCTCCTTGGAATGACACGATGCGCCAATATTTCTTCCACGTCACGATTCGGCATGGTTGTTATGGCCGTAGGGGCCCTCTTTGACTTGCCCCGACTCGGCTCCTCCTCATTAGGATGGTAAGGCTTTAGCAAGCTTACGTGGAATACTGGATGCATCTCGAGGTGTGATGGTAAAGTTAATCGGTAGGCTAACTTGCCAATCCTTTTCTCTACTGGGAAGGGTCCCTCATAGCGCCTTACTAGACCCTCATGCACCTTGGCAAACCTTCAGGTTTGATGGGGAAGGAGTTTCACCATCACCAAATCTCCTTCCTCAAATTCCAAGTGTCTCCTCTTGGCATCAGCCCATTTCTTTATTCGCTTGGTAGCCTTAGCCAAGTGTGCCCGTGCCATGTCGGACTTCTCATGCCATCCCTTGGCAAACTTGAATGCAGCAGGACTAGGCCCTCTGTAGCCAACCGCCAATGTGTGTGGAGTCAATGGTTATAGTCCCGTGGCCACCTCGAACAGACTCATCCCAGTCGACTCGCTTTTTTGTAGGTTGTATGAGAATTGGGCTATGTCAAGCAACTTAGCCCAATCACTCTGGTTGGCACTCACATAATGCCTTAAGAACAGCTCCAACAAGGCATTCACCCTCTCTATTTGCCCGTCAGTTTGGGGATGAAAGCTTGTGGAGAAGTTGAGCTCTGATCCCATCAACTTGAATAGCTCCATCCAGAATCTCCCGATGAAGCAAGTGTCTCTGTCACTGACAATCGTCTTCGAGATGCCCCAATACTTCACCATATACTTGAAAAATAGGCGTGCTGCATCTTCAGCTATGAACTTTGAGGGTATGGTGATGAACACACCATACTTGCTAAACCTGTCTACCACGACCATGATGTTGGCACATCCATCCGACTTCGGTAGACATGTGATAAAATCCATCGAAACACTTTCCCATAGTCTCTTCAGAATAGGTAGGGGCTCCAGCAATCCCGATGGTTGGTGTTGCTCCACCTTGTCTTGTTGGCATACAAGACAAGTCTTCACGTAAAGCTCAACGTCATCCTGTATTTGTGGCCAATAATACGCTCGCTCTACAAGTGCCAACGTGTGACGCATACCTGGATGTCCTGCCCATTTTGAGTCATGGCACTCCTTGATAATTGCCTTCCTCAATCCATGCTACTTTGGCACATAAACTCTATTGCCTTTGGTAGTGAGTAACCCATCTTCAAGCCAAAACCGACGTGTCTTTCCACTACTTGCCAATTCTTTCAAACTCTTGGCTTGTGGGTCATGCTCCAATCCCTCCTTCACTTGTTCTACCAAAGAGAAGTTTGGACTTGTGATGGCAGCTAGTTCGGCCTTTCTACTCAATGCATCGGCCACCAAATTAGCCTTGCCCGGCTTATACTCCATCACAAAGTCGAATTCTGCCAAGAAAGCTTGCCACCTCACTTGCTTTGGCGTTAACTTCTTTTGATTGAGGAAGTAACTTGTGGCAATGTTATCCGTCTTCACGACAAACTTGGACCCCAACAAATAATGCCTCCAAGTTCATAGGCAATGCACTACTGCAGTCATCTCCTTCTCTTGGACTGTATAACGGCGCTCGGTTTCATTCAGCTTGCGGCTCTCGTATGCAATGGGATGCCCCTCTTGCATTAACACACCACCAATTGCAAAATCCGAAGCATCGGTCTGTACCTCATATGGTTTGGTGTGGTCAGGAAGAGCCAACACTGGCTCATCAGCTACTACTTGCTTGAGCACTTCAAATGCTCTTTGGCATTTAGCATCCTAACTCCATGTTCTATTCTTCTTCAACAAATCGGTGAGCGGAGTTGCAATAGAGGAGTAGCCCTTTATAAATCTTCTGTAATAATTGACGAGGCCTAAGAAGGATCGTACCTCGTTCACCTCGTTCACCTTCTTTGGTGGCTCCCAATTATGGATGGCTTGCACCTTGGACTCATCCAATTGTAGTTTGCCTCCGCCAACAATGTGCCCCAGGAATGTGACCTCTTGTTGAGCAAAGGCACATTTCTCCCTCTTCACATACAACTCATGCTCTCTTAGTACTTGGAAAACTTGTCGTAGATGTTCAATGTGCTCATTCAACGTCTTACTATAGACAATGATATCATCCAAATACACTACGACAAATTTATCCAAAAACAACTGGAAGACTTGATTCATAAGAGTGCAAAATGTGGCAGGGGCGTTAGTGAGTCCAAATGGCATAACTAAGAACTCAAAGGAGCCATACCTCGTAACGCAACTAGTCTTTGGCTCATCTCCTTCTGCAATCCTTACTTGGTAGTATCCCGATCTCAAATCCAACTTTGTGAACCACTGTGCTTCACCTAGCTGATCGAACAAGTCAGCTATCAATGGAATGGGATACTTATTCTTCACGGTGATTTTGTTGAGCGCCCAATAGTCGATGCACAACCGGAGTGACCCATCGTGCTTCTTTTGGAAAAGCACGGGTGCACCATATGGAGCCTTCGATGGTTGAATGTAACCCACATCCAACAGCTTCTTAAGTTGCCTCCTGAGTTCCTCTAACTCCAGGGGTGCCATTCGGTAAGGCACCGCAGTAGGTGGTCTTGCACCAGGGACCAATTCTATCTTGTGGTCCACCTCACGTTTAGGTGGGAGCTTCTTAGGCAGTTCGGGAGGCATCACGTCCTCAAACTCCTCCAGGACGTGAGAGACTTCCTTGGGTAGAGCATTTGATGAGGAAGTATCCTTTCCATCCTTCAAGGATACAAGGAAGGTGGGTTGCGCCTTCTTCACCCCTTTGGAAAGCTGCATGGCTGAAATTTGCCTAGATTGAAGGCCAGTTTCCCTAGCCAAAGGCACCATGCAGGTGTTGCCTTCTTCCAAAATACACATTGTGTTGGCAAAAGGAATAGGTACGGCCTTAACACGATCCATAAACTCTATACCAAGCACAATTGGATAATCATCCATTGGTATGATAGAAAAATCTACAAGGCCACACCATTCGCCCATACGTACCTCTATACCATGAGTGATGCCGAAAATTGACTTTGGCTCCGAGTTTACTGCCTTAAGCCATCCTCGCTCCTTGTTGTAGTTGATGCCCAACCGTCTTGCTTCCTCTTCTTGGAGAAAGTTGTTGGAAGCTCTGGTATCCACTAAGGCTTTAACCACTTGGTTACTCACCTTTGCTTCCACGTATAATCGTCCTCTCTTCTCGGTCTTAGGCACTTCGACCTTGGCTTTGATGGCATTAAGGATTTGCAAGGATCCCATCCTTGTCTCCTCATGTTGTTGCTGTCCCTCCCTTTCTTCAACTATGGCAGAAAGCTTGGCTTTCCTCGGGCAATCCCTTGCCTTGTGCGGCCCGTCGCAAAAGTAGCATTTGAGAAGGGACCTATCACTGCTTTGACCCTCTTTGGTGTTCTTCCCTTCCTTAGGCCCATTATACTTGTGGAAACGCCCTTTGTTTGAGGGATTATCTCCCCCACTCTTTCCCTTGCCATCCTTGTCCTTGTGGGACTTGGGCATTTCGGACCTCTTGAACTCTATTAGCGACTCGGCAATGGAAATAGCGGTGACGAGATCTTGAACACCATATCTTTGGATCTCCATCTTTGCCCAATTTTGTAAGCCATCTTTGAATGCAAAGAAAGCTTCCTTGTCGGGATAATCGGGAATTTCCAGCAACACTTCGGAGAATTCCTTCACATACTCTCGTATGCTCCCCTTTTGTTGAAGACGCCTTAACTTCGCTCTCGCCTCTTCCTCGGCATTCTCTGGATAGAATTGCCGCTTGAGTTCTTTCTTGAACTCATCCCATGTGTTGATGATGCAAGTGCCCCTTTCGATATCACTATACCTCCTTCTCCACCATACCATTGCAGTATCCATGAGGTATAAGGCGGCACTATCAATCTTCTTGGCATCCTCCGTGACACCAAGTGCCTTAAAGTATTGCTCTAAGCTCCATAGGAAGTTATCAACTTCCTTCGCATTCCTCGACCCGTTGTATGCCTTGGGTCTCGGAACATCCACCTTTGAAGAAGCAATTACCGTTGGCAAGGCAATGCTTCCACCTTGAGCGACTGCCTTTTTGCAAAGGACCAGCTCATCCTTGGTCTCCTTCAACTCGTTAGAGACTCGTTCGAGCTCTTCCTTCAACGTCACAACCTCACATTGGAGGGTCTCTTCCAAGGTCTTCACTTGGTCTAGACACCTTGATAAGGCTTGGTTCAAGGCACCTTGCATCTCCTCACGAAGCTCTTCACTCTCCCTCTCGAGCTCGTCGATGCGTTGGTCTACCACCTCGAACTTTTCCTGCCCATCCGTCATAGCAAGCTCAACCTTTGTGAGCCTTGTGTCATGGACCAACAAGTTTAAACCCTATCTATCGGAGGTTCTCACACGTTAATCGAGACACCTCCTAGAAAAGGGCAATTCATTGAATGTAGACGTCTCCTCGAGAAGGGACACACATTGGAACTTACCATGTATTAAATGGGAAGATGAAAGGGTGTAATATCCACCATTGGATCAAGGAGGGATCCAACGGTTGTAGTTTGTCCAAAGCTTGTATAAAAGGGGACCTCCTCCCCCTCATTTGTACACACTCACTATTCAAGTGAAATATACTTCTAAAGTTAATCTCCAAAAGGTTCTTGTGAGTTGAGTGTGAGAAGGCTGCTTGGGAAATTTTCTCAAGGCCACACGGGTAGCACGTGATAAATTCATACGCCCGTGACAGTTGGTATCAGAGCCTGGTTCATTCCAAGCGCTATGGCAGACCCACGTTCTGATGAGACGCTCACGATGGGTGAGGACCACGATGATCGTGGGAGGAAGGCCGATAAAGGTGCTGCCAAGGGAAAGAAGAATCGTGCTGTTTCGAGTTCGAGGGATCCAGTGGGGGACCTGACACATCGTATGACGAAGATTGAATTGTTTGTCACTGATGTCCAAGGTTCGGTTGATGACCTGACCCAGTCTGTCGAAGGTGGAGATGCCGAAAGGGAGGAGCTCGTAGCCGAGATGCAGGAGCTCAAGGTCGGCATGGGAGAACTTCGAGGAGAGTTGCTGGGGACCTTAAGGGCAGAACTCCATCAGCGGGATGAGTCCTTGGAGACCATGATGGCGGCTATGCGCGCGGAGATTGCAGAGCTTAAGGGAAAGCTCGCAGAATCAGAGGCAGCACGCGTGAACAGGGTGATCACCGTGCAAGCACCACGTACCGACGGACCAAAGCCAAAGGAGTTCATGGGATCTCGGGTGGCCAAGGATGTGGACAACTTTCTATGGTACATGGAACGTTATTTTCAAGTCATGGGAATCAACGACAGCCAATTACGGGTAAATACCGCATCTCTATATTTAGCTGATAATGCTTTGTTATGGTGGCGTTGTCGGTCGGACGATAGGTGTGGAAATCCTATCACGACTTGGGACAGGTTTGTTGAGGAGTTCCGACGGAACTACTATCCCGCATATGCGGAAAAAGAAGCTCGCGACGAGCTGAAACACCTTACGCAAAAAGGTGCAGTACGCGACTATGTGAAGCAATTTTCAGAGTTGCTGCTCCAAATCCCTTCAATGAATGAGATAGAGGCATTCCACCAGTTCATGAGTGGTCTCAAGCCATAGACCAAACAGGAGCTGAAGCGGTTCCAAGTGGGAGACCTTACAACAGCAATTATAGTGGCTGAATCTCTTGTGGAGTACAAGACACCTTCTACCTCCCAGTCAGACTCCCGTGCAAAGGATAAGGCCTATGGTGGGGGAGATCGGGGCAAATTCAATCGTCCAAATGGAGGTAGACCGCAGGCTGACCCTACAAAGACTCATGTAGAATCTAACAGTGGTCATAGGAAGGGACGTACTTACAAGTGTTATTTCTGTGATGGTCCACATATGGCGCGAGATTGCCCGAACGAGGCCAAACTGGCTGCCCTCTACAAAGAAGATGAACCAGAAGAGGAGGCACGATTAGGTTCGCTGCGAATCCTCAGTTCAATCAAGTCCAAGAAGGCGAAGGAGCCAAAGGGACTTATGTTTGCAGATGTGAAGATCGGAGAAACCACGATGAGTGCGCTCGTGGATACTGGGGCGTCCGATCTCTTCATATCAGAAGAAGCTGCTAAGAGACTTAACCTTCGGGTTGAGAAAGGAGCCGGATGGCTTAAGACCGTTAACTCCCAGGAAGTCCCTGCTGTTGGGGTCGCTAGGGACGTGGAATTACAGATTGGGCAATGGAAGAGCCAGGAGACCCTTGAGGTAATTCCTCTTTATGACTATGACTTTGTCATTGGGTTGAAATTTTTGGACAGGATCCATGCGGTAATATTGCCCTTTGCTGAGTGTCTCTGTGTGCTGGACAAACGGTGCCAGTGCGTGATTCCAGTTCATCGTAAGTCAGACCGTGATAGCAAGATGATTTCGGCAATGCAACTCAGCAAGGGGGCAAAAAAGGGTGAGGTGACCATCCTAGCAACCTTAAAAATCGAGGACAACAAGAGCGAAGGGAGCGAAACCCCAACTAAAGTGAGCCAAGTCCTCGATTCATTCAATGACGTGATGCCTCCCGAGTTGCCCAAGAAGCTTCCACCTCGTAGGGAAGTGGATCACCAAATTGAGCTGGTACCTGACGCCCCCACCTGCCATGGCCCCATATCGCATGGCGCCCCCCGAATTGGAAGAATTAAGGAAACAACTGAAGGAGTTGCTCAATACAGGGTACATTCGACCATCTAAGGCTCTGTTCGGTGCACCTGTCCTCTTCCAGAAGAAGCATGATGGGTCACTCCGGATGTGCATAGATTACCGGGCATTGAACAAAGTAACAATCAAGAACAAGTACCCGATTCCACTCATTGCAGATCTCTTCGATCAACTTGGAGGTGCACAGTGGTTCACCAAGCTTGATCTACGTTCGGGTTACTATCAAGTTCGGATTGCTGAAGGGGACGAGCCAAAGACAACCTGTGTGACTCGTTATGGTTCGTACGAGTTCCTCGTCATGCCATTCAGCCTAACCAATGCTCCAGCCACATTTTGCACTCTTATGAACAAGGTATTACACCCGTTCCTTGATCAGTTTGTAGTGGTTTACCTTGATGATATTGTGGTGTACAGCCGAACGCTCGAGGAGCATATCGAGCACCTTAGACAGGTTTTCCAAGTCCTGCGCGAGAATGACTTGTACGTCAAGCGCGAGAAGTGTGCCTTTGCCCAAAAGGAGGTATCGTTTTTGGGGCACATTGTCGGGGGAGGACAAGTACAAATGGAAGCGGCAAAGATCCGAGCCATTGTTGAATGGGAGCCACCGACGAAAGTGACGAAATTGAGATCATTCCTTGGTCTCACCAACTACTACCAACGTTTCGTTCGAAACTACTCAAACATCACCGTGTCACTCACGGACATGCTGAAGAAGGAGAAACCATGGGAATGGACGGATCAATGCCAGAAGGCGTTTGATCGATTAAAGCAAGCAATGTCCGAAGAGCCGGTGCTGGTGTTGCCCGATCACACCAAGCCTTTTGAATTAGAAACTGACGCGTCAGATTTTGCTATTGGTGGTGTTCTTATGCAGGAAGGACATCCAGTGGCATATGAGTCACGAAAGTTGAACGATACCGAGCGACGGTATACGGTTCAGGAGAAGGAGATGACTGCAGTGGTGCATTGCCTAAGGACATGGAGGCATTATCTCCTGGGGTCAAAGTTCGTTGTAAGAACAGACAACATGGCCACAAGTTATTTTCAGACCCAGAAGAAGCTGAGTCCAAAGTAAGCTAGATGGCAAGATTTCCTAGCAGAGTTCGACTATATGATGGAGTACAGGCCAGGGAAGGCTAACTCCGCAGCTGATGCTCTTAGCCGGAAGATGGGGCTGGCAAACACAGTGAGTCAACCTAACTGTCCATGGATCGACCGCATCAAGGAAGGGCTCAAACATGATCAGAAGGCTCAAGCCCTCATTGGAAATGCAAAAGACGGCAAAACCCGACAGTTTTGGTGCGAGGATGATCTTTTATACACAAAAGGGCGACGACTATATGTGCCACTCCATGGAAAGTTGAGGAAAGAAGTGTTGCATGAATGCCATGATTCGAAGTGGGCGGGTCATCCGGGGATCCACCGCACCTTAGCCCTTGTCGAAGATCAATACTACTGGCCTCAAATGCGGGATGACGTTGAAGCCTACGTAAAGACCTGTCTTGTTTGCCAACAAGACAAGATTGAACAGCGTTCATCACCAGGACTGCTAGAGCCATTTCCCATCCCAACTCGTCCATGGGAGAGTATTTCCATGGACTTCATTGTAAACCTGCCTAAGTCCGAAGGATGTCGGACTCTCATGGTCGTGGTGGATCGATTCTCCAAGTATGCAACATTTGTGCCAGCAACAAAGGATTGCCCAGCGGAGGAGGCAACTAAGTTATTCATGAAGCACGTGGTAAAGTACTGGGGAGTCCCACGAACGATTGTGAGCGATCGTGATCCTCGATTCACAGGGCAGTTCTGGTCTGAATTGTTCAAGTTGTTAGGGTCGGAGTTAAATCTCTCTACAAGCTTACACCCCCAAACTGATGGTCAAACCGAGTGGGTCAATGCACTCTTGGAGATTTATCTTCGACACTACATGAGTACAACGCAAACAAATTGGGCGAAGTTGATCGACGTAGCCCAATTCTCCTTCAACCTGCAGTGGAGTGAGTCTACCGACCAAAGTCCATTCGAGATCGTGAATGGCCAACAACCACAAACTCCAAGTACGGTTGCATCGGGCTATCAGGGGAATAGCCCACCTGCATACAAGTTTGCCAAAGATTGGCAAGAGCAAGCAGACTTGGCAAGGGCGTGTCTTCGTAAAGCCTCCAAACGCATGAAGAAGTGGGCCGACAAAAAGCGACGACATGTGGAGTTCCAGGTCGGGGACTTGGCATTAGCCAAACTACATGCCATTCTTCGGTACAAGGATGTGCACAAGGGCCTAATTCATCGCTACGAAGGACCCTTCCGAGTAATACAACGGGTCGGGAAGGTCGCATACAAACTGGAGCTGCCACCAAAATTAAAGGTACATCCTGTCTTCCATGTGAGTATGCTTAAACCTTACCATGAAGATAAGGAAGATCCAGATCGAGGGGAGTCACAGCGAGCACCACTTGGAGCAAAAACTTCGTATGATCGACAAGTTGAATCCATAGTGGCAGATCGGGTCATACGAAAGCGATATTGCACGCCGAGGCGTGAATACTTCATCCGATGGAAGGGCCTTCTAGAAAGTGAAGCCAGTTGGGAACCTGCCGAAGCACTTTGGCAGTTCAAGAAGGAGATTGACACCTACCACGCTGAAGAGGCGACGAGGGCGTCGCCTGATTAGGTGGGGGAGAATGTCACGGACCAACAAGTTTAAACCCTATCTATCGGAGGTTCTCACACGTTAATCGAGACACCTCCTAGAAAAGGGCAATTCATTGAATGTAGACGTCTCCTTAGGAAGGGACACACATTGGAACTTACCATGTATTAAATAGGAAGATGAAAGGGTGTAATATCCACCATTGGATCAAGGAGGGATCCAACGGTTGTAGTTTGTCCAAAGCTTGTATAAAAGGGGACCTCCTCCCCCTCATTTGTACACACTCACTATTCAAGTGAAATATACTTCTAAAGTTAATCTCCAAAAGGTTCTTGTGAGTTGAGTGTAAGAAGGCTGCTTGGGAAATTTTCTCAAGGCCGCACGGGTAGCACGTGATAAATTCATACGCCCGTGACACTTGCATTGGTGTCTTCCAAGACATCCCTCGACCTTGATCTCCCTCTTTTAGGTTGCTTCAGGGCTTCTTCAACCACGTGGGTAGTCTCACTGTGAGGACCCGACATGCTTACCAGACAGTGTGTGCTTGCTAGTAGAAACCGTGCTCTGATACCACTTGTCACGGACTTGGCCTTGATTAACCAACGACCCGCGTGGCACTAGCAATTCACTTGACTCAAATGCTAGTTCAGCCTTCTCCAAGAGTTAGAACACTACTAGCGGAAGATAGAAAGAAGCACACAAAGTAGACAAGAGATATGGAGAACTTGGAGAATGTAACTACACTATTGCTTGGATTGTTCTTGGATGCTTTACAAGTGAGGTCCCTAAGGCTATATATAGTTGTCCACCTCCTCAACGGAGGGTCAAGATCTATTTAATCTAACGGTCCCTATCCTCCTTCTAGAGTATTCTACCTAACTCTACGTTCTTCAAGAAGATAAAAGAGTTATCTACAAGATTCTAGAGGCTTCCACCTAATTCTGGAATTTTGGGGTGGTGGCTGGAATAAGCCTCTTTAAATAGTTCAAATTTGGGCAGAATCACGTGGCGCGTGACATTATACAAAGGAATATAATGCCAAGTCCCTCACACTTGCCTCTCAATCAAGTGTTTCTCCCAATTGAATCACTTAAGTGTTGTGTGAATGTGTGCAAGTATGTGTGGCCCTTGGCTGCTACACTCCATCTATTTATAATGGTGGTAGTTGATACTCCCAACTACCTAGGGTCATGCATGACTTGGCTGCCAAGCCAATCATGCTTAATAGGTTCCCCTTCCTTTGGGGCCACTTCCCACTTCTTAGCAACTCCTTGCTGCCCCTTTCAAGGAGAGAATGCCACCTTACCTCTTACTTGGTCAGATCATCTCCCTAGCAGCCGATGTTGCTCTACATGAAAGGAGATTGCAACACCTCATCAGTTTGGATAACCATCCCCAACTTGTCACATCTGCCACCAGACCATGCCCCCATGAATTAGGAGGATTTTCTCTTCATGTTCTCCTATCTTTATGGTGCATGAAGCTCCCTTGCTTGATCCACACTCCAAGCTTATGCCAAGCCACAACTGACTGTGCCACACATCAGCCCGAGTTTGTGCTCTTGCGCTGACAACCTTTGCATCTGCTAACCCTTTGTTGGCAGCATGTAAACCATTGATGCACGCCCAACACATGCATGTTGAAGGGACTAAACGTTGTTGGCTTGGACCCCTGGCTGTTTGCCAACTTCATGTGATATCGTAGCTGCTTCCACACCCACTTGTTAGCCGACTTGCTATTTAACTGTTCACTGCTGGTCTGGATCCTTGCCCATGCCCCAACATTGGCTAACTCTCAAGTGAGTCATTCATGCCCCCTAAAGAGCATCAGGGAATCTAGTCCTCTGGCAGGGGAAGACATTGGAGTGCTTGACCCATCACACCCTTCCAACAGCTTGCGCCAGCATTGTTGCTGCATGTTGCCATACCAAACCAATGCCCCACATGCCTTCTCAACTTGCTACCAATGCCACCACATGCTGTCCCAAGGCTTCCACAATACCCCAACAGCATAACCCACACCCTTGTGTTCATGTCTTAGCCAATGCCACAGCCTACATGTAGCCTTCCTCTAATGTTTCTACCATGCACATTGTCTCACGCCTCCACCTTGTTTTCTTTAATGCCACTCTTGCATGCCAAAGCCATGCAAAGCATTGGCACAAGGTGCTACCAATGCTTGCATTTTCCCATCAAGGGACTTATGGGGCTAACACTTAGCCTATAAATTAGTAGTTCACCCTTCCATTTGGAAGGTCATGAGTTAAAACGTATTAGATGCAACTCATTTCCTTGACTTAAATCAAAAGATGTATATGATAGTTAATTATATTAAATACCAGCCACTGCAAAAGTACACTTATTCCAATGGTTACGACGCCTCTTAATGTCCTCTTTAACATGGATTTGGATGAGACACAACTTTGGATTGTTTTTCCCTAGAGCCAGTTATATAAAAATTGTCTATAATATAATTGTTAAAAGTAGTTAGCTTAGCTATTAGGTGGCATTTTTAAGAAAAAGACCTCTTAGGTTTGAAACTTAGAATGAGCAACCCTTCTCTTCTTTTTTTTCTTTTTTCTTTTTTTCTTTTTAAGACATCGACAATCTCTTTGTCATTTTCAAAGAATTGAAAACATAATGATTATTCAATAATTTTGAAAGTCAAAACATAAATAACAGTATTTTAAAATTAAATCAATACATAGTGAATTATTCATAATCATAAATTTAAATATTATAGTAAATAAGTTTTGAACCATACATTTTAGTTAATAAATAATACAAGCATTTCATGCAAATAATTTTATAAAAATGAACATCTCATTTATTTGATTAACACAATAAATGCCTTGTATTTATATCCTTTTCATAAATATTTTAATGTCAAGTCTTTTAACTAATTGTAACGACCTATGTTTTATATCCATGTAAGCACATTCTAAGTGCCCTAACCATAAAGAACTTTCCTAGGTCTATTTAGAGTTCAAAATTCATCATCATTTTACAAATTATGAGTAGTTAATATGGGATGAAGATAATTAATTATAGTATTACAATTACATTAATGGTGTACTCTAATTCATTGAAAACAAGACTTGACATAGTATTAAGTATTGAATTGAGTTTTCATCATTGGTGATTAATCTATATAGGCTTAAGATTCATTCTACTTAATGTCTTATTCATCAAATCTCTTGCCAATCCTTTTATCAAAGGATCAATCATATTTTGGCTTGATCTCACAAAGGCAATCATGATCACTCCATTTGTGATCAAATCTCTAGCATAATTATATTTTTGTCTGATGATTCTTGACTAACCATTATACTCTTGACTATAAGTTTTTGCTAGAGTAGCAACACTTCATAGTATATAAAAATAAATGCTACTCGCTTTGACTACAAAGTAATCTTATAAAGTTCTTTAATGATTTTACCTCTTTATTCATTGAAACTAGTACTACTGCAAACTGTGTAGCCATGATGAAATTCGTTATGCAATTCTGTTTCTTGGAACCCCAAGAAATACAACCCCTACCAAGCATCAAGATCCACTCACTAGTAAAAGCATGATCTTTTACATTAGTAATACTAACTAACATCTATATCCTACTAAAATAAAAGGGTAAAATGTATAGTTTATGCCATAATTATTTATTTTCTTTAGGTATTTTAAAATTCTATTTACTCCATGTTAATGCATATTGCTTGGATTACTCATGTACTAACTCATTTATCCAATTACATAGCCTATGTTTGGTCTTATATATATCATTAAGGACATGAGACATCCTATTACTTAAGTATATTCTAGTTGTGATGATATTCTTCAAACATTCTTAGTAATCTTAATGTTAGGGTTAAATGGGATAGATATTAGAATACAATTTGAATGATTGAACTTATTGAGAACTTTCTTAATGTAATGCAATTAAGTAAGCATTATTCTCTTATGATAATACAAGATTATGATTCCAAGGATTACATCTGCCTCACCTATGCTTTTCACAACAAATTTAGTTAACATAAACATTTTGTTAACTTTTACTTGTTCAAAGTTAGTTCAAAAGATAAACATGTCATCAAGTACAATCGATTATTGAACCTTTTCCTTCATTAAATTTATTGTAAATAAATTTGTCTGATTTATTAATCTTGAACCCTTTAGCAAGTACCACTTGATCAAATACGTGGTGCCATGTCTTGGGTGCTTATTTTAGTCCATACAAGTAATTAACAAATTTGCACACATTTTTCTCTTGACTAAGTATAATAAATCCTTCAAGTTTACCTATATACACTTGTTCTTCTCATACATCATTTAAAAATGCTATTTTAGTTTCCAACTAATGAATTATTAGGTTATGAATCAAAGAAAGTGCAATGAGTACCCTCTTTATGGCACTTTTGGCCATTAGTGACTATGCAATGAAAAAATCAAACCTTGCTTTTGTGTCATTTTGTTATCATCCTAACTTTGACCTTCATTTTTTTCCTTTTGCAAATCCATTACATCCAATTGGCTTTAAGCTGGGGGAAGTCTATTGATTTCTAGGTTTGATCACCCATAATTAAGTCAATTTCATCATTCATAGCTTTCTTCTAAAATCATAGCATCTTGCAATTTCATTGTTTCATCAAATGTCTTAAGATTATCTTTGGTACCCAATATGTAATTGGTTTACATGTTAATTCCTTTGTCCCTTCAACTAGGAACACAAAGAAATCTTAACCAAAAGTCCTTACTTCCCTTACTCTTTTTCTCCTCAACATTTTTATTTTTATTTGCTAAAGCATCATTTTTATTGTCAAGACCTTGTTTTGTATTGGAATATTAAAAACTAAGATGAATTTACTTCCATCAAAAATAGTGTTTATCAATTTAATGATTATTTTATTAAATATTAAGTTGTTAAGCTTTATGACTATTAATTGATAGGTCTTATTGTTGTGAGCATATCATAAAAAGATGGACTTAACTCCCCCTTTTGCCAACATTTTCAATTTTGATTAAGGAAACCTAACAATAGCTCTACAAAACCAAATTCTTAAATAACAAGGTTAGGCTTTGTTTTATTCAAGAACTTATATGGGGTTGTTTTGTTACTTTTGGTTGGATCTATATTTAAAATATGGCATGTTATAAGTTATGCCTCACCCTAAAATCCCTAACTCAAGCTGAAATTTGATTACATGACATTGATCCTTTCTACTGACAAGTGATTTTTGTATTTACAACACCATTTTGTTGTAGAGTGTAAGAAATAATAGTTTCATGAATAATTCTCATATACTTAAAAATTTGTATAATAGTATTCTGCTCCCTTGTTAGATAGCAATTATTTAATGACAAATTCATTTTGCAATTTAATTTTAGTTTTATACAAACTAAATATCTCATGAGCTTTATTTTTAGGATGCAATAACTAAACATACTAGCAATTTGAGTATTTATCAATGAATATCACAAATATGTCTTTCCTCCTAATATTAGTGTGTTGTGTAAATCATACACATCACTATAAATTAATTTTAACTTATTTGAGGATATAATTTTAATTATATTTGTTAGCATACAAGTCATGCATTTATTTTTAGATTTATCAAAGTATGGCAACACGTTCAATTTAACCATATTATGCAATCTTCTAAAGTTTATATGCCTTAACCTATTATGCCGTAGAAAAGAATGCTTAGCAATATAAGCATAAATATTAACATTATTATTAGCAACAACATCAAGTTTAAACATGCCATTACAAAAATAACCATTTCCCATAAACACAATTCATTTGGAAGGATAAAGTTGTCAGTCTTAAATACAAGTTTGAATCTAAGTTTGTTTTAAAGACTACCTTATATCATATTATTCTTGCCTTCTAGAACATAAAATATATTAATAAAATTGATAACTCATTTAGAAGTGAATTGCATTTCTACCTCCCTAATTCTTATGACAAAAACTATAGTGGAATTTCACATGTACATAGCAGTACCACCATTTACTAGTTTCATAGCTTTAGAGTAACTTTTGTTCTCTTAAACATGTTGGGCAACATCAAAATTAATCTATAAAGTAATGTCATCCTTAAATGAATCGATCTTTGTGATCATAGGAATCATTTTTTTATTTGTTGCTCTAGAGGGGAACTATTTCTTTTCCCATTTTTTTTACTTGTTAAGATGACACTCATATTTATTGTGTTCTTTTTTGTTGCTCTTTTTTTATTTGCCTCTTGATTTTCTTTTGTTATCATTAGATTGATTCTTTCTCTTGTTAGTGAACTTGCTTGATTGTCTTTTCTCAACAAATTAATCTACCGCTAGCCTACTATCAGTCATCTTAAAATTGTTAAATTTTGATACTAAAAATTTCTTATTAGTTACATCCTTTTGTATATACTTTATCTCTAATTTTTCCCATAGACTAGTGACCAAAGCCATCATTAAGGATAAGTGGCTGCTGCTGTTAGCTGCCACCTCCTCTTTCCTTCCTTTCCTTCCTCTTTTAAATCATCCTAGTACAAGTAAAACATTCAAAAAAAATGAAAATTAATAAAACATAAAAAGAGTAAGGTTAAAAAATTTATATATAAAAAAAAGATTGACTTAATCAAACCCTGTTAATTTAAACTAGTTAACTCCATTCCATGCCCTTTATTTGAACTCGTAACCCATGAACTTCAATTGGAATTAATACTTAAATCCTTCTCAAACATGGAAACATGACTCAAACTAAACACACTCCCCAAAAAAATCAAACATGAAATTTCTCACTGAGCACCACATTACTAGTACCATTCATAGTATAGCTCAAGCCTATATATGATTCAATAAAAATCTCTAGTAACAATGAGAAGTTTTTTCAAATCCTTATCAAAGCTAGCAAGAGCCTATTCTTTCAAATTTTTTCTTTCATTTTTTGGGTCTAGATATTAAAACTCCAAAAAAGAATGAAATCAAAAATTTATTTAAGCAAACTAAAAGTAATAAAACAATAGAAGCTAAAATTTTTTAAAACAAAAAAGACAGAGATTAATGCCTCCCATATTTGTTAGAGTAGATTCAAACCCTAGGCCTTTTTTTTCTTCTCTCTTTTCCTTCAAAGACTAAAAGAAAAAAGATAATAATTTAAAAAAAAAATACTACTTTCAAAAAAATGAAACCCACTCCTTCCCTTGTTTATTTTTTCAAAAATAATCAAGAAAAATAAAAATAAAAAATTAATAAAAATTAGTTTTAAAAAAAAAGGAATAAATAGGACTTCATGTCCCTTTTTGCTTTTAAAGCCTTGTCCAAGATTAGATCTTGCCTTAAAGGCTTCAAATCAAACCATAAGCTCTTGAATCCAACAAAAAAATGCCCTTGTCCCCCCTAGAACCTGTGGAGAAAAATGAGTTAGGGTTGAGAAAAATGCCCTTGTCTTGATTTTTTCTTATGTGAAATGAAAAGGGGTTAATATATAATT
>JBAPLK010000073.1:0-21000 GCA_037832385.1 Rhizophora apiculata | reverse complement strand
GAACAACCGATTTCATCTAATAGGCAAGGTGTCTGAAAGGTAACTTTAGGACTATTGTGATCAGTAGGTAACAATAGATCTACCTTAGTTAAATCTGGGAAAGAGTTCATTTTGGCTTAAGTTATCAGAGTTTTTTTAAGGGGTGTGATACTGATTCACCCCCCTCTCTCAATATCACAAACTAGTAGATCCTAGAGTGAAGTTGGCAACTTCAATTGGTATCAGAGCCTGGTTCACCAGTTGAAGCTTAACAGCTTGGTGTACTAGTTTGAAGGGTTTCAAAAGTTTTAACTTGTTCAGCATACTGAGAAATAGATGCCAGTACTAGCACCAACACTACTTACAGCAAGAAGGTTCTAATCTTTAATGGAACCAACTACTATATGTGGAGAGTAAGAATGCAGGTGGTATTTGCAACCATGGGCATGAACGTGGTGAAATCTGTATAGGAGGGTTTTGAGCCTCCAAAAGAAGGTAAATCCAACCCTAGAGGAATTAAGGCAGTTTTGAGATCAATGGGAAGGCCTCAAATGTCATCATTTCAGCATTGATAAATGCGAAATATGCTAAAGTTATGGACTGCAAATCTGCTAAGGAATATGGGACAGATTGCAGAAGTCTATGAAGGGTCATAGCAGAATGAAGGAGGCAAAGCTTTAAGTTTTCAAGGAGAGATATGAATCCCTCAGAATGCAGAAGAATGAGACAATCCAAGAGTTCTTTACCAGGGTTATTGATGCTGTAAACGACCTTAGAAGTCATAAGAAGAATAAGAAGGACTCATCTATTGTGAAGAAAATTATGAGAATTCTGCCTAAGAGTTTGCCTCAAAGGTGGCAGCCATAGAGGAGAGTAGAGATTCTTAACTCTATGTCAATGCATGATCTCCAGTGCAATCTCTTGCATATGAGATGAGAATAAAGTCAACTGAAAGCTCTTTAACATCAAAGCTATCAAAGGAGGCAGCTTTCAAAGCTATGAGACACTTGAAGATAAGAGAAGAGGAAGAATCATCCAGTGAGGATGATGATAATGATGAGGAAGAAAGTGAAGGTGAAGTGTTGGCTTACTTCACAAGGAAATTCAAAAAGGGGTTTAAGAAGGGAAAAGGACAGTTGTCCTTGAGATGTTATCGTTGTGGGCAGACTGAACACTTTACTTCTCAGTGCAAAGTGAAAACTTGATGATGAAGATGAGGATGGTGATGATGAGCAGAATTCAAAATGGAGAGACCATCATCCAAGTCAAGGAAGTCCAGCAAGAAGACTGCTAAACCATAAAAAGAAGAAGAGAGCTCATTCAAGAGTTATGTGAGTCAGACAAAAAAAAAGCCGATGAGGAGGAAGATGTAGAATCATCAGATGAGCATGCCTTTATGGCATCAGCTCGATGTGGTAGTTCAACCTTCTGAAGAGTAGAGGAGATTGATGAAGAAAGAACCAGATCTTGAATCTGAGTTAGAAGCAGCTTTCAAAGAGATATCAGAAGGGGGCAGAACCTTAAGAAGGTTGGAGCCCATATAAAACAAGTTGAAGCAAAGATTGAGGAAGCAGAAAGTCAAAAGGATGAAATAAGGCTGAACATATTGATTTAAAAGAGAAAATTTGAAGAACAGATCAAATATATGTAAAGACCTTACTCTGGAGCTTAGCTCGAGGACTTCAACAATTGAAGAAAATAGAGATAGAGTTGCTGAGACTTTCAGCAACAACTCAAAAGTAGAGGGAAGAGAACTTGCAGAAGCTTTGAAAGTAGTAAGAGAAACAAGCTCTGAAAAAGGAGAAAAGAAGAAATGAAGAGAAAGTGCCAACAATTGAGGCTGCATTGCTAAAAAATATGAGACTTTGCCACAGAAGTTGAAAGAGAAGGTTAAGTGACTCAGAAGATAAAAAGCTGAATCAACTCAGGAGTGAAGGCTGAAATAAAGAAGATCTTAAAGAAGTAACCTAGGGTTACAAAAAAGAATGAAAAAAAGAAGTCAGCCTAGTATAAAGGGCTACGGCTGGAACAGAAGAAGGAGAAGAAGGAGACTGAAATGAAAGTCACACAAGCAAAGAAGCCAGAAACGTTTGCCTACACAGCAAGTATGCTATGAACAAAAGAAACAAGCTGTGATCTAGACCCAAGAAGAGGCAGTTTTTAAGGTCATTGTCTTTATTGTGGAGTTTAGGGTTCATAAGGCAAGTAATGCTGGTGGAGAAGGCCAGTATATGTCTCCAACTTTGAGAAGATACTGATGCTGCATATAGGGGGATAATATTAAAATCTCAGAGAACACCTGTCGTGAGTTCTTACACATACAATTTGTAAAAAAGGCTGCTCTTTTTCAAGGACACGCTGACAAGGATTGTTGCCCGTGATCTCTTCCACCAGTGGAAGCCCAAACCGGAAATGGTTTCTAAGAAACAAATCAATCAAGTTTGCTATATTGGTAGACTTGGAACAGTGCAGAAAGTGTTGATAGGTGCGAAGGCAGGATGCCATAATGCCCCCCCAAGAGATGCATGACACTCTCTCCTCCGAAGCAAGCGAGAAGGCACTCAATGGCACAGTGAAAACAAATATGCAGTCAAAGCTGAGAAAAAGGAGAAAGCTATTCTTCAACCAGCTCAAAAAGAAGGAAATATAGCGCTAAAAGGGAGGTGGCTAATATAGATATGAAATTGCACTAAAGCTGACTACAAGGATAAATGGATCCTTGATAGTGGATGCACTTCGCACATGACATGGGAGACAAAGTAAATTATCAAAGCTAAACAAATCAAGAGAAGCAAAGTCAAGTTTAGTAATGATGATTCACTCAACATCAATGGTCAGGCTGGGGTCAGTAAACGATTGGAAGAGGAAGCTGAAAGATGTTCTGCACGGTTGAAGACTCAAATATAATTTAGTATATATGTTAGTCAGCTATGCAACGAAAGACCATAAGGTAATATTCACAAAAACAGGTTGCCGAAGTAAAGAGTAAGAAGGCAATACTATTGCAGTACCGAGAAGAGAACAGCTCGGAAATTATATCATGATTCATGAGGACAAGATAAAGCAACTATTTTACTTCACCAAAGAAGGAAGAAAATCAACTCTGGCATAGGAGCGCTGGGACACTTAACACAGAAAGAACATGAGGAAGCCTGACCACTACTCATGCAATCAGAGACATTTCCAACCTCAGGAAGAGAGAGAGAGTATGTCTGCTCAGCATGCTCTAAAGGAAAACATGTCAAAAAGCTAGTATAAGACCAAAGAGGTTAGTTCTGAAAGCAGTGCTTGACATTGTGCATACTGATTTGTGTGGCCGATGAGAACAAAAGGGTTGAATGAGAGAGGTACTTCATTCTTATTGTTGATGATATATTAGAAGACCTACATCATGCACCGTTCAAACACAAGTCAGAAGTTCTGAAATTGCTTCAAGAGATACGAAAATTGGCTATGAAAATGAGAGTGGAAAGAAGATCAAAGATATTGAGTCAAGATCAAGGCACTGGAATTTACAAATGAGCTTTTTGAAGATTACCTTGAGAACGCATGGATATTCACCATCAGATAGCAGAGCAGAACAAAGAACACCTTAAGCCCAGGGGTGGTGATAGAGAGGAAAAATAGAGCTTGTGTTGAAATGGCAGAAACTCTATTGCTGGAATCCAAGCTTCACACCAAGATTTTGGACAGAAGCAACATTTATAGCCTATGCACCTACTAAACAAAGTTTCTACTAAGGCCCAATACTGATAAGACTCCATATAGAGCTATGAGTGGGAAGAAGACAACAGCAAGTATCCAAAGTCTTGGGCAGGCCCATGTTATTGTGAAGAACAAGGAAGCAAAACTTGGGAAAAATTCAACGTTAGGTCTGATGAAGGCATCTTTGGTTGGATACTCAGTACAAAGACAAAAGGTTAGCATAGAGTTTTCCTGCATAAGCGAGGAAAGTGATCACTTCTAGTTGATGTGAGAATAGATGAGAACTTGAAAACAATGTCAGGGAAATGGAGAAGTTGAGGACAATGGGAAAGATGACTTCAATTGTAGATGAGAATCAGACCAACCTGAAGAAAAGGAATAAGAAGTAAGTTAGACTCGGAGAAGAGTGAGTCTAAAAGTTAAAGAAAGAGATCCTCTGCAACTAAGACGGTGCAAGGAAGAAGGACAAAGGGGAAAATATGGACCAGTGCTCACAAGGAAAATCAGATCATAGGTGACCCATCAAGCAGGAGTTACAACAAGAAGAAGAATTGTGGGAGCTACTTGCTCTACTCTCACAAGTTGAACCTAAATCTGTTGAAGAGACTATTCAAGACAAAACTTTGGTTAAAGCCATCAATGAGGAGTTGGATCAAATTGAGAAGAAGTGATATATGGGAGCTGTTAGCCGTTCCAAGCCCAAAATTAATAAGAATGTCATAGGAAAAAGTGACTGGGGTATTTAGAAATAGGAATAACACAATGAAGATGGCATGCGGTGAGGAACAAGGCGGGCTTGGTTTGCAAAGGCCTACACTCAGACAGAAGGGTATATGTTTGATGAAACTTTTACACCAGCTAGTAAGGTTAAAAACTATTAGAATGTATCTTAGTTTTGACGCACACAAGAGGTATAAAGTCTATCAGATGGATGTGAAATCTGCCTTTCTGAATGGGCTCCTAAAAGAAAAAGTGTATATTGAACAACCCAATGGAGTACAAATCATGTGATGATGAGACACATGTGTGCAAGCTGAAGAAAGCCTGTCGTATATGTCTGCGCCGTCTTAAAGCAAGCTCCAAGAGCATGGTATGTAGGCTGGATGCGTACTTGAGAAGGTTGAACTTTAGAAGAGGAACGGTTGATAATAACCTGTATGTGTTCAACTCAAGAAGGCCAGCTTGATAACCATAGTATATATAGATGACCTCATCTTTGGAGGGATCACTCTAAGCTATGACAAGATTTTGCATAGAAGATAAGTGAGGAATTTTGAGATGTCATTGATGGAGAAATGACGTACTTTCTTGGATTAACAGATAAAGCAGTGTGTGAAAGTATCTTTATTTCTCAGATGAAATATGCCAAAGAGATGTTGAAAAGGTTTGGCATGGAGGATAGCAGATCTGTCCGTACCCTATGACAGTGGGCTGTAATTAACAAAAGATCAGGAGGGAAGGAGTACAAGCCCCTACAGAGTACAAAGAAGATGATAGGGAGCCTTCTGTACCTTACGGCATCAAGGCCTCCCCTGATTTTATGCAAACTGTGTGTGCCGCTGCCAACAGATTCCAAGCTAATCCTAAAGAGGTCTCATTGTGTTGGCAGTGAAAGGAATCTAAGTACCTTAGAGGAACACTGGAAATTCGCGCCTTATGTGGTATCTAGCCATGGATTCTATTAAACTACAAGCAAATACACTGATGCAAAACTGGGCAGGAAGTATAAAGATGATAAAAATCATCACCAGCGTTGCCAGCTTCTATTTGGGTTCAAAGTGTGTTGCATGTTAAGTAGAAAGCTAAAATAGTGTTGCTTTGAGTTACAGCTGAAGCTGAGTATAATATGGCTGTTGTGCAGTGTATTACAGGTGATAATGGATGTTAAGACAATGGGCAAAACTTGGTGTTGAAGTTGAAGTTACCAGTGCAAGTGTACTTTGTGATAATCAAAGTGCTATTGATCTCAGTAAGAATCCAGTTCAACATTCGAGAGGAGCAAGCATTTGACATTCGTATCACTTCATCAGAGATCAAGTGGAATAGGGTTACAAATCAGTTGGAGTATGTTGGCACTAAAGATAAAATTTTTAGATATCCTAACTAAACCTCTATCCACAGAGTTTGTTTGAAAAGCACAGATTGAGTCTATCTGTGCAAATGCCTCCTCAAAGCCTGAAGTTTAACTGAATCCCTCATCTCCACTTTGTTGAGTTTGTTAATTGTAATGGGTGCGTAAAAGAGGAGAGAAGCAAACAGTGCAGGGAGCTGTTAAGAAAGGGGGAATGCATATTTTAGGGGAGTTGAAACTACTGCATAGTCTTTTTGTTATGGTGTTGCCAACAATTACAAAGGGGGAGATTTGTTCCCACAACCTTGTATAGGTTGTAATTGTATGTCAACTAGGTTTAAGTGTGACAAGAAAGTAAAGCCACATGGAAGGGCAAGAAGGTAAAAGCCACGATGGAGGGGCAAGAACGTAAAAGTCACATTGGAAGGGTAAGACAGTAAATTCGCCGCAAGTGAGCCTATTAGGGTTTCATGGAGGAGTATATAAAGGCCATTGAGAGACAACAAAATAAAAGTCAGCAGCAATTGAGCAAAACGGACAGAAAACCTAGACAACCAGCCGACTAAATAGAAGAAGAGGGAGGGGGAAAAAAACCGTTGGAAGAGAGAGAAAAATTAATCTATACGGCAAAATTAGATGTGAGATGGCGAAGGTGAGGAACGGCACACCACCGGCAGAGAGAGAAAACCCATGAGGAACGGCACACCCACTGGCACACCACGGTCGATGAGGAGACAACACGGCAAGAGGTAAGAGAGAATGGGATGATCACAATCATTGTCAAAAGGAGAAAATACATAAAAAGGACCAAGGGAGAGCGGACGGCAAAGAACGCACCAGTAAAAAAATACAAGAACTCTCGAAAAGAGTGTGAACAGAAAAACCCGAATTGGCCAACAAAGGGATACTGCGCAAGAATAGGGCTGGGACGGGAAAAACAGAAACCACGATAAGAGAAATCAGGCTGGATGGTGAGAGAATCTGGCCTGGACAGTTGAGACGAGATACGACTAAACGGTGAAGATGATCTAGTGGACCGTGAAATCAGAACATGCACAGCTTGAGACCTGAACGCTGCAACGACGTGAGACTTAAACGTGCATTGACGTAAGACCGAAACATGCTGGAGCATTGAGACTAGCAAAGGGTGAAACTAGAAAACGTGCGTGAGACGTGAACGGCAAACAAAAAACGTGAGGGTAAGCCATGAGACAAGGAGATGGGTTGAGACGTGAGACGGGAAAAGGCAGGAGCTATTGAGACAACAGAGAGAGGATTCAGCGAAGCATCATAAAAACTCAACGTATTTCTAAATATCTTTTAAGAGAGTTAGAGAACGTTGCGTGAACTTCTAAGCGGCAGTGGAGTAGTCTTTCAATTCAACAGAGCAGAGCAAGATAGAAAAGGGGTTAGACACAGTAAGTGACACTCTTTTATTTGTACTTACTTAGTATTTGCAATAGTGAAAAGGAGAAAGATTAAGACATTCCATTGTAACAGGAATTCTCAGCGTGATAGTGGGAAAGTCTCGGTAAAGGAGAGTCCTTACCACCGTGGAATGTTACGTCACGTTAACAGAACACAAATCTCATGTGTCCTTAGATTTGCTTTACATTATGTGTTTTGAATTGAGTTGTGAAGCCAGCTAAAGTCATCCAGCCAACCCATAACCTAGATTGAAGGCCTAAACAAGAACATCCAAATTATCTATTAGGCAAGGTGTCTGAAAAGGTGACTTGGGACTATTGATTCAGTTTGTAGCAATAGATCTACTTAGTCAATTTGAGGAACAGAGTTCGCTGTTTAAGAAGGAGGATCTGCAAGTTGTTCACTTACCTGCGAATTGCGAAATTTTGGTGATTCTAAAATTCACCCCTCTTCAGTATCACAAACTGTAGATCTAAGGAAAATCTCGAAAAGCTTCAGGAGGCAATCCCTGATGCTTAAGGTTTCTAGTTTGTTTTCGTAAAACTAAAACTATGTGAAAGAACTAGGACTTAACGACAAAAAAATTCATGATGTTCTATAATTGTAGCTTTTGAAGGGATAAGCATGAAAAGCAGAGAGCTATCTAATGCAAGGCTACTAGGTGGAAAAACATGAAATTGAAGGGGATGAATCTCTAATGATATCCTAAACGGTCTATTCATTGCCAACCTAATAATTCTAGATATTCTTTGAAATCTAGACTCAAAAAGTTTTGCATTGGCCCAAAAGATGGCTGATATATGGTTTGGTATGTAAATCATAAACCTATGGATAGTAAGCATGAGACAGCATGCGAGGTGAAGAATCAAAAACATTTTAATATGTTGCATCCATCTTTTGCAAGGAATCTCGAAATGTGAGATAAGTTTGCGCCAAACAATGATTTATCCATTTCAAACCATAGGTATTGCACATCAGCAACATGGTCAATTGATGCTCATTAATTACAATCTAACAATGGTTCTATATGAAACCAAAATATATAATGTCAGATGATTCATTCATGCCAATTCACCTGAAAGAGAGATTGATGTGTTTTTCTAAGCCAAAGTAAAGAATTGAAGTGAGTTGTGGGAGTGATGGTTTGCAACATAAGATGCATGTAATAAGCAGTCTTTTCAAATGCATGTAAGCCTTGTTATGGCGTTGTCAATGATGTTATTCAACATATAAATGTGTAGGGTGGAGTAATAAAGGGAAAAACATATCCTACCTGTAATTTATATATTTCTTGCTGATAATTTGTATCATAATAAGAAACTGTTATAGACCATCATATGTTCTAAATGCATAAACCACCTTAAAGAAGAGACAAAATATCTTTCAGAGCAACGATAGATTGAGAGATGCTCTAACACCTTTATAGAGTCGAGGATTATAACAGTTGACCAACTTTGATAATTTAATTTGGAAAGAATTAAAAGTAATCTTAACATCCATAGAAGAAAAGTTTATATTTTTCGTTTGCCATTATAAGCAGAGTAATAAATGCTGCACAATTTAGATGTATGCATATAGAGAAAATTTTGACAACATTCTTGGGACTATCCTTGACCATTCCTGTAAATAAGAACATGCAAAGTTTCATTTTGATTTACAAGACATAGGGCGGTAAGAAAAGAACTTCCGAAACCTACTCTTTTTTAATGAGGGTCACCACATTTATCTATTTAAAGCATGCTATTTAATGATGTTAAAGGAGAAAGTTATGTTTTGATACCATTATAAAAGGTGCTAAACTTCACTTAGGATTTACATCAATATTCCAGATGTGAATGAAAAGAGAAGAAAATTGGGTATAGAGTCATGATGTGCACCTTATTGTATACATTAGCCTCTTTCTAATTGCATTTAGAAACACTACCAATGGTATGTTGCTATGACCTTGACAAGATTAGGAGTTTTTTTTAGATCACATGTAGTAAGTTGTGAAGTTAGAAGATTCTGGGTCAGCTTATAGGTTCAAAATTAATGAAACACATATGTCAATTTTAATGATCAATTTTTCCTCACAAGTTTCTTTAATATCATAATGCACTTACCTATACATTAGTTGATGAAATCCAGCTTAGTGGGACTATGGCCATTAGTGGTTGTTAAATATTTGGGATGGAAGATACTTGTCAATTGAAAGTCTATAATCGTATAAGTCAACTTGAAAGGTTCCATCATAGAAAGGTTATTTGACTAAAGAGTGTTTGGTGTATATGCTTAAGTATATATGCATGATGGTGAAGACCTCCTTTCTAAGAGGAGTAAATTCTTTTTCCAAATAAGTCATCAATTAAGGTAAAGGATAAAAGGAATATAGGCCATTATTTGATGTTTTTCTCTTAAAACAGCACACAATTGATGCATTGTTAGAATTATAGAATGAAGAAATCAAAGGAATTATGATAAGCTAAACCAACTTTAAATATCATTAATATTATCTCCTTTAAAATATCATTCTTTCTGATTACTCCATTATTGGATATAATTGTAGAGAGCATAGGTAACTATGATAGACAACAAAGAAACAGATGTGGCGCTCAGACGCACAAAAACATTTTAGTCAAGATTTTTCCTACTTAGTTTCCAACTTAAGCTGCAACTAAAGAGGTTCTTTTCTACACTAGTGGTTATATATGTGGTCCTAATACTGTTGACAAAACTTATAGTGGTTAATGTCATTAATGGTATATATTCCACATTAGGAAAACAAGATGCAAGGGTGTAAGACATAAAACAGTGATGCTACATATAGCATTAACAACAATAGTTTTGATATTTCAACAAGACCAAAACCTAGCAAAGGCAAGAAGTATATTATAGGATCAATTGTAGAAATTTATTGAATTAGGACTACTAGAATCAATTTGATTGTTATTTTATTTAGATTGATTAGTTTAAGCTTGGAGAATGATGATAGACTTAAATAAGTTAAGTCCAAACAAATTATTGCTAGCAAAGTGATGCTTTTGTATGGTGTTCTCAAGTAACCAAGTTTTCTTCATGGAGGATGCAACTAAAAAAGGCATTTATTATGTAAGTGCACATACTTCCCTAGATAATTATTTCATTAGAATGAAGAAGAAAATATAAATGTACAAGATTATATTCTAAGAGCCAAAGGTAGCAATCAGATTGTGAAAGCATTGGTAGTGTTAAGCGATTAGTTTGATAAGAGAAAAGACATGCCCGAGATACCATTAGGGTTGATGCACAAACAAATTAGATCTAGCTTTTAAAAGGTTTAGAACAATAAGTGACCATGTAGATAACAATGAAACACTTTAAGAGTGGATGGATGCAAATAATTAACAAAACATATTAGTAAGTTTTTTTTTTTTATTCGTTTTCTGTTGCTAACTTATTAATATGTTCACTGAGAGTATTGCTTTGAGCTTCTTTCTTTTTTGGGTTGCATTATTAAAACTATGATTCATTCATTGAATTTTTGAAATATAAATGTGCACAATATATGAATAGTATGTTAAATACACCAATTGTCATTATTACTGTGTTATTATCAATTTTTTAGTGTTCTTTGATCATTTGAACAATTAATAGCCTGAAGAGAAATTCACCTCAAAGAAAAAAAGTCCTTATTACTGCTAGAGAGGTGGCAACTTCCTATTAAGTATTTTATCATAGTAAAAACAGTTAACAAAAGAGGCTTTACATAAAAGAAGATGCAAACACCTCAGTTAACATGTTGTTTGATTAAGTTTTTCTCTCCATGATAGGTCAACATCCATAAGAAATTGAGAAGTAAGATATGAACAAACTGAGCAATGCATATAGCTATGTAAAGTAGGCAATAAACTCAAGTACACACAATCTATACATCAACAATTGATAAGGCAGATTTATGATGAAATGGGAGGCCACAACCTTCTAGGAGTAGACCAGGCCAACCGGCAAACAAGAAGAAGGAGTTATCGAAGGTAATTAAAGAAAAAATTCTAAAATTATAAAGTTGTCCTTCAAAAGTTTTCTTAGAAAGAGAAGTTATAGCCTTGATTCCTTAGATATATGTGTCCTTAAGATCATTGTTCTTGTGGCCACCTGATATTCCTATCATCGCAACCTATTCTTTATTACAATCCCAATTTGAATATATGAACTAATCGTTGATATGAAATCATTTGAGAAAGAGTTAACTATAAATTAATAATACTTTTAATTTTCAAAATTTTGTAGCTGATAAGAATCAACGGTCTTCCAATTTTTTACTGTAACAACCAAGCGAAGGGCTGCCATAGTCTTGGATCCCATCAAAATGTCTATTATTTTATTTAGGCATACCAATATCTTTATTTTTATTGGGCAATACTGACATACAGTATTTATTATGTCAAAATAAATTGATCTCTCAGGAAATAATATATAAATAAGTGATATTTGTACTAATAATATAAGAAAAATAACTTAGATTTGAAAATCAAAGTATAAAAAATTATAGATATCAGCCCAATGACTAGATCCCAATCGCCTATTGGATATACAATTAAGTTTGTAGATCTCATGGGTTTAAGCTTGTGACAAGCTTGGTCCCTTTGGTTTAATTGACAAGGTGAACATCTCTAACTTATAATAGTTGTCTCAAAATGTTCGCTTGAACAGAGAGAAGTTGTAGTCTTGACTTCTTGCAACTACATGGTCTCTAAGAATCATGTTTTTGTGGGACTTCTCTTGAATTCCATTCTTCAAGCTCTCATCTTTATTACAAACCAATTTAAATTAATACTATTTTATATCACTTAAATCATTAAAAAGTCATGATAGGTGGTTTAAACATCTAACAAACTTTATTAGTTCATTTTTTGAAAGTTGAGTGTCAGGAATCACAAGGTGGACTATGATGATACTTTCATGCTTTTCCTCCATGGAAGAATAACCTAGGGACTCTCAAACTTTTGCTTCCATTTGGCAAGCATAGCCCCTCACTATTAACAAAAGGGAAAATCTAAATACAGAACACGACTTATTAGCCCTCTTCTTTAAAAATCTTTTTCATTATACAGCTAGTCAACTTGGATTATTTCTTATTCTAATGCAATGTGAAGGGTTTTCTTAAAAACCATGGTTCTTAATTGGGCACGATAATGTGTCAACCTAAGACCCAATCCTGTGTAAAAACCCATTTGCTGCTAAAAGAAAGGAGAGAGAGAGAGAGATTATTTTTTGCTTGGAGTTTGCAACTTCTATTAATTTAGTTACTTGAAATTGAATTATATGGAGACATTTGGTGTTGAATTGTTAGTCTCATTTCTTTTGCATATATTATATAATAAATCAATTTTTTCACTGGGATAAGGTAAGTAACACGGTGAAATGTAAATTGTTATTAAAAGTTCCTTTAATCATTTTATTTCAAGTTTTTGATGAATCAATAATTTTATTTATTGATTCCTTAATATAAAGATAAAAGCATACACAAAAAACATATCTTGGATGTTATTAAGCTTAGATTACAACAACATTCATTTTTTTCCTATTGTTGGTTATACTTTATGATGAGTTAATAAGTTCATTATTAGGCTTTATGGCTTTGACTTGTTATTAAGATTGTAAATTGCAAGCATAATGATCAACGCAACAATCTAGCTTGGATACACAAGAAAAAGCTAAGGCTTTGGCAAAAAGCAAACAACTTTCTACTAGCTACCAATGATTTTAACATACAATAGGCCACCTCGTTGATTCCAAGATATCTTTGATTATTATTTTTAGCCCCCCGTTGTTCAATTTTCTCACTATGAGGTGTTGCAAAAAATAACAATTAGCTGGCACTCTAGGATTGTTGGGATCCTTGGAAATTTGCAGTTTTTCAAGTTCCACATAGATTTATGTGTCATGACAAAGGAAACTTGTGGTCTAACACAAATGTTTAAGATCAACTACTTTCCTTTATCAAGTAACAAAAACAAAAGCATTTTGTTTTGTTAGATCTATTTTTTAATGCCTATTAATTAACAAAATGCGATTGATTGCGATTGGAATTTTGGATTTAAATATTAAAAAGGATTTATAAAGTATCTGGGGAGGCTAATGGGTTCTAGATGTATGTATCAAAAAGGATCTATGAATTTAATGAGATCAGACTCTACTTAACGTATGGAAACTGGAAGAATAAGTCACATAACGTGACTTTAGTAAAATCCAATGCAAATAATAAGTCAAAACCTGAGCTTGGAAAATACAAAGTTGTTGCTAACAATATTAAAAATTATAGTATTCTACAAGCCATTTCAATAGCAAAATTCAATGCAATTCGAAAATACCTTTAGTCTATTTAGGAATGTTAAGAAAATTCTTGATATAGCATGGAGTGGAGAATAAAGGTGGAGAAAATGGAAAAAAAGCATAGGTATGGCATGGTGTGAGAGAGAGAAAGAGAGAGAGAGAGAGAGAGAAAAACCTAAGAGAGAAGGCAGGCCAAAGGTAAGAAAAAAAAAAAAAAAAAAAAAAAAAAAAAAAAAAAAACAAAAAAAAAAATGGAGGAAGTTGCTCTTTAAATAATGCAAAAATGGACAACTAGATCAATTTGATTAGATGTATCAGAGCCCTTAATGGGGTGATAATGATAATTTGCACACATGATACGATCATGTGATTAGAGAAGTCATGATTAAATAAACCAATTCATGATACAAAAATTTGTAAACAATGTTAATTGAAATTATTGCGTCACATTATACAATGTGTACTTAAACCATCTATGATATCCAATTTGTTTTTCTATTAGCAATGTATGGAAAAGATCAATCTGAAATAAATAAAAAATTAGTTTTTGCTTCAAAGGATAAATGTGAGAATGGTTAGGCAGTTGCAACTAAAGTAATTGTTACAAACATGATTCCCATGCATACAAGTAGTTAAAAAAGAATAATTGTACAAATTTTTGAGATATGCTTTCTTTTGTGCAAAAATGACGTTGTTTTAGCATAATTCTTGTGATTGCTAAGTTTAAAAGGAAGAGAATTATGAGTAAAGAAAATTTGCATTAACGGGGTAAGAGCAAGAGGGTTGGGTTTAAATTTTGGAGGAAATTGCCGTTAAACTAATGTTAATTACAAATTGCTCATTACATATGCTATGCATGTAATTATTAATTTGGAGAATTAAATATAGTCTTATAATTATCTTAAAGCGTAATCCCTTAATTGTTTCATAAACTTCTTCTATTTCTTTTTCATTGCCATTCTTTCAATCTCCAAATTTTCTTAGACAACTAATCAAAAAAGTAAAAAAATCCAATTATACACTAGCCTAATCACTAAATATTAGCAATATAATGAGCCATATGTCATTATGATTCTTACAGTCTTTGTCGGAATCAAAAAAATTTTTCCAACGGATAGTCTATGAGTAGAAATTTGGATCGAATAGTCACTTTCTCCCAAGTTAATGATAATAGATCTACATTTTTTTGTTTCTAAAGATATAAGAGTATAGATAGGATGACTAAGTACTGTTTATTACTTCCAAAGGTGGTTTACGGGATATTTCCATTTGATTTCCTATTGGTGGATAAAACATGCATGTGGTTTTTAGATTTTTTTTTTTTTCTTTTAGAGTAATCTTTAGGAGCGAGCCTCTGATTTCTTAATCAAGAAACTCCTTTGATGCTAAATGTACACAATATTGAACTGACATTAAACAACTAACTCTACTATACATTAAATCAATTACATCTCTAATAATGATACATATGAAGTTCCTGACTTCTCTAGGATTCTACTAGTTTGTGAACTAAGAGGGCGTGAATCGAGTTTATCACCACAATTCACAATTCGCAGTAAGTGAACAACTTCAAGACCTCTTCTACAAAGCGAACGTCTTTCTAAACTCGACTAAGTAGCATCTTTGCCTACCTACTAATCACAATAGTCCCAAAGTACCTTTCAAACACCTGCAATAGGACAATTTTGATGTTCTTGTTTAGGCCTTCGTTAGTTATGGGTTGGCTAATACTTTAGCTGCGTTTACAACTCAATTTCAAAACAAGAGTTAAAGCAAATAAGGACATACGAGATTACGTTGCTTCCTCAATGTGACGATACATTTCCACGGTGTAGGGACTCTCCCTTACCGAAACATCTACTATACTTTGAGAATCCATCACAATGGATTCTTAATTTCTGCTCCTTTCACTATTGCAAATACTAAGTCAAGTACAATACAAGAGGTCCTTACCGTGTCACCCTGCTCTACGCTTGTTCTTGCTCTGTGATTGAAAGGCTACTCCACCCGCTTAAAAAGTTCACCGCAACGCTCATTAACCTCCTTTCAGGTGAATTGGGGCCATGAATGATCATACTGAGCAGTATTATTTTGGTGTTCGTATAGAACCAATTATGTTAGATTTGTAATTAATGAGCATAATTGACCATGTGTCTATGGCAATACCTATGGTTTGAAATGATTAAATCCATGGTTGGCCAAAACTTAATCTCACATTTCGAGATTCCTTTGCAAAAGAGGATAGCAACTATTAAATGTTTTGATCTTACACCATCAGTATGTCTCATGTTACCATCCATAGTTTATATTACATACCAAACCATATCATCCAGCCATTTGGGGCAAATGAAAACTTTTTGGATCGTAGATTCAAAGGGAATATCTGTAGAATTTTAGTTGGCAGATGATAGACCTTTAGATACATTAGAGATTTCATCCCCTTCAATTTCATGGTTTTTCAGCCTAGTTAGCCTTGCATATATGATAGCTCTCTGCCTTTCATGCTTATCCCCAAAAAGCTATACAATTATTAGAACTGCATGAATTTTTTTGTAGTATAAGTCCGAGTCTTTCACCATAGTTTTAGTTTTACGAAAACAAAATAGAACTCTTAGCTCAAGGATTGCCCTCTGAATTTTCGAAGTTTTCCTTAGGATTACTAGTTTGTGCATACTGAGAGGAGCGGTGAATTAGAATCACCACAACTTCGCAATTCGCAGGTAAAGTAAACAAACTTCAAACCCTTCTTAAAAGCGAACTCTTTCTCGAAAATCTTGACTAAGTAGTCTATTGCTACAAACTAATCACAATAGTCCCCAAAGTCACCTTTAGACACCTTGCCTAATAATAATTGGATTGTTTCTGTTTAGGCCTTCACTTAGTTATGGTGGCTGATACTTAGCTGCGTTCACAACTCAAGCAAAACACATAATGTAAAGCAAATAAGACACCATGAGATTTACTCGATTCTGCTTAAACGTGACGTACATCCACACGGTGGGTAAGGACTCCCTTAGCCGAGACTATCCACTATACCTGAGAATTCTATACAAGGAGTCTTACCTTTACTCCTTTCACTATTGCAAAATACTAAGTAAGTACAATACAAAGAGTGTCACTTACGTGTCTACCCTTCTTCTATCTTGTCTTGCCTCTGTTGAATTGAAAGACTACTCCTACTGCCGCTTAGAAGTTCACCGCAACGTTCGTCTAACCTCTCTTAAAAAATTTAGAAATCCGTTGAGTTCTTTTTGATGCTTCAGCTGATATTCCTTTCTGGGTTGTCTCACATAGCTCTCTGCTTTCACCGCTCTCACGTCTCAACCCATCTCCCTTTCTCATGGCTTACCTCACGTTTTTGGTTTGCCGTTCCACGTCTCACGCACTTTCTAGTTTACACCCTTTGCTAGTCTCATTGCCTCACGCATGTTTCTGGTCTTACGTCAATGCACGTTTAGTCTCACGTCGTGTGCAATTCAGGTCTCAACTGTCGCCATGTTCTGGTCTCCACGGTCCAGCTAGATCTCTCCACCGATTTAGTCGGATCTCTCTCAGCTGTCCAGCCAGATCTCTCACCACCATCCAGCCTGATTTCTCTTTATCGGTGGTTTCTGTTTTTCCCGTTCCAGCCCCTATTTTGCCAGTGTACCCCTCTTGGTTGGCCGAATGGGTTTTTTCTGTCACCTCTTTTCGAGAGCTTTCTTGTATCTTTTACTGTGCGTTCCTTTGCCGTCCGCTCTCCTCTTCGTCCCTTTATGTATTTTCTCCCTTTTGACATGACATTGTGTCATCCATTTCTCTCTCTACCTCTTTGCCGTGTTGTCTCCTCATCGACCCGCTGGCTGTTGTGCCAGTGGTGTGCCGTTCCTCATGGCGTTTCTCTCTCTTGCCCGTGGTGTGCCGTTCCTCACCTTCGCCATCCACTCTAATTTTGCCGTATATAATTTTTCTCTCTCTTCCAACGGCTTCTCTCTATTAGTCGGCTGTGTTGTCTTAGGTTTTCTGTTCCGTTTTTGCTCAATTTGCTGACTTTATTTTGTTGTCTTCTAATGGCCTTTATATACTCCTCCATGAAACCCTATATAGGGCTCACTTGCGGCGAATTTACTGGTCTTACCCCTCCATGTGACTTTACTTCTTGCCCCCCATGTGGCTTTACCTTCTTGCCCTTCCATGTGGCTTTACTTTCTTGCCACATCTTAAACCTAGTTGACAACAATTACAACCTATACAAGGTTGTTGGAACAACAATCTCTTCCCCCTTTGTATTATTGTTGGCAACACTCATAACAAAAACCACTATGCAGTAGTTTCAAACTCCCCCTAAATATGCATTCCCCCTTTCTTAACAAGCTCCCCCCTTGCACTGTTTGCTTCTCTCCTCCCACCTTTACCAACCAATTACAAATCTAAAAAACTCACAAAGTGGAGACTGGAGGATATTCAGTTAAACTTCAGGCTTGAGGAGGCATTTGCACAGATTAGACTCAATCTGTGCTTTTTCAAAAACTCTGTGGATAGAGGTTTAGTTAGGATATCTAAAATTTTATCTTTAGTGCCAACATACTCCAAACTGAATTGTTACCCTATTCCACCTTGATTCTTCCTGATGAAGTGATATCGCAATGTCAATATTGCTTGCTCCTCGAATGTTGAACTGGATTCTTACTGAGATCAATAGCACTTTGATTATCACAAAGTTACACTTGCTTGGTAACTTCACTTCAACACCCAAGTTGCCCATTGTCTTTAACATCCATATCACCTGAGATACATGCTGCACAAACAGCCATATACTCACTTCAGCTTGCAAAGCTTGTACTCAAAGCAAACACTATTTTTACTTTCTATTAACCATGCCCAACACACTTTGAACCCAAATAGAAGCTGCAACCGCTTGGTTGATTTTTATCATTTATACTTCCTGCCCAGTTGCATCAGTGTATGCTTGTAGTTTAATAGAATCCATGGCTAGATACCACAAGCCCATTTCCAGTGTTCCTCTAGGTACCTTAGATTCCTTTCACTGCCAACACATGAGACTCCTTAGGATTAGCTTGGAATCTGTTATGGGCAGCGCACACAGTTTGTCATAAAATCAGGCCTTGATGCCCGTAAGTACAGAAGGCTCCCTATCATCTTGCTTGTACTCTGTAGGGCTTGTACTCCTTCCCTCCATGATCTATTTTTGCTTAACTTACAGCCCACTGTGTCATAGGGGTACGGACCAGATCTTGCTATCCTCCATGCCCAAAACCTTTTCAACATCTCTTTAGCATATTTCATCTAAGAAAATAAAGATACCTTTTCACACTGCTTTATCTGTTAATCCAAGAAAGTACGTCATTTTCTCCCAATCAATGACATCTCTCTAAATTCACTCACTTATCGTTCTATGCCAAAATATTGTCATAGTCTCAGAGTGATCCCCTCCAAAGATGAGGTCATCTATATATACTATGGTTATCAGCTGGCCTTTCTTTGATTAACACATACAGGTTATTATCAACCGTTCCTCTTCTAAAGTTCAACCTTCTCAAGTACGCATCCAGCCCTACTCAGTACCATGCTGCTTGGAGCTTGCTTAAGACCAGACAAGGCTTTCTTCAGCTTGCACACATGTGTCTCATCCTCATCTGATTGTACTCCATTGGGTTGCTTCAATATACACTTTTTCTTTTAGGAGCCCATTCAGAAAGGCAGATTTCACATCCATCTGATTAGACTTTATACCTCTTGTGTGCTTAGATGTCGAAACTAAGAACATGTCTAATAGTTTTTAACCTTACTACTGGTGTAAAAGTCCTTCATCACATATATTTCCTTCTGTCTGAGTGTAGCCTTTGCCCAAACCAGCCTAGCCTTGTTCCTCACCGCCATGCCATCCTTCATGTGTATCATTATATTTATTTTCTAAATACCCACTTCTGTTCCTTAGTGACATTCTTATTCAATGGTCTTGGAACCAGCTCCCATATATCATTCTCTCAATTTGATCCAACTCCTCATTGATGGCTTTTGACCCAAGTTTTGTCATTGAATAGTCTCTTTCAACAGATTTAGGTTCAACTTGTAGACGTAGAGCAGAGCTCCCACAATTCTTCTTCTTGTTGTAACTCCTGCTGATGGGTTCACCTATCATGATCTGATTTCCTTATGAGCAGCTGCGTCCATATTTTCTTTGTCCTTCTTCCTTGCCACCGTCTTAGTTGCAAGAGGATCTCTTTCTTTAAAACTTTAGACTCACTCTTCTCCGAGTCTAAACTTACTTCTTATTCCTTTTCTTCAGGTTGGTTCTGATTCTTCATGCTACATTGAAGTCATCTTCTTCATTGTCCTCAACTTCTCCATTCTGCATTGTTTTCTAGTTCTCATCTATTCTCACATCACTAGAAGTGATCACTTTTCCTAGCTTATGCAGGAAAACTCTGTAACCTTTTGTCTTTGCTGAGTATCCCACAAAGATGCCTTCATCAGACCTAGCGTTGAATTTTCCCAAGTTTTGCTTCTTGTTCTTCACAAAACATGGGCTGCCAAAGACTTTGAGATACTTGGCTGTTGTCTTCTTCCCACTTCATAGCTCTCATGGAGTCTTATCAGTATTGGGCCTTAGTAGAACTTTGTTTAGTAGGTGCATAGCTATAAATGTTGCTTCTGTCCAAAATCTTGTGTGAAACTTGGATTCCAACAGTAGAGTTTTTGCCATTTCAAGCACAGCTCTATTCTTCCTCTCTACCACCCCGTTCTGTTGAGGTGTTCTCGCTACTACCATCTGATGGTGAATACCAAGCGTCTCAAGGTAATCTGCAAAAGCTTCATTTGTAAATTCAGTGCCTTGATCTGACCTCAATACTTTGATCTTCCTTCCACTCTCATTTTCAGCCAATTTTTCGTATCTCTTGAAGCAATTTAGAACTTCTGACTTGTGTTTGAGGTGCATGATGTAGGTCCTTCTGGAATAATCATCAACAAATAAGACGAAGTACCTCTCACCATTCAACCCTTTTGTTCTCATCGGCCCACACAAATCAGTATGCACAATGTCAAGCACTGCTTCAGAACTAAACTCTTTGGTCTTATACTACTTTTTGACATGTTTTCCTTTAGAGCATGCTGAGCAAACATACTCTCTCTCTCTCCTGAGGTTGGAAATATCTCTGATTGCATGAGTAGTGGTCAGCTTCCTCATGTTCTTCTGTGATAAGTGTCCCAGCCTCCTATGCAAGAGTTGATTTTCTTCTTCTTTGGTGAGTAAATAGTTGCTTGTCTTGTCCTCATCAATCATATATAAATTTCTAGCTGTTCTCTTCTCGGCTACAACAGTATTGCCTTCTTTACTCTTTACCTGACAACCTGTTTTTGTGAATATTACCTTATGGTTTTCGTTGCATAGCTGACTAACATATACTAAATTATATTTGAGTCCTTCAATGTGCAGAACATCTTTTAGCTTTCCTCTTCCAATCTTTACTGACCCCTGACCATTGATGTTGAGTGAATCATCATTGCTAAACTTGACTTTGCCT
>JBAPLK010000070.1:10000-21788 GCA_037832385.1 Rhizophora apiculata | reverse complement strand
TAGGGTTTAGGGTTTAGGGTTTAGGGTTTAGGGTTTAGGGTTTAGGGTTTAGGGTTTAGGGTTTAGGGTTTAGGGTTTAGGGTTTAGGGTTTAGGGTTTAGGGTTTAGGGTTTAGGGTTTAGGGTTTAGGGTTTAGGGTTTAGGGTTTAGGGTTTAGGGTTTAGGGTTTAGGGTTTAGGGTTTAGGGTTTAGGGTTTAGGGTTTAGGGTTTAGGGTTTAGGGTTTAGGGTTTAGGGTTTAGGGTTTAGGGTTTAGGGTTTAGGGTTTAGGGTTTAGGGTTTAGGGTTTAGGGTTTAGGGTTTAGGGTTTAGGGTTTAGGGTTTAGGGTTTAGGGTTTAGGGTTTAGGGTTTAGGGTTTAGGGTTTAGGGTTTAGGGTTTAGGGTTTAGGGTTTAGGGTTTAGGGTTTAGGGTTTAGGGTTTAGGGTTTAGGGTTTAGGGTTTAGGGTTTAGGGTTTAGGGTTTAGGGTTTAGGGTTTAGGGTTTAGGGTTTAGGGTTTAGGGTTTAGGGTTTAGGGTTTAGGGTTTAGGGTTTAGGGTTTAGGGTTTAGGGTTTAGGGTTTAGGGTTTAGGGTTTAGGGTTTAGGGTTTAGGGTTTAGGGTTTAGGGTTTAGGGTTTAGGGTTTAGGGTTTAGGGTTTAGGGTTTAGGGTTTAGGGTTTAGGGTTTAGGGTTTAGGGTTTAGGGTTTAGGGTTTAGGGTTTAGGGTTTAGGGTTTAGGGTTTAGGGTTTAGGGTTTAGGGTTTAGGGTTTAGGGTTTAGGGTTTAGGGTTTAGGGTTTAGGGTTTAGGGTTTAGGGTTTAGGGTTTAGGGTTTAGGGTTTAGGGTTTAGGGTTTAGGGTTTAGGGTTTAGGGTTTAGGGTTTAGGGTTTAGGGTTTAGGGTTTAGGGTTTAGGGTTTAGGGTTTAGGGTTTAGGGTTTAGGGTTTAGGGTTTAGGGTTTAGGGTTTAGGGTTTAGGGTTTAGGGTTTAGGGTTTAGGGTTTAGGGTTTAGGGTTTAGGGTTTAGGGTTTAGGGTTTAGGGTTTAGGGTTTAGGGTTTAGGGTTTAGGGTTTAGGGTTTAGGGTTTAGGGTTTAGGGTTTAGGGTTTAGGGTTTAGGGTTTAGGGTTTAGGGTTTAGGGTTTAGGGTTTAGGGTTTAGGGTTTAGGGTTTAGGGTTTAGGGTTTAGGGTTTAGGGTTTAGGGTTTAGGGTTTAGGGTTTAGGGTTTAGGGTTTAGGGTTTAGGGTTTAGGGTTTAGGGTTTAGGGTTTAGGGTTTAGGGTAGGGTTTAGGGTTTAGGGTTTAGGGTTTAGGGTTTAGGGTTTAGGGTTTAGGGTTTAGGGTTTTAGGGTTTAGGGTTTAGGGTTTAGGGTTTAGGGTTTAGGGTTTAGGGTTTAGGGTTTAGGGTTTAGGGTTTAGGGTTTAGGGTTTAGGGTTTAGGGTTTAGGGTTTAGGGTTTAGGGTTTAGGGTTTAGGGTTTAGGGTTTAGGGTTTAGGGTTTAGGGTTTAGGGTTTAGGGTTTAGGGTTTAGGGTTTAGGGTTTAGGGTTTAGGGTTTAGGGTTTAGGGTTTAGGGTTTAGGGTTTAGGGTTTAGGGTTTAGGGTTTAGGGTTTAGGGTTTAGGGTTTAGGGTTTAGGGTTTAGGGTTTAGGGTTTAGGGTTTAGGGTTTAGGGTTTAGGGTTTAGGGTTTAGGGTTTAGGGTTTAGGGTTTAGGGTTTAGGGTTTAGGGTTTAGGGTTTAGGGTTTAGGGTTTAGGGTTTAGGGTTTAGGGTTTAGGGTTTAGGGTTTAGGGTTTAGGGTTTAGGGTTTAGGGTTTAGGGTTTAGGGTTTAGGGTTTAGGGTTTAGGGTTTAGGGTTTAGGGTTTAGGGTTTAGGGTTTAGGGTTTAGGGTTTAGGGTTTAGGGTTTAGGGTTTAGGGTTTAGGGTTTAGGGTTTAGGGTTTAGGGTTTAGGGTTTAGGGTTTAGGGTTTAGGGTTTAGGGTTTAGGGTTTAGGGTTTAGGGTTTAGGGTTTAGGGTTTAGGGTTTAGGGTTTAGGGTTTAGGGTTTAGGGTTTAGGGTTTAGGGTTTAGGGTTTAGGGTTTAGGGTTTAGGGTTTAGGGTTTAGGGTTTAGGGTTTAGGGTTTAGGGTTTAGGGTTTAGGGTTTAGGGTTTAGGGTTTAGGGTTTAGGGTTTAGGGTTTAGGGTTTAGGGTTTAGGGTTTAGGGTTTAGGGTTTAGGGTTTAGGGTTTAGGGTTTAGGGTTTAGGGTTTAGGGTTTAGGGTTTAGGGTTTAGGGTTTAGGGTTTAGGGTTTAGGGTTTAGGGTTTAGGGTTTAGGGTTTAGGGTTTAGGGTTTAGGGTTTAGGGTTTAGGGTTTAGGGTTTAGGGTTTAGGGTTTAGGGTTTAGGGTTTAGGGTTTAGGGTTTAGGGTTTAGGGTTTAGGGTTTAGGGTTTAGGGTTTAGGGTTTAGGGTTTAGGGTTTAGGGTTTAGGGTTTAGGGTTTAGGGTTTAGGGTTTAGGGTTTAGGGTTTAGGGTTTAGGGTTTAGGGTTTAGGGTTTAGGGTTTAGGGTTTAGGGTTTAGGGTTTAGGGTTTAGGGTTTAGGGTTTAGGGTTTAGGGTTTAGGGTTTAGGGTTTAGGGTTTAGGGTTTAGGGTTTAGGGTTTAGGGTTTAGGGTTTAGGGTTTAGGGTTTAGGGTTTAGGGTTTAGGGTTTAGGGTTTAGGGTTTAGGGTTTAGGGTTTAGGGTTTAGGGTTTAGGGTTTAGGGTTTAGGGTTTAGGGTTTAGGGTTTAGGGTTTAGGGTTTAGGGTTTAGGGTTTAGGGTTTAGGGTTTAGGGTTTAGGGTTTAGGGTTTAGGGTTTAGGGTTTAGGGTTTAGGGTTTAGGGTTTAGGGTTTAGGGTTTAGGGTTTAGGGTTTAGGGTTTAGGGTTTAGGGTTTAGGGTTTAGGGTTTAGGGTTTAGGGTTTAGGGTTTAGGGTTTAGGGTTTAGGGTTTAGGGTTTAGGGTTTAGGGTTTAGGGTTTAGGGTTTAGGGTTTAGGGTTTAGGGTTTAGGGTTTAGGGTTTAGGGTTTAGGGTTTAGGGTTTAGGGTTTAGGGTTTAGGGTTTAGGGTTTAGGGTTTAGGGTTTAGGGTTTAGGGTTTAGGGTTTAGGGTTTAGGGTTTAGGGTTTAGGGTTTAGGGTTTAGGGTTTAGGGTTTAGGGTTTAGGGTTTAGGGTTTAGGGTTTAGGGTTTAGGGTTTAGGGTTTAGGGTTTAGGGTTTAGGGTTTAGGGTTTAGGGTTTAGGGTTTAGGGTTTAGGGTTTAGGGTTTAGGGTTTAGGGTTTAGGGTTTAGGGTTTAGGGTTTAGGGTTTAGGGTTTAGGGTTTAGGGTTTAGGGTTTAGGGTTTAGGGTTTAGGGTTTAGGGTTTAGGGTTTAGGGTTTAGGGTTTAGGGTTTAGGGTTTAGGGTTTAGGGTTTAGGGTTTAGGGTTTAGGGTTTAGGGTTTAGGGTTTAGGGTTTAGGGTTTAGGGTTTAGGGTTTAGGGTTTAGGGTTTAGGGTTTAGGGTTTAGGGTTTAGGGTTTAGGGTTTAGGGTTTAGGGTTTAGGGTTTAGGGTTTAGGGTTTAGGGTTTAGGGTTTAGGGTTTAGGGTTTAGGGTTTAGGGTTTAGGGTTTAGGGTTTAGGGTTTAGGGTTTAGGGTTTAGGGTTTAGGGTTTAGGGTTTAGGGTTTAGGGTTTAGGGTTTAGGGTTTAGGGTTTAGGGTTTAGGGTTTAGGGTTTAGGGTTTAGGGTTTAGGGTTTAGGGTTTAGGGTTTAGGGTTTAGGGTTTAGGGTTTAGGGTTTAGGGTTTAGGGTTTAGGGTTTAGGGTTTAGGGTTTAGGGTTTAGGGTTTAGGGTTTAGGGTTTAGGGTTTAGGGTTTAGGGTTTAGGGTTTAGGGTTTAGGGTTTAGGGTTTAGGGTTTAGGGTTTAGGGTTTAGGGTTTAGGGTTTAGGGTTTAGGGTTTAGGGTTTAGGGTTTAGGGTTTAGGGTTTAGGGTTTAGGGTTTAGGGTTTAGGGTTTAGGGTTTAGGGTTTAGGGTTTAGGGTTTAGGGTTTAGGGTTTAGGGTTTAGGGTTTAGGGTTTAGGGTTTAGGGTTTAGGGTTTAGGGTTTAGGGTTTAGGGTTTAGGGTTTAGGGTTTAGGGTTTAGGGTTTAGGGTTTAGGGTTTAGGGTTTAGGGTTTAGGGTTTAGGGTTTAGGGTTTAGGGTTTAGGGTTTAGGGTTTAGGGTTTAGGGTTTAGGGTTTAGGGTTTAGGGTTTAGGGTTTAGGGTTTAGGGTTTAGGGTTTAGGGTTTAGGGTTTAGGGTTTAGGGTTTAGGGTTTAGGGTTTAGGGTTTAGGGTTTAGGGTTTAGGGTTTAGGGTTTAGGGTTTAGGGTTTAGGGTTTAGGGTTTAGGGTTTAGGGTTTAGGGTTTAGGGTTTAGGGTTTAGGGTTTAGGGTTTAGGGTTTAGGGTTTAGGGTTTAGGGTTTAGGGTTTAGGGTTTAGGGTTTAGGGTTTAGGGTTTAGGGTTTAGGGTTTAGGGTTTAGGGTTTAGGGTTTAGGGTTTAGGGTTTAGGGTTTAGGGTTTAGGGTTTAGGGTTTAGGGTTTAGGGTTTAGGGTTTAGGGTTTAGGGTTTAGGGTTTAGGGTTTAGGGTTTAGGGTTTAGGGTTTAGGGTTTAGGGTTTAGGGTTTAGGGTTTAGGGTTTAGGGTTTAGGGTTTAGGGTTTAGGGTTTAGGGTTTAGGGTTTAGGGTTTAGGGTTTAGGGTTTAGGGTTTAGGGTTTAGGGTTTAGGGTTTAGGGTTTAGGGTTTAGGGTTTAGGGTTTAGGGTTTAGGGTTTAGGGTTTAGGGTTTAGGGTTTAGGGTTTAGGGTTTAGGGTTTAGGGTTTAGGGTTTAGGGTTTAGGGTTTAGGGTTTAGGGTTTAGGGTTTAGGGTTTAGGGTTTAGGGTTTAGGGTTTAGGGTTTAGGGTTTAGGGTTTAGGGTTTAGGGTTTAGGGTTTAGGGTTTAGGGTTTAGGGTTTAGGGTTTAGGGTTTAGGGTTTAGGGTTTAGGGTTTAGGGTTTAGGGTTTAGGGTTTAGGGTTTAGGGTTTAGGGTTTAGGGTTTAGGGTTTAGGGTTTAGGGTTTAGGGTTTAGGGTTTAGGGTTTAGGGTTTAGGGTTTAGGGTTTAGGGTTTAGGGTTTAGGGTTTAGGGTTTAGGGTTTAGGGTTTAGGGTTTAGGGTTTAGGGTTTAGGGTTTAGGGTTTAGGGTTTAGGGTTTAGGGTTTAGGGTTTAGGGTTTAGGGTTTAGGGTTTAGGGTTTAGGGTTTAGGGTTTAGGGTTTAGGGTTTAGGGTTTAGGGTTTAGGGTTTAGGGTTTAGGGTTTAGGGTTTAGGGTTTAGGGTTTAGGGTTTAGGGTTTAGGGTTTAGGGTTTAGGGTTTAGGGTTTAGGGTTTAGGGTTTAGGGTTTAGGGTTTAGGGTTTAGGGTTTAGGGTTTAGGGTTTAGGGTTTAGGGTTTAGGGTTTAGGGTTTAGGGTTTAGGGTTTAGGGTTTAGGGTTTAGGGTTTAGGGTTTAGGGTTTAGGGTTTAGGGTTTAGGGTTTAGGGTTTAGGGTTTAGGGTTTAGGGTTTAGGGTTTAGGGTTTAGGGTTTAGGGTTTAGGGTTTAGGGTTTAGGGTTTAGGGTTTAGGGTTTAGGGTTTAGGGTTTAGGGTTTAGGGTTTAGGGTTTAGGGTTTAGGGTTTAGGGTTTAGGGTTTAGGGTTTAGGGTTTAGGGTTTAGGGTTTAGGGTTTAGGGTTTAGGGTTTAGGGTTTAGGGTTTAGGGTTTAGGGTTTAGGGTTTAGGGTTTAGGGTTTAGGGTTTAGGGTTTAGGGTTTAGGGTTTAGGGTTTAGGGTTTAGGGTTTAGGGTTTAGGGTTTAGGGTTTAGGGTTTAGGGTTTAGGGTTTAGGGTTTAGGGTTTAGGGTTTAGGGTTTAGGGTTTAGGGTTTAGGGTTTAGGGTTTAGGGTTTAGGGTTTAGGGTTTAGGGTTTAGGGTTTAGGGTTTAGGGTTTAGGGTTTAGGGTTTAGGGTTTAGGGTTTAGGGTTTAGGGTTTAGGGTTTAGGGTTTAGGGTTTAGGGTTTAGGGTTTAGGGTTTAGGGTTTAGGGTTTAGGGTTTAGGGTTTAGGGTTTAGGGTTTAGGGTTTAGGGTTTAGGGTTTAGGGTTTAGGGTTTAGGGTTTAGGGTTTAGGGTTTAGGGTTTAGGGTTTAGGGTTTAGGGTTTAGGGTTTAGGGTTTAGGGTTTAGGGTTTAGGGTTTAGGGTTTAGGGTTTAGGGTTTAGGGTTTAGGGTTTAGGGTTTAGGGTTTAGGGTTTAGGGTTTAGGGTTTAGGGTTTAGGGTTTAGGGTTTAGGGTTTAGGGTTTAGGGTTTAGGGTTTAGGGTTTAGGGTTTAGGGTTTAGGGTTTAGGGTTTAGGGTTTAGGGTTTAGGGTTTAGGGTTTAGGGTTTAGGGTTTAGGGTTTAGGGTTTAGGGTTTAGGGTTTAGGGTTTAGGGTTTAGGGTTTAGGGTTTAGGGTTTAGGGTTTAGGGTTTAGGGTTTAGGGTTTAGGGTTTAGGGTTTAGGGTTTAGGGTTTAGGGTTTAGGGTTTAGGGTTTAGGGTTTAGGGTTTAGGGTTTAGGGTTTAGGGTTTAGGGTTTAGGGTTTAGGGTTTAGGGTTTAGGGTTTAGGGTTTAGGGTTTAGGGTTTAGGGTTTAGGGTTTAGGGTTTAGGGTTTAGGGTTTAGGGTTTAGGGTTTAGGGTTTAGGGTTTAGGGTTTAGGGTTTAGGGTTTAGGGTTTAGGGTTTAGGGTTTAGGGTTTAGGGTTTAGGGTTTAGGGTTTAGGGTTTAGGGTTTAGGGTTTAGGGTTTAGGGTTTAGGGTTTAGGGTTTAGGGTTTAGGGTTTAGGGTTTAGGGTTTAGGGTTTAGGGTTTAGGGTTTAGGGTTTAGGGTTTAGGGTTTAGGGTTTAGGGTTTAGGGTTTAGGGTTTAGGGTTTAGGGTTTAGGGTTTAGGGTTTAGGGTTTAGGGTTTAGGGTTTAGGGTTTAGGGTTTAGGGTTTAGGGTTTAGGGTTTAGGGTTTAGGGTTTAGGGTTTAGGGTTTAGGGTTTAGGGTTTAGGGTTTAGGGTTTAGGGTTTAGGGTTTAGGGTTTAGGGTTTAGGGTTTAGGGTTTAGGGTTTAGGGTTTAGGGTTTAGGGTTTAGGGTTTAGGGTTTAGGGTTTAGGGTTTAGGGTTTAGGGTTTAGGGTTTAGGGTTTAGGGTTTAGGGTTTAGGGTTTAGGGTTTAGGGTTTAGGGTTTAGGGTTTAGGGTTTAGGGTTTAGGGTTTAGGGTTTAGGGTTTAGGGTTTAGGGTTTAGGGTTTAGGGTTTAGGGTTTAGGGTTTAGGGTTTAGGGTTTAGGGTTTAGGGTTTAGGGTTTAGGGTTTAGGGTTTAGGGTTTAGGGTTTAGGGTTTAGGGTTTAGGGTTTAGGGTTTAGGGTTTAGGGTTTAGGGTTTAGGGTTTAGGGTTTAGGGTTTAGGGTTTAGGGTTTAGGGTTTAGGGTTTAGGGTTTAGGGTTTAGGGTTTAGGGTTTAGGGTTTAGGGTTTAGGGTTTAGGGTTTAGGGTTTAGGGTTTAGGGTTTAGGGTTTAGGGTTTAGGGTTTAGGGTTTAGGGTTTAGGGTTTAGGGTTTAGGGTTTAGGGTTTAGGGTTTAGGGTTTAGGGTTTAGGGTTTAGGGTTTAGGGTTTAGGGTTTAGGGTTTAGGGTTTAGGGTTTAGGGTTTAGGGTTTAGGGTTTAGGGTTTAGGGTTTAGGGTTTAGGGTTTAGGGTTTAGGGTTTAGGGTTTAGGGTTTAGGGTTTAGGGTTTAGGGTTTAGGGTTTAGGGTTTAGGGTTTAGGGTTTAGGGTTTAGGGTTTAGGGTTTAGGGTTTAGGGTTTAGGGTTTAGGGTTTAGGGTTTAGGGTTTAGGGTTTAGGGTTTAGGGTTTAGGGTTTAGGGTTTAGGGTTTAGGGTTTAGGGTTTAGGGTTTAGGGTTTAGGGTTTAGGGTTTAGGGTTTAGGGTTTAGGGTTTAGGGTTTAGGGTTTAGGGTTTAGGGTTTAGGGTTTAGGGTTTAGGGTTTAGGGTTTAGGGTTTAGGGTTTAGGGTTTAGGGTTTAGGGTTTAGGGTTTAGGGTTTAGGGTTTAGGGTTTAGGGTTTAGGGTTTAGGGTTTAGGGTTTAGGGTTTAGGGTTTAGGGTTTAGGGTTTAGGGTTTAGGGTTTAGGGTTTAGGGTTTAGGGTTTAGGGTTTAGGGTTTAGGGTTTAGGGTTTAGGGTTTAGGGTTTAGGGTTTAGGGTTTAGGGTTTAGGGTTTAGGGTTTAGGGTTTAGGGTTTAGGGTTTAGGGTTTAGGGTTTAGGGTTTAGGGTTTAGGGTTTAGGGTTTAGGGTTTAGGGTTTAGGGTTTAGGGTTTAGGGTTTAGGGTTTAGGGTTTAGGGTTTAGGGTTTAGGGTTTAGGGTTTAGGGTTTAGGGTTTAGGGTTTAGGGTTTAGGGTTTAGGGTTTAGGGTTTAGGGTTTAGGGTTTAGGGTTTAGGGTTTAGGGTTTAGGGTTTAGGGTTTAGGGTTTAGGGTTTAGGGTTTAGGGTTTAGGGTTTAGGGTTTAGGGTTTAGGGTTTAGGGTTTAGGGTTTAGGGTTTAGGGTTTAGGGTTTAGGGTTTAGGGTTTAGGGTTTAGGGTTTAGGGTTTAGGGTTTAGGGTTTAGGGTTTAGGGTTTAGGGTTTAGGGTTTAGGGTTTAGGGTTTAGGGTTTAGGGTTTAGGGTTTAGGGTTTAGGGTTTAGGGTTTAGGGTTTAGGGTTTAGGGTTTAGGGTTTAGGGTTTAGGGTTTAGGGTTTAGGGTTTAGGGTTTAGGGTTTAGGGTTTAGGGTTTAGGGTTTAGGGTTTAGGGTTTAGGGTTTAGGGTTTAGGGTTTAGGGTTTAGGGTTTAGGGTTTAGGGTTTAGGGTTTAGGGTTTAGGGTTTAGGGTTTAGGGTTTAGGGTTTAGGGTTTAGGGTTTAGGGTTTAGGGTTTAGGGTTTAGGGTTTAGGGTTTAGGGTTTAGGGTTTAGGGTTTAGGGTTTAGGGTTTAGGGTTTAGGGTTTAGGGTTTAGGGTTTAGGGTTTAGGGTTTAGGGTTTAGGGTTTAGGGTTTAGGGTTTAGGGTTTAGGGTTTAGGGTTTAGGGTTTAGGGTTTAGGGTTTAGGGTTTAGGGTTTAGGGTTTAGGGTTTAGGGTTTAGGGTTTAGGGTTTAGGGTTTAGGGTTTAGGGTTTAGGGTTTAGGGTTTAGGGTTTAGGGTTTAGGGTTTAGGGTTTAGGGTTTAGGGTTTAGGGTTTAGGGTTTAGGGTTTAGGGTTTAGGGTTTAGGGTTTAGGGTTTAGGGTTTAGGGTTTAGGGTTTAGGGTTTAGGGTTTAGGGTTTAGGGTTTAGGGTTTAGGGTTTAGGGTTTAGGGTTTAGGGTTTAGGGTTTAGGGTTTAGGGTTTAGGGTTTAGGGTTTAGGGTTTAGGGTTTAGGGTTTAGGGTTTAGGGTTTAGGGTTTAGGGTTTAGGGTTTAGGGTTTAGGGTTTAGGGTTTAGGGTTTAGGGTTTAGGGTTTAGGGTTTAGGGTTTAGGGTTTAGGGTTTAGGGTTTAGGGTTTAGGGTTTAGGGTTTAGGGTTTAGGGTTTAGGGTTTAGGGTTTAGGGTTTAGGGTTTAGGGTTTAGGGTTTAGGGTTTAGGGTTTAGGGTTTAGGGTTTAGGGTTTAGGGTTTAGGGTTTAGGGTTTAGGGTTTAGGGTTTAGGGTTTAGGGTTTAGGGTTTAGGGTTTAGGGTTTAGGGTTTAGGGTTTAGGGTTTAGGGTTTAGGGTTTAGGGTTTAGGGTTTAGGGTTTAGGGTTTAGGGTTTAGGGTTTAGGGTTTAGGGTTTAGGGTTTAGGGTTTAGGGTTTAGGGTTTAGGGTTTAGGGTTTAGGGTTTAGGGTTTAGGGTTTAGGGTTTAGGGTTTAGGGTTTAGGGTTTAGGGTTTAGGGTTTAGGGTTTAGGGTTTAGGGTTTAGGGTTTAGGGTTTAGGGTTTAGGGTTTAGGGTTTAGGGTTTAGGGTTTAGGGTTTAGGGTTTAGGGTTTAGGGTTTAGGGTTTAGGGTTTAGGGTTTAGGGTTTAGGGTTTAGGGTTTAGGGTTTAGGGTTTAGGGTTTAGGGTTTAGGGTTTAGGGTTTAGGGTTTAGGGTTTAGGGTTTAGGGTTTAGGGTTTAGGGTTTAGGGTTTAGGGTTTAGGGTTTAGGGTTTAGGGTTTAGGGTTTAGGGTTTAGGGTTTAGGGTTTAGGGTTTAGGGTTTAGGGTTTAGGGTTTAGGGTTTAGGGTTTAGGGTTTAGGGTTTAGGGTTTAGGGTTTAGGGTTTAGGGTTTAGGGTTTAGGGTTTAGGGTTTAGGGTTTAGGGTTTAGGGTTTAGGGTTTAGGGTTTAGGGTTTAGGGTTTAGGGTTTAGGGTTTAGGGTTTAGGGTTTAGGGTTTAGGGTTTAGGGTTTAGGGTTTAGGGTTTAGGGTTTAGGGTTTAGGGTTTAGGGTTTAGGGTTTAGGGTTTAGGGTTTAGGGTTTAGGGTTTAGGGTTTAGGGTTTAGGGTTTAGGGTTTAGGGTTTAGGGTTTAGGGTTTAGGGTTTAGGGTTTAGGGTTTAGGGTTTAGGGTTTAGGGTTTAGGGTTTAGGGTTTAGGGTTTAGGGTTTAGGGTTTAGGGTTTAGGGTTTAGGGTTTAGGGTTTAGGGTTTAGGGTTTAGGGTTTAGGGTTTAGGGTTTAGGGTTTAGGGTTTAGGGTTTAGGGTTTAGGGTTTAGGGTTTAGGGTTTAGGGTTTAGGGTTTAGGGTTTAGGGTTTAGGGTTTAGGGTTTAGGGTTTAGGGTTTAGGGTTTAGGGTTTAGGGTTTAGGGTTTAGGGTTTAGGGTTTAGGGTTTAGGGTTTAGGGTTTAGGGTTTAGGGTTTAGGGTTTAGGGTTTAGGGTTTAGGGTTTAGGGTTTAGGGTTTAGGGTTTAGGGTTTAGGGTTTAGGGTTTAGGGTTTAGGGTTTAGGGTTTAGGGTTTAGGGTTTAGGGTTTAGGGTTTAGGGTTTAGGGTTTAGGGTTTAGGGTTTAGGGTTTAGGGTTTAGGGTTTAGGGTTTAGGGTTTAGGGTTTAGGGTTTAGGGTTTAGGGTTTAGGGTTTAGGGTTTAGGGTTTAGGGTTTAGGGTTTAGGGTTTAGGGTTTAGGGTTTAGGGTTTAGGGTTTAGGGTTTAGGGTTTAGGGTTTAGGGTTTAGGGTTTAGGGTTTAGGGTTTAGGGTTTAGGGTTTAGGGTTTAGGGTTTAGGGTTTAGGGTTTAGGGTTTAGGGTTTAGGGTTTAGGGTTTAGGGTTTAGGGTTTAGGGTTTAGGGTTTAGGGTTTAGGGTTTAGGGTTTAGGGTTTAGGGTTTAGGGTTTAGGGTTTAGGGTTTAGGGTTTAGGGTTTAGGGTTTAGGGTTTAGGGTTTAGGGTTTAGGGTTTAGGGTTTAGGGTTTAGGGTTTAGGGTTTAGGGTTTAGGGTTTAGGGTTTAGGGTTTAGGGTTTAGGGTTTAGGGTTTAGGGTTTAGGGTTTAGGGTTTAGGGTTTAGGGTTTAGGGTTTAGGGTTTAGGGTTTAGGGTTTAGGGTTTAGGGTTTAGGGTTTAGGGTTTAGGGTTTAGGGTTTAGGGTTTAGGGTTTAGGGTTTAGGGTTTAGGGTTTAGGGTTTAGGGTTTAGGGTTTAGGGTTTAGGGTTTAGGGTTTAGGGTTTAGGGTTTAGGGTTTAGGGTTTAGGGTTTAGGGTTTAGGGTTTAGGGTTTAGGGTTTAGGGTTTAGGGTTTAGGGTTTAGGGTTTAGGGTTTAGGGTTTAGGGTTTAGGGTTTAGGGTTT
>JBAPLK010000068.1:0-100000 GCA_037832385.1 Rhizophora apiculata | reverse complement strand
TATATTCTATGCTAAAGCTATTCAATCTTATATACACAGTTGTAATTTTGATAAACCCATAAGATCCTTGCTACTTAATTACTTAGTTATGTTGCCACAATAACTGAGTTCAAAGTTGTAGATTATAAATTCACAGTTTTTTTTTCTTTTCTTTTTGGTTATAAAACAAAAAACCAATTTTGAGCCCATTATTGCTCTTTGCTGCAGTGTTATGGGTGGGCTGGTGCTGGTTGGAGGCCTTTACAGTGTGCTCTGGGCTAAAAGCAAAGAAGAGAAAATGAATGGCAAGAATAATTCAGCGATTGAAGGCAACAAGGAATGCTCAGAGTTGAAACAAGTCATGCCACTTGCAACTGCGGCTTCTTCGGTTGTGTAGCAGCTATAGGACTATGGAGAATTCAGCTGCTTTTTGCAAACGCGTTCTGCCCTCGCTGGCCTCTGCAAATGCAGCGCACCTAATTAGTATGCTAGAAATTTCAAGATTAAAATTGCAGGTCAAGGTCCTCCCAAAAATGATGGCGTGAATTAACACATCCTTTCTGGGTAAAAGACGTTAAATATTTTAGCTGATGAGTATGAGGCATGAGATATTCTCGCTTATATATACTTTTGTTTGCTTTTAGTGGCGGCAAGAAATCTGTCGTAGGTAGCTAAGATTTGTTGTTGAGAAGTCCTTGCTGGTTGTAGAAGAGTTATTTGGTTGCAAAAGCAAAACATAATATAATAGCAACTGCAAAAATTGGTTATAATCAATGGATTCGCCTACACCTGAAGTGGCGAATTAGCTGTGAAGGAGCGGTTTCTGTCAATAAAAGATGCTTAAGTGTGCAGTGAAATTTTGTCACTATCCTCTGAGTTTTTGTGCTTAAAAGGACCTTGAACATTGAATAACTGAAGTGGAGTATTTAAGGACAACTAGGGCATTCAAATTCTATTAATCTATCCTTGTAAGTTGCTTTGTGGTTGTCCGAATGTTTCATTAAAGATGCGTCGCTTACAATGTGTGGCCGTGAAGTGAATTTGAGCGACATGTGAGATGTCACTTTGCATTGATGACTTTGTTAATTTTGTTGTCTGTCATGGATGCTTTTCTAGGATGTTTGTTGTAGCAACTTAGGCCTGTTTCTAAGATTTTCTCACCATTCTACAGTTTTATTTCCCTTAATATTGTGCATATTTGTTTTTTTTTAACTGAAGCATTTCAAAAAACTATACGAAAGTTGTCCTGATGAACTACAGAAACTACTTGAAGTCAATAAAAAAGAAATTCTATTATAATGCCTATTATTCTTTCTATAAAAGAATCAATAGAATTTTTGACGTGGTAATGCAAACTAAGTATTTGTCGCTTCAATGCATAAACTCTATCTGTAACTAGATCAGGACAGTGAGGGGATCATGTTATTTTACAAGAATCAATAGATCAAGTAAGTGGACAATTTTCCTTTTTTACTTCCTCTATTTCTTTATATTTGAAGTCATGTGTGGAAACAAATTTGTGTTTTATTGTCTTCTATGTGGCTCCTTTAATTTTTCAACTTAAAGGCACATATTGCCAAATAGAATAATAAAAGCTAGTCAATTGACTTAGTTATCATTTAATGACTACAACTCAAATACTACTTGTTATAAAAACATGCCACTAGGTTCATCAATTTAGTTGTGTGGAATGAAACAAAATAATGAAAAAGAATGTTGACATGACTTGCAAATAGGATGTCATAATAAAATAAGTTTATAGTTGTTAAACTCTCGTTATGGTTTGTTGAAAATGTTAAAAACTTCAGTGTTTGAGATAAAAGGAGGAGAAAAAGTGAGTGAGAGAGGAAGAAAGAGAGAAGTACTTCTTTAATAGAAAAAATTTTTAGGTTTATAGCATTCTTAAATGTATGTTGAGAAATTTCATTATGTGTTTGGCCTAACTTTGTAATTATTCTCGTGAGATTTTTTTAAATAACTACTATGAATGTGGTTATTTAGGCATTGTCATTTGAATTTTTTTCCTTTCATAGAATCTGATGTTTATATTATAAAAGTGCAATTTGAATGTAAGATTAAGCACTTTATGCATATGAACAATTACCATTAGTCACTATCTCCATAATTTCTCTTTATAGAATTTGATGTCCCTATTATAGGCCAGTGAAATTTAACCATATTTTTCTTTGATCTATCTAAGGTGCTAGACTTAATATACTAGCTCTAGAATGAAATGAATGTTCTAAAGAAGTCTAAACACAAATTGATTCCATTACTTTCTTTTTTGTTATACAATTATTAAGCATAATTTATAGTTTTGCTTTATGATTACTGGTACTGCTTGAACTTCAAGTTGCTGACTTTGGGCTTGCCACATTGAACAATGCCACTCAAACACATGTGTCAACTTGAGTTATGAGCACATTTGGGTAGGTTTGATTATTGTAGTACTTAGATTGCATGTTTAATGTTATGTTGTGCATAAAGTCCCCTTCTTCGTATCCTTTTTTGGCATTTTGGCCCATAAAGTCATTAAAGAAAATGCCTTCAAAATGAAACTTTTATTGTGTAATGATGATGCAGGCTAGATTGATAATGCCGCCCACATCGAAGACGAGCTTACTCAAACAAGGAGATCAGCCCACATCCGAGCTTGACAAGTCGTTCGACCAATCGAGGAGATATCAAAGGGACACAATCCAAAAACCAAGAGTCTCATTCGCAAGCCCATGCCACAATAAAGTCCTTGTCTTTCCCTATACATTGGAAGCCTAAAAGATACTTTGGGATGATCAAGAAGACGTTGAGCATTTACCTAATTTCTAGTTTCTAAGTTCTTTAACGTTTTATATCTTCTAAGATCTTTAATACTCTTTAGCCTCTTCATTTGCTTGAGTCTTTTCATTTGTTTTTCTTTAACTACAAAAGACCATTTACTTTATGTATTCGAGAGACGAATTTGATTAATGAAAATTTTGCTTTAAGCAATTATCTTGAATCTTAAAGAGTTCATACCCCTGAAAACCTTGAAGAGTTTTCACTCCGTCCTTGAAGAGTCGGAGGTTTTCAAATCTGCATCCTTGAAGAGTTGCAATCATCGATCTAGAAGAATCGGTGCCCTATCCACTTCCTTGGAGGCCTGGAAGAGCAACCAACGAAGTTCTATCTTTTCCTCTGTTCTGTCCATTTACATCTGTCCATTTCCACCCCAATTTCGTCCTACCTACAGTGCTTATTTGAGAAAACTCAAAACAGAGAAATTGTTAATTCAGAAGTCTTTGTTCATTTGGCTTTCGAATCAGGTCATTCCGATCTGTAACGACGAAGTTACATCCATTTTTCCCGAACTTGCGCAGGACTGTAATTATTGTTCATCCTATTCCGCGTGTGCAAGTCAATCTCCCAATCCTAACGTCTGAGTAGCCTACATCAGGCTGCATCATTTGGTATCAGAGCTCTGGAGGAGAGAACCATGCCACCAAGACAAGCTAGACGTCGTGGAGGCAGAACCATCCCACTGAATGAACTGCATACGCTCACTGACAATTTGCGGCAACATATGCAACAACAAATTGATGAGTTGACGCGGGAAGTTGAGCGTCTGAGGGCGGAAAGAAACAATTCACCACCTCGTTCCAAGACCGAAGATTACAATGGTGACTCTTCATCTTCGGAGAATGTTCAACCATTTCACAATCGGAGGAATGTTCGACGTCACGAGCAAAACATTCGTGAACCGGAGTGGGAAAAAGAAGTTAAAAAGGATATCCCGGAATTCTCAGGTAATGAATCTCTTGAAGAAATTGTTGACTGGCTAACACTTGTTAATGAAGTGTTTGAGCATCGAAATGTTCCTGAGGATTGTCGAATCGAGATCATCGCTATGCGATTTAGAGGTAAAGCCATCGTTTGGTGGAGGTGTGAGAAGCAAACTCGCCAATCTGTTGGCAAAGCGCCAATTACCTCATGGAGGAAGATGGAAGACAAGATCCGAAAGTATTTCCTACCTAAGGGATACAAGAGAGAGCTCTATCAACGGTACCAAAATCTGAGACAAGGTACGCGAACGGTGGACCAATACACCAACGAATTCAATGAGTTGGTGATTCGCAACAACATTCAAGATCCGGAGGAAATGCTTGTGAGCAAGTACTTGAATGGCCTTCAACTTCATATTCAAGATGCCCTGGAAGTCCTTGACATTTGGGACTTAGGAGATGCACACCAACGAGCACTCAAGGTAGAGCGTTCTCGCTCGAGGAGGCAACCATCCTCTATCATGACCAATCGACCCACTAGGAGTACCCCCGGCATCACCAAAGTTACTGAGGATACGACACAAACCGCTAGTAAGTTTCCTAATCAGCCCAACATTTTGAAGCAACCAACTACGTCCGATATTTGTTGCTATGCTTGTGGTGAGTTGGGTCATCGTGTTAGCAATTGCTAAAAGAACAAAAATCAACAAGCCGGCAAAGCCTTCATAGTGGATAACGATTCTGATGAGCATGTGGAGGATCCGCTCGAAGAAGAGGTGAATGATGTCGAAGAGTCCGCTGGTGACGAGCAAATAGTGCATGCTGATTCTGGTGAATTTTTGATGGTGAGAAAAATCTTTCTAGTTCCTCGTAATGAGACCGGAGATAGGTGGCTGTGCACCAACATTTTTCATTCCGCTTGCACAATTAAAGGGAAGGTATGTCAATTGATTATTGACTCTGGATGCTGTGAGAATATAATTTCTGAAATGGCAGCGAACAAACTACAGTTGGAGTTAAAGGCACACCCCACACCTTACAAGATGTCGTGGCTATCGAAAGTCTATAAATTTCATGGCATTCCAAAGACTATTACTTCTGATCGGGACACAAAGTTTCTCAGTCATTTTTGGCGACAATTGTGGAAGAATGTCGGTACTAAACTGCAATATAGTATTGTATTTCATCTCCAAACATATGGGCAAACTGAAGTCGTCAATCGAATCTTAGGAAATCTATTGAGGTTGAGAACACTGATTGATGAAAATCCTCGCTCTTGGGAGATGTGATTGTCACGGGGTGAATTTGCATATAATTGTGTTGTAAACCGTATGACTTGGTATAATCCTTTCATGATCATGTATGGACAACAACCGAACACTGCTCTTGATCTTGCACCCATTCCTTTTACTGAAAAGTCTAATGGCAATGTTGAAGATATTGTTTCTCAGATGAGAGCAATTCATGAAGATGTGCGCCAAAGGTTAGAAAGCAAGACAGAGTCCTATAAAAAGGATGTCGATAAGCGACGGTGTGAAGTTATCTTCGAACCAGGAGATTTTGTTTGGGCTTACTTACCACCAGAACGTCATCCTGTTGGAAGCTATAACAAGCTTAGTGATCGTAAGCTTGGTCCTCTTGAAGTCCTTGAGCGTATCATCCCAATGCATATCGCTTAAGGCTTCCTTCTCATATAAAATCACATGATGTTTTCAACTTCGGCATTTAACACCTTATGCTGGTGATTCCTCTGATGATGACATGAATTCGGGGACGAATTCTTTTAAAAGAAGGGGAGGATGATGCAGGCCAGATTGATAATGCCGCCTGCATTGAAGACGAGCTTACTCGACCAAAGAGATCAGCCCGCATCCGAGCTTGACAAGTCGCTCGACTAGTTCAGCAGATATCAAAGGGACACAATCCGAAGACCAAGAGTCTCATTTCGCAAGCCATGCCACAATAAAGTCCTTGTCTTTTCCCTATACATTGGAAGCCTAAAAGATACTTTGGGATGATCAAGAAGACGTTGAGCATTTACCTAGTTCTAGTTTCTAAGTTCTTTAACGTTTTATACCTTCTAGGATCTTTAATGCTCTTTAACCTCTTCATTTGCTCGAGTCTTTTTTATTTGTTTTTCTTTGGCTACAAAAAGACCATCTACTTTATGTATTCGAGAGACGAATTTGATTAAATGAAAATTTTGCTTTAAGCAATTATCTTGAACCTTGAAGAGTTCATATCCCTGAAAACCTTGAAGAATTTTCACTCCGTCCTTGAAGAGTCAAGGTTTTCAAATCTGGCATCCTTGAAGAGTTTGCAGTCATTGATCTAGAAAGAATCGGTGCCCTATCCACTTCCTTGGAGGCCTGGAAGAGCAACCAACGAAGTTCTATCTTTCCTCTGTTCTGTCCATTTTCATCTGTCCATTTCCACCCTGATTTCGTCCTGCCTACAGTGCTTATTTGAGAAAGCTCAAAACAGAGAAATTGTTAATTCAGAAGTCTTTGTTCATTTAGCTTTCGAATCAAGTCCATTCTGATCTGTAATGATAAAGTTACATCCATTTTTTCCCGAGCTTGCGCAGGACTGCAATTACTGTTCATGCCTGTGCTGCGTGTGCAAGTCAATCTCCCAATCCTAACGTCCGAGTAGCCTACATCAGGCTGCATCAAATTTCCAATGGATCTCATACAAATGGTTTTAAATTTTTTTTTTAATTATTTTCATCCCAATGGTTGAAACACATTCTATAAACTAGGAATATTTTGGTATGATGTACAATTTAAAGCTTATTTTAAAAGTTTTTGGTCTCTAGAATGGTTTTTTTCTAATTTATTGTCGCCTACACCATAACATACATGTACCATTAGCATTTTATTAATGTTGTATTTGGATTTAGATACCTAGCACTAGAGTGAGCATCAAGTGAAAAACTAATAGGTAGATATGATGCATTTTTGTTTGAAGTTTTTGCTTTCAATACATAATAATTAGGTGAGATGAAAGTTTCATTAAATGGGTATAAATTGTTGTTGAAGCACATACTTTCCTTAATTTTCTTTTTTCAATCTAAGCAAGCATCTTAATGATTGTCTAAGTATTTTTGGTTTCTCTTAAATATCTTCATAAAAAGCAAAATCCCTTAAATTGTTAGGCCCACAACAGAATTGTTGCTGGTCCTTTTTTGAAGGAAAACAAAAAAAGAAAAAATAATTTTAATTCAATGTGAGCATATTTTCTTATGGTTATTGTTTAAGACAATATCGAAGTTTTATATGCAAAATTATATTGCTAATTGAGATGTTAATTAAAAGGGTTGGAACTCTAGGCATTTGTTTAATCACTACTTGGGCTTGATGTCAAGTACTCTAGTAATATTTTGCCTTCTATTTTAATCTTTTTTTTTCTTTAGCACCACTTTTTCAAAAAGTAAAGAATCAATGCTTGATTATTCTAGATGATCAAATTCATTTCGCCTTAAATTCCATTTTATATTTTGGTAAGCTTATCCAAGACACTTGTTTGCACCATTAAAACTAGTGGATCCTAATGAGTTAATTGATCTGGCTTACTGAAAGGCATTATAATGGATGGTGAATTGTTTAAATGATTGAGACAATAACTACTGTTGTTTTGGCCACTCTAACTCCAATGTTGCCATATGGTGCACATGATATGAACTGCATTAGTTATTGACTTTGGTCTCTTAGGAATCATGGTAATTTTTTACCATTAAGAATAAAAGATATGCCTACGCATTGTATAGTTTATAATCTTTTTTTTTTCCTATATTATATTTAATGGTCTTTGTTGGATAATGTTTTAGCCGAGAAATAAAAAACTTGTTTTCCATCCTAATTTGGTGATCATAGGCAATTGATTTAATGAATGTAAATGTCTAATCTTTGGCAAGTGGTATGAATTGGTGAAAAGGCATGATATATGATTTTGGTTAATACAATCAAGAATTATGAAATTTAGAAGGATGGGCATTAGGAGCAAAGAAAAACTCCAAAATACACTTACTCATGGAGAATACTAAGTAGTGTGTTAAACATAAATTGAACTAAAGGGTTTAAGATAACCTCATGCTATGATTATATATTTCTAGGTTTTATATACTTGTTTTAAGCATGTGACCATTAATTTTAGTACTATTGTTCTTAAAGGTGCTCATTGCTTGAATGTTGTTGAAAGTAAAGATTATTATAAAACAAATTTCAATCATAAGCAATATGTGGCAACAAAGTTTTCATATTTTATGACAAAAAGATTGTTGCCTAAGGATTATAACATCAATATATTATAACTCATGAAATTAGGTAAAGTGAAAAAATATAAGGTTAAATTCAATGAATAAATGCAAGGAAGAATTTTTTTTTCTTTTTTTTTTGGCTAATACATAATAATTTGCAATGCTTTCTAAAATAATAATGGTTTACTTCTTTATATGAACCTATATTAGTAATTTAGGCAATTGTAAAACCTAACATTTAATTATGTAATCTGCTATTCCTGCAATTGTGGTGCAATTCAACCTTTTAAATTTCTTTATATTTTGGGTTAACTTAATTGTATACCACTATTGTCATGTTTCCTTAGTAGAGAGAGAAATTCTACCTCTGTGCAAATTCATTTTCTAAAAGTGGCATATGGACTTTAATAATAGGAATAATATTGTGTAAAGGGTATGCATTAATGTGGTCATTTTCTTTAATTTTTGCTATATTAATACTAAACTTACTAGTTATTTGTTTAATTTATTCCATGACCCTTTGTGAAAACTACTCTTCTACATTTATGTTATGCTCTATTTAATATATAACATCATCATCATATTATGTTAATATATGATTCACCCATGTTTATATATAATGCATGGCTCCGCTAAGGATCATCTAAATGTTTTTAGTCATTGTTTAACTTTCTTTCATTATTCTCTGTGCTACCTATTAAATACCTTCTGTCAACTGATAATAATAAAGAAACCATTTTTTAATAAACCATTATATCAATGAATGTAATGAGGTTAAGGGCTTGTATAATAGTCAGGTATGTAATATTTTGCATTAATGTGTTCACTTGAAAAAATGTAATTTCCTCATCATAAGTTAGAAATATGTTGATAGATTNAATGCCTCCTACACCATAAATAAACATTTCTCCCAATTTGAGGCACATTGGTCTCGGTTAAATATTGCTGCAAAAACCTAGAAAGGATAGCCAAAAAACTATCAAAAAAAGATTCAAACACAAAAAAAATATAAAAAGGACCATCATTCAACATTAGAATGTAGCTGGTGCATTATAAAACCAAAGTACATCCTATGAAATGCCAAAATACCATAATGACAAGTGAATGTTGTAAAAGAATCAAGAGCTTTGGACTTTAACTAGATCTTTGCCTTATCCTTAAGAGAAAATGGAAAAATTCTGAAACAAATGTCATGATTACTAACTATTAATTTAATTAGATCACAAGATACTTCAAGAAGTTACAGATGTGCATTTGGGTCCTATGGCTCTCCACTAAACTGATTATTAAACCATTTGAATAAGGCCTAATTTGATCTCAAAAGTATTGGCATTCACTATTGGCCTTGCAATAATAGATTGGGCACCATTGACACTTGGCATGACATAATCACACAATGCTCTTGGATTCTAATTTTGATTGATCAATTTTTCTTTTTCATTTTGCTGATCTTGCTCCCATTGGCCACTCTTCTTTAATTGTATGCAAATTCATTCTATTCAAGATCAAATATATAATCTCGCCCATATGTATGTGACATACATTAAACAACCCTGTGATGTCAGGAACAAATATTTCAATAATATTAAACAAAGAATCACTTAAAGTAGTAAATATGAATCAAAATTCAGCAAAAATGGCTCTAAAAAGAACACAAAAATGACTAGAAACCCTAGTAAATGATGTTTTCTCACCATAGCCATTAGCCCTGATTAAAATGTCATTTCCTTCAAAATGGATATAAGCATGACCCCTAATTCAACAATTAATTTTTATTTTTCTAGTGGCCGTATTCAATTTTAACTGAAAACACCTTTCAAAGGAAACACTTTACAAACTTAAACAAGATCAAAATATCAATAAACCCAGTCCAAATACTTATTAGGAATAAAAAACATGAAAATAGAAATCTACAAACACCTAAAACAAAATTAAATAGAATATAAAGCAGGAAGAGCCTACAAAAATTGAAAACAAACTAATAAGAATAAATAAATACACACTAAAATTAGCAAACCCGAAAAACTCATTAAATGCAAATTAAAAATAGAATAAAGTAATAAATAAACAATACTGAAAAACAAATATACAATCAAAATTATAAAAAAAAACTTCATTATTTTGGATATGAAAATCCTCTTTCTCCCAACCAATTGTGCCACAAAACTATTATTGTGCAAACATCCACCATAATTATGGACATTCAATAGGTCATCGTGGATGTGAGTCAAGTAGTGATATCCCATCAAGAAGAACTAAAGTTTACCAAATTATGCAAAATTTATTATATGTATATCTAAATTCAAAGAAATGAATTGAAGAAATGTTAGTTATCTTAGCTATGAAATTAAAAGCCAATATTAACATATGAACACAAGTTCATTAAGTTTTATGAAAAATTTTTTAACAATGATCACAAAGGTGTGTATTATTTATAACTACACAACCTAGGTTTAATGTTTTTATGAATTAGTATTACACTCCCACTTTCACTCCATCATTTAATACCTTAAACTTGCAAATAATGAACAGTTATTAACACAAATAAAAATTTAAAGTATCAAATTTAATTAACAAAGAACAAGCAAAAGAATCAACAAAATATTAGTTATTAATAAAATTTAGTTAACTACATTCCACATAGAATGAAAGATCTATTCACTACTTATATTCATTATGAACATGAATAAACAATTAAATGTTCATAAAAACATCTGTAAAAATAATTCAATAACTAATGATAAAGAAGGGAAGAAAGTAAGAATACCAGCCACGCTTTGAGTCTTGCACTTTCATCCCTTGTTTTTGTTGCTTTTTGATCCTTTATCTCCCTAAACTTATTTGAAGCCCAATTTGTCACTTAAATAAGATAAATGTAATTAAACCCCACAATATTAAGATTAATTAGCCAATGAATTAGGAAAAAAACTCAAATTGTGATATAAAATGTGTGAAATAATATCACACATCAAGCATTTAGTCTTATTGTTTGGCAATCAAATTGTTCAATACTTATATGGAAACTAATCAAGATCAATGACTCATTTGCTTGGTGGAATTCAATAGGTTTAGAGTACCAAAGGTGTACAAACATGCTTGTTCCAATGAATATAATGTTTCACCATCATTTTGTTCAAATGAGTCCATGCAATGAAAAGAGAAATCTTGTTATCAAAAAAAAAAAAAGATATAGTCTCAGTATTTGGGAATTAAACCATTTAATATAAGGAATGCTTAATGAGCGGTCAGATGAATGAATGATTCTCTCACTTCCTTGATGGACTTTAATGGATATAGTGCACCAAAGGTGTATAAAAGTGCTTGTTCCAATGAATAGAATGCTTTGTGTAGACATAAAAGTTAGTTTCCTATCATTTTGTGTAAATGAGTCCCTATAATGAAGGAAGGAGCCTTGTTAGTTAGAAATGAAAAGATGGTCTCCTTATTTAGGAATTGAAACACTTAATATGTATAGGAAAAGGTAATCTAGACCAATCACACCTTTTTTGATGGAATTTAATGGATTTAGAAAATCAAAGATGTAGAAATGAGCTTGTTGCAATGAATATAATGTTTGATGTTGATACAAAAGTTAATTACAAGATCAGTTTGCATGAATGAGTCCTTGCAATGAAATTAAATGTCTTGTTATCAAAAAATGAAGAGACGGTTTCATTGTTCAGGAATTAAACTATCTAATACTTATAATAAAAGCTAAGAAGGATTAATGTCTCATTTACTTGATGGAATAAAATAGATTTAGAGTACCAAAGATGTACAAACATGCTTGTTCCATTGAATATACTCCTTTATGTAGACATAAATGTTAATTTCACTGTCATTTTGTGTAAATGAGTCTTTTCAACAATGGGAGGAGCCTTGTTATATAGAAATGAAGAGATGTTATCATTATTTAAGGCTTGAAACACCTAATACATTTAGGTAAAGGTAATATAGACCAATCACCCCTTTTTTTTAAGAAATTCAATGGATTTAGAGTGCCACAGCCATGCAAACAAGCTTGTTGCAAAAAATATAATGTTTCTTGTTGACATAAAAGTTCATTATGCAGTCATTTTTTGCGAATAAGTACTTGCAACAAAAAAAAAGAAGCTTTGTTATCAAAAAATGGAGAGGGACTCTCATTGTTTAAGAATTAAACCATTTAATATTTGTGAAGAAAGCTAATCAAGATCAATGACTCATTTACTTGATGGAATTCAATAGGTTCAGAGTAGCAAAGGTGTGCAAAAGTGTCTATTCCAATGATTAAAATGTTTTATGTAAACAAAATTGTTAATTGTCTATTCCTATTTGTCCTTCCAATGAAATGTGAAGTCTTGTCATGAAAAATTAAAGAGATAGTCTCATTGTTTAGGAATTAAACAATTCAATACCTATAAGGAGAGAAAATAAAGACCAATGACTCATTTTACTTGATGCAATTCAATGGGTACAAAGTATCAAAGTTGCACAAACATGCTTGTTCTAAAGAATATAATATTTTGTGTAGACATAAATGTGCTTATACATATTAACTATTTCAATTCCTAAATAATAAGCTTGTTTCTTCATTTCAAACTACCATGGCTTCTTCATTGATGGAAGCACTCATTTACACAAAATATGTATAAGAAATGATGATCTAGACAACCAAGCTCACAACAATGTCCCTCGAGTTTTTTGATTAAATTCTCCAAAGATGTACAAACGAGCTTAGTTCAATGAATAAAATGTTTTGTGTTGACACAAATGTTAATTTCATCATCATTTTGTGTAACTTTGTCCTTTCAATGATGAGAGAAGCCTTGTTATGAAAAATTAAGGAGGCAATCTCATTGTTCAAGAATTAAATCATTCAATACTTGAAAGGAAAGCTAGTAAAGATCAGTAACTCAATTTACTTGATGGAATTTAATGGGTACAGAGTACCAAAGGTGTGCAAATGTGCTTGTTCCAATAATTATAAGGTTTTGAGTAGGCATAAAGATGCTTAGACATATTAAGTATTTCAATTCCTAAATATGAGACTATCTCTTCATTGTTAACTAACAAAGCTCCTTCTTCCACTCATTTACACAAAATATGTATAAGAAATTTTCATCAAGACCAATCACACCATTTTTTGATAGAATTCAATGGATTTAGTATACCATGGATGTACAAATGAAATTGTTGCAATGAATAAAATGTTTGTTATGGACACAAAAGTTAATTACAAGGTCATTTTGTGTGAATGAGTCCTTGTAATGAAGAAGTAGCCCTATTAGCTAGAAATGAAGTGATTGTCTCATTTTAGAATTGAAACCCTAAATACATATTTGAAAAGGTAAAGTTAATGAATCACATACATATTACACTAAGAAATTGTAGTGACACTATTGACAACATTTGTGAAACTTTCAATGGTTGACTTTTGGAAGCTAGGGAGAGACAATTATCACCATCGAGCAAATAAGGATCGTGGTGATACGTTGGTTTCATCAACAAAGAGAAGTGGAACAAAATGACTTTATTAATATGACCCACTAATTATGGATTTATTGAAGAGAGTAAAAGCTAACACTAACGTGTTCACTTATGTGGAATGGTGACGATTGTTATAAGTTAGTTGAAGGAGAAGACAAACAAATAGTCTTTCACTGGACTCAAAAGTGTACTTGTAACGAATGGAATCTAAACAAGAATCTCGTGTCAGCATACAATATGTGCAATTTATAATACCAAATTACTTTTGGAGTCACTGATATCACCAATTTACTTGAAAGATATATTTTTGATTATGTAATAAGAGTCACTGCAACCAGTGAAGGGTGGCCAGTGTTTCGGCCAAAGACTGACAATGAAAGGCTTTTGCCACCTGAAGTGTGTGTCATGCTCGGTAGGCCCAAAAAAGATAGGAGAAAAGATGATGCAGGCTAGATTGATAATGCTGCCCGCATCGAAGACGAGCTTACTCAACCAAGGAGATCAGCCCGCATCCGAGCTTGACAAGTCGCTCGACCAGTCGAGGAGATATCGAAGGGACACAATCCGAAGACCAAGAGTCTCATTCACAAGCCCATGCCACAATAAAGTCCTTGTCTTTCCCTATACATTGGAAGCCTAAAAGATACTTTGGGATGATCAAGAAGACGTTGAGCATTTACCTAGTTTCTAGTTTCTAAGTTCTTTAACGTTTTATGCCTTCTAGGATTTTAATGCTCTTTAGCCTCTTCATTTGCTCGAGTCTTTTCATTTGTTTTTCTTTGGCTACAAAAGACCATCTACTTTATGTATTTGAGAGACGAATTTGATTAATGAAAATTTTGCTTTAAGCAATTATCTTGAACCTTGAAGAGTTCATACCCTTGAAAACCTTGAAGAGTTTTCACTCCATCCTTGAAGAGTCAGAGGTTTTCAAATCTGCATCCTTGAAGAGTTGCAGTCATCGATCTAGAAGAATCGGTGCCCTATCCACTTCCTTGGAGGCCTGGAAGAGCAACCAACGAAGTTCTATCTTTTCCTCTGTTCTGTCCATTTACATCTGTCCATTTCCACCCCGATTTCGTCCTGCCTACAGTGCTTATTTGAGAAAACTCAAAACAGAGAAATTGTTAATTCAGAAGTCTTTGTTCATTTGGCTTTCAAATCAGGTCATTCCGATCTGTAACAACGAAGTTACATCCATTTTTCCCGAGCTTGTGCAGGACTGTAATTACTGTTCATCCTGTTCCGCGTGTGCAAGTCAATCTCCCAATCCTAACGTCTTAGTAGCGTACATCAGGCTGCATCATTTGGTATCAGAGCTTTGAAGGAGAGAACTATGCCACCAAGACAAGCTAGACATCGTGGAGGCAGAACCATCCCACTGAATGAAGTGCATATGCTCGCTGACAATTTGCAGCAACACATGCAACAACAAATTGATGAGTTGACGCGGAAAGTTGAGTGTCTGAGGGCGGAAAGAAACAATTCACCACCTCGTTCCAGGACCGAAAGATTACAATGGTGACTCTTCATCTTCGGAGAATGTTCGACCATTTCACAATCGGAGGAATGTTCGACGTTACGAGCAAAACATTCGTGAACCGGAGTGGGAAAAAGAAGTTAAAAAGGATATCCCGGAATTCTCAGGTAATGAATCTCCTGAAGAAATTGTTGACTGGCTAACACTTGTTAATGAAGTGTTTGAGCATCGAAATGTTCCTGAGGATTGTCGAGTCGGGATCATCGCTATGCGATTTAGAGGTAAAGCCATCGTTTGGTGGAGGCGTGAGAAGCAAACTCACCAATCTGTTGGCAAAGCGCCAATTACCTCATGGAAGAAGATGGAAGACAAGATCCGAAAGTATTTCCTACCTAAGGGATACAAGAGAGAGCTCTATCAACGGTACCAAAATCTGAGACAAGGTACGCGAACGGTGGACCAATACACCAACGAATTCAATGAGTTGGTGATTCGCAACAACATTCAAGATCCGGAGGAAATGCTTGTGAGCAAGTACTTGAATGGCCTTCAACTTCATATTCAAGATGCCCTGGAAGTCCTTGACATTTGGGACTTAGGAGATGCACACCAACGAGCACTCAAGGTAGAGCGTTCTCACTCGAGGAGGCAACCATCCTCTATCATGACCAATTGACCCGCTAGGAGTACCCCTGGCATCACCAAAGTTGCTGAGGATATGACGCAAACCGCTAGTAAGTTTCCTAATCAGCCCAACATTTTGAAGCAACCAAGTACGTCCGATATTCGTTGCTATGCTTGTGGTGAGTTGGGTCATCGTGCTAGCAATTGCCAAAAGAACAAAAATCAACAAGCCGGCAAAGCCTTCTTAGTGGATAACGATTCTGATGAGCATGTGGAGGATCCGCTCGAAGAAGAGGTGAATGATGTCGAAGAGTCTGCAGGTGGCGAGCAAATAGTGCATGCTGATTCTGGTGAATTTTTGATGGTGAGAAAAATCTTTCTAGTTCCTCGTGATGAGACCGGAGATAGGTGGCTGCGCACCAACATTTTTCATTCCGCTTGCACAATTAAAGGGAAGTTGGAGTTAAAGGCACACCCCACACCTTACAAGATGTCGTGGTTGTCGAAAGTCTATAAATTGCATGGCATTCCGAAGACTATTACTTCTGATCGGGACACAAAGTTTCTCAGTCATTTTTGGCGACAATTGTGGAAGAATGTCGGTACTAAACTGCAATATAGTACTGTATTTCATCCCCAAACTGATGGGCAAACTGAAGTCGTCAATCAAACCTTAGGAAATCTATTGAGGTTGAGGACACTGATTGATGAAAATCCTCACTCTTGGGAGATGCGATTGTCACAGGGCGAATTTGCATATAATTGTGTTGTAAACCGTACGACTGGGTATAGTCCTTTCATGATCGTGTATGGACAACAACCGAACACTGCTCTTGATCTTGCACCCATTCCTTTTACTGAAAAGTCTAATGGCAATGTTGAAGATATTATTTCTCAGATGAGAGCAATTCATGAAGATGTGCGCCAAAGGTTAGAAAGCAAGACAGAGTCCTATAAAAAGGATGTCGATAAGTGACGGCGTGAAGTTATCTTCGAACCAGGAGATTTTGTTTGGGCTTACTTACCACCAGAACGTCATCCTGTTGGAAGCTATAACAAGCTTAGTGATCGTAAGCTTGGTCCTCTTGAAGTCCTTGAGCGTATCAATCCCAATGCATATCGCTTAAGGCTTCCTTCTCATATAAAATCACATGATGTTTTCAACATTCGGCATTTAATACCTTATGCTGGTGATTCCTTTGATGATGACATGAATTCGGGGACGAATTCTTTTAAAGAAGGGGAGGATGATGCAGGCCAGATTGATAATGCCGCCCGCATCGAAGATGAGCTTACTCGACCAAGGAGATCAGCCTGCATCCGAGCTTGACAAGTCACTCGACCAGTCGAGGAGATATCGAAGGGACACAATCCAAAGACCAAGAGTCTCATTCGCAAGCCCATGCCACAATAAAGTCCTTATCTTTTCCTATACATTGGAAGCCTAAAAGATACTTTGGGATGATCAAGAAGACGTTGAGCATTTACCTAATTTCTAGTTTCTAAGTTCTTTAACGTTTTATGCCTTCTAGTATCTTTAATGCTCTTTAGCCTCTTCATTTGTTCGAGTCTTTTCATTTGTTTTTCTTTAGTTACAAAAGACCATCTACTTTATGTATTCGAGAGACGAATTTGATTAATAAAAATTTTGCTTTAAGCAATTATCTTGAACCTTGAAGAGTTCATACCCCTGAAAACCTTGAAGAGTTTTCACTCCATCCTTGAAGAGTCAGAGGTTTTCAAATCTGCATCCTTGAAGAGTTGCAGTCATCAATCTAGAAGAATCGGTGCCCTATCCACTTCCTTGGAGGCCTGGAAGAGCAACCAATGAAGTTCTATCTTTTCCTCTGTTCTGTCTATTTACATCTGTCCATTTCCATCCCGACTTCGTCCTGCCTACAGTGCTTATTTGAGAAAACTCCAAACAGAGAAATTGTTAATTCAGAAGTCTTTGTTCATTTGGCTTTCGAATCAGGTCATTCCGATCTGTAACGACGAAGTTACATCCATTTTTCCCGAGTTTGCGCAGGACTGTAATTACTGTTCATCCTGTTCTGCGTGTGCAAGTCAATCTCCCGATCCTAACGTCCGAGTAGCCTACATCAGGCCGCATCAAAAGACAAAGATGGGCCTAAAAAGGTTACCCAAAACAACGTTCAAACATATAAGTGGTCGAAAAAATGATAGCAATGGAAGTGCAAAAAATGAAAGCAAAAAGAGCACAATAAGATGACTTGTAAGCAGTAAGATGGTGGTCCTGCACAGGTAACGTATCTTTAAATGGTGAAATTAATTACTTGGTGATGATGTGTTTGGAAAAATATAATAGTAATCTTAGAGATGCAGACTGGCAATTTAGTCCAAGAAGGCAATGCAAGTGAAGCTGTCCAAATTGAGGAAACCAAAAGTTTTACTTCAAAAAAATAAAAAAAAAAACAAAACAAAACAAAAAGAAGGTTCTGCCAGTAAAAGTGTCAACTCGGGAACTAATAAAGGACTTAATAACAAGTTGACAAGACATTAACAAAATGCTACAGGAGACCAAGACACTGCAGGTACATCATTAAGTGCAATGCATGCTGGAAAGGAAACCAACAAATAGAAACTAGCAAAGAGAAAAAAAGAAAGTAGGGTAAAGCTGACAACAGAGATGCCTTACATTAGGATCTAGAAAAGAGGTTTTTTGGTCCAGTTATATACAATAGTGCTGAAATTGGAAAACTCATGTACGATGTCTATTATTACAACTTTTCTACTTCATAATTCTTTTGGTGTAAAGATCTTGGTGAGTGCCTAAGATATTCAAACACTGTAGGTGTAGTCACATGAAAGTTTGACTATTGTTAACAAAAGGAAGATAGGAAATGTACAGTTCATTCAAGACTATACACCCAAATAATATGAACTTCCATTTCCAAGTGTAGTTTTAGAAACAAGCTTTGAAGACTCAGACAATCTTTGTAAGTGTATGGATATGTCTAACCTCACCGATATGACTGCATAGTCTCACAACTTCCCTTCAACATCCCACTAACATCAGTGCACCCCATTCTCATCATTTTCTTCATCCCCTTCAACTTTTCTGTAAACAAAACTCCTAGCTATCAGCAAATAGACACACAAGTTCAGAGTGCCTAATGCTGCCATCAACCAATAAAAGTAATCCAGATGAGCACTGTGAAAAAAAAAAATTGTTGGCTGCAAACTATGAACTTGTGGAGAAAAGAATAATTTTATGGAGAGAGGCTTTATTCTCAATTCTGTGTAATTCTTACCAGCAATACAACTTTTTATTTATAGGCAATTCTATTAATAACCATAAACCACAATTAAAACCCATTATCACCCATAAGAGTAATTGCTGACTCTTGATATTCTATTAATAGCTATAAACCACAATTAAAACTCATTATCACCCGTAAGAGTAACTGCTGAAATAATGTACTAATAAAAATGAACATTTAATGTTTATTCAATAAGACTCCCCCATAAACTTAAATGCTTCTGCCATCTTTCATGCCGATCAATCTTTATTCTGGAGAAAAGAATAATTTTATGGAGAGAGGCTTTATTCTCAATTCTGTGTAATCCTTACAAGCAATACAACTTTTTATTTATAGGCAATTCTATTAATAGCCATAAACCACAATTAAAACCCATTATCACCCGTAAGAGTAACTGCTGAAATAATGTACTAATAAAAATGAACATTTAATGTTTATTCAATAAGCACGATTAAGATTGTTGCCAAGCTAACGACTTTCACATCTTGAGCTAATTGCCTGGACTATAGATATTATAGCACTGTTGAGAAAGCTGCCAACTCCTATTGCACTCAAATAGCATGCACCTCCCAAGCTTCTCTGCACTTCTGGCATTTCGTCATAGAACAATTGTAGCAGCCCTACAAGGGTGAAAACATTTGCTACCGCACCTATGACATACTGTGGTAATAACCACCAAACGCTTATTGGTATTATTGCTTTAGTCATGTCCAGCAGGCCATACTCCCTCGCAGCACTCACTCTTTTGGTTTCTACAAGTGCAGCTACTACCATTTGGAGCACAGATAGACATAATCCAATGCCTATCCTTTGCAGGATGGTTATATCAGAAGGATGCACAGTTAATTTTCTTACCATGGGGACGAAAACTTTGTCATAAATCAGGATAGTGATGATGATTAGTATGGGGACAAGGCATTGAAGTCCCGATGGAGGAAAGTGAAGGGGACCAATTGACCTGATCATTGTACCCCCTTGTTTAATGAAAAAGGTTGAGAACATGCAATTTACATTAGTGAATATTAAAGAACATAACCATATGGGAATAAGGCGGATGAAAAGCTTCATTTCTTCTACTTGGCTCAGTGAGCACAGACGCCAAGGATTTCTGGTGTTCCTAGAAGCATCAACTGCATCGATGATCATTGCCTTGTCCAGGAACCTGCATGTTTTTTAGGTTAGGGTGAAAATTCAGCTATATCCGATGAAATATTAGAAGCTATGACATGCACATTGCCATTTGTTGCACGAAAGTTATAACATGTGGCAAATTGATTTGGATAATAAAATTACTTGTTACATTTATCACACTTGGATTAGCTACTATCCCTACAATTGCATATGTGACCCAAAGCTAAAACACCACACTGCTAAAAACTTGTGTACTCAGAATCCAAACGTAAGATTGGTGAAATAGTCCATTCCTCTTATATCCCAGGGAAGAGAATCCACCTCAGGCACCCAAAGACCGATTCTGCATGTTCTTATGTCATTTGCCAGTTGAGATTGATGCTGTGGTAACACTACCCTTTTAACACCCATTTACCTGCATGCCACCACCATGGAACTCTAGTATTACACCCAAAAACAAAACACTGGACATGGATTCTGATTTGAAATTACCTGACTTGCTTAGTACAAGCAAAAGACCCTTTATCCTTGGCAGGAGCTCCGCCAATCTCTTCATAACATATATCCCATCCATCAAGGTTATGATCTCTGGTGTTAATGTCCCACTTCTGGAAAGCCGCAACAAGCACATGTGCCACCATGGTGAAAGGACTTCCCATCGCCCCCTGGATCTTGTACCTCTTGTTTCCCATCACAAATAGTATTAGTGCAAAAGCCATTGTTGCCGCCAATACTCCAAATCCTGCTGCCCATCCAACATTATCCTACACAAGTAATAACTGGAATCAGGAAAATGAACCTTTCAACCCTATATACATCCGGACTTTTGTATTGGATTGGAATCACAAACAATCAACATTCTAATCACAATCATTCATGGTAGTACGATGTACTCTGTTGATATATTAGCTCATAATCATGTGAGCCTAAAATCCAGATGGCCTGCTTTTGATATTAATTTCTTGCAAGATCTCTAATTTTGGTGTGCATGTTGGCTTTTTGTCTAAGCCAGGAGGCAGAGTCTAATGCACAAAAGCTGACACATGGCTAAAATAAAGGAAAAAGATGCAAAATGTTGAAATATAAATGTTTGATTGGTGTTGGCTACTTATCTCTCACATTGAATCAGGGTCCTTCCAAATGTCAAACTATGACTACATGAGGAGTCTTGGATACTTCAAAGCCATTGTTTAATGCTTCACTTTTGATCTGTGGGAAGTTTGCTTCTGTTTGTTGGTGGAGTGACACAGCCATGTGTGTTTGTGCTGAGGTTAATTAGAACGAAGGAAGGACTGACATATGGTAATCGTAGTATCTGCCCATCTATATGACAAACAGAGCAAGAGAAAAGTAGGAGATTAATGAAGTGATGGTTCAACTAGATGTCCACTTAGCCATCTTTCCTGAATGTAATGTTACAGTTGTTGGAGGCACTCAAATTCTCTGAGAGAGATCAAAACCGGTCACAATGATGTGGTCCAAATGTCTATTTGAACATTAGGATACATGTCTTTCATTCCAATCAACTGATTATCCAAATATTTTTTAAAAGTGGTCGCTAGAATAAAGGTGCAAGGAATGTAAGCTGGTGCTTTACTGTCTAGTTAGTGGTCAAGTGAAGACAACCACATTTTCCTACCACAAATGGATACAGTTGGACAACAGTACTACCTAATAATTCAAATGGCATTAAAACATTGAGAGACCTTACTCTAACCAACATAAGAACAAGCAACTTAAGGTCATAAGTTCCTGCAAAGTGGCTCTGCTGAAAGCATATAACTCAAGACCCTGCAGAGGACATTGATTGGGCAAACATACATAAGCTGGAAGCCTAAATCAAGGAGACAGTTAAATTGCTACAGACACCTTTTTCTCTTCCAGGAGCCAATACTTTAGCAAAAATCTAAATACATTTACCCCAGAAAATCCAAGAGACAGAATTGAACAGACCCTCAGAAAAAGTATTCCCATACAGACAAAAAAGAAACATATGATGTGCTCTAAGTGGGAAAATTAAAACATAGGTCATCATGGCAAACACTAATCCAAATTCAGAGCAACCTAATTCAAATTTGAACTGGCATATTCAGTCCTGAAAAAATGGAGTCCCAAGGATAAACAGAAGACAAAAAAACAATCTCTCCTTTGAAAACCTACAATTACTATTACTCCAAACATATTGATATTTTTAATATTCCTTTCAAATCCAATGAATGCATGCAAGGGTATGGTCAAGTGTCTTAAATTGGAGTAGAAACGTTATCATTCTAGTCTTATGGCTTTCTCCAATCATGTTTTCGGCTTCAAGAACCAAATCATTGTGAAGCAAATATTCTTGTCACTGGACAACAAATCAAATGGTTAGGTATCTAATTCACAGTGCACCAAATTAAAAATTCAAACCCTTAAATTCCATGAATGTTAAACACCCTCAAGTGGGTTCACTTGCATGTTCTGCATGCTTAAGCCCATGCATTGTTAGTTGCAGAAAACTTAAAAGCAGTCAATAATCTTACTAAAAAGGATGAATACGTTTGTTACCTGCAAGGTAATGACCACCATTGTTGAGAATTTTCTCCTTTTATACATTATATTCAGTGCAACAAGCTCGTTTGTACATCTTTAGCATTCTAAATTGATTGAATTTCATTTAAAAAAAATGTTTAATTGGTCTTGATTAGCTTTTCTCATATGCATTGAGTGTTTGGTGCTTTGAACCTTTGAATTTCATCTAGTAAGTGAGCTGTTGATGTTCATAAGTTGTACTTTTATAAGTATTGAATGGTTTAATTCCTAAACAATGAGCCTATCTCTTCCTTTTTTGATAACAAGACTTCCCTTTTTGCTAGAAAGACTCATTAGCTTTTGATTAGCTTTCCTTACAATTATTGAATGGTTTGATTCTTGAATAATGTGAACACATCTTCATTTATAGACATGGCTTCCCTTTTCGTTACAAGGACCCATTCATGCAAAATGATCTCAAAATTAACTTTTTGTCAACAATAAGCATTGTATTGATTATATGAAGCTCATTTCTACATCATTGGTACTCTAAATCCATGAAATTGCATCAAATAAAGGTACAATTGCTCTAAATTAGCTATTCTTAATTGTATTATATGTTTAAATTCTAGAATAAGGAGATCGTTTGTTCATTTTTAACTAACTTTATTTTTTAGGTTTTTTAGGTTATTAATTCAACCTATAAATAAGCTTGATTTTATTATTAAAAAGAGCATAACATTAGTGAAAATTTTCTCCATCAATTTATTTGAAAAACTAAAAAACTTATCAAGAATTAACTCTTCTTGCAATGTTTAGCCTAACCTATCACTCCTAAATCCTTCTTTATACCCTAGGTTTATGTTCCATAAACATTGGGTCTAGGTCTTGCATGATATAAATATGATTTAGCTTTCTTAAGTTCTTTTTCAATTCCTTAAGTGTGTTGGGTTCCTAAGCCACATTTGTTAGGGTTCACATCATTTTTTGTCAACACAAAACATTATATTCATTACAACAAGCATGATTGTAAACCTTTGGTACTATAAACCCATTAAATTTCATCAAGTAAATGGCTCATAGATCTTGATTAGTTCTCCTTACAAGTGTTAAATGGTTTAATTCTTGAACAATGAGACCTCCTTTTCATTTGTTGATAACAAGTCTTCTCCTTTCATTGCAAGGACTTATTCACACAAAATGATCTCCTTTCATTGCAACAAGCTCATTGGTACAACTTTGGTACTCTAAATCCATTGAATTCCATAAAAAATGGGATGTAATTGGTCTGGATTATCTTTTCTTATACATATTAGGTGATTCAATTACCAAATAATGAGACTATCTCTTCATTTCTAACTAACAAGGCTTATTCCTTTGTAATTACCTTTTATGTCAACAAAAAATATTATATTTATTGCAAAAAGCTCATTTGTACATCTTTGGTACTCCAAATCCATTGCATTCCATAAAATAAACAAGTCATTGATCTTGATTAGCTTTCCTTACAAGTATTAAATGGTTTAATTTCTGAACAAAGTAATCATCTCTTCATTTTTTGCTTACAAGGATGTCTATAATCATTATATTCATTGTAACAAGCATGCCTATACAACTTTGGTACTTTAAATTGATTGAATTCCTACATATAAGGGTTAGATTGATCGTGATTAGCATTTTTTATAGCTATTTAAGTTTTCAATTCTAAAATAATGAGATCTTCACTTCATTTCTAGCTAACAAGGCTCATTCCTTCAATGCATGGACTTATTTACACAAAATGATAATGAAATTGAATTTTGTGCAACACAAAACATCCTATTCAATGGAACAAGCATGTTAGTACTTCTTTAGTACTCTAAATCCACTGAATCCCATCAAGCTAATGAGTCATTGATCTTGATTAGCTTTCCATGTAGGCATTGAATGGTTTAAATCCCAAACAACGACATTATCTCTTCATTTTTTAATAACAAGGCTATTCATTTTGTTGTAAAGAGTCATTCACACAAAATGATCTCATAATTAATTTTTATGCTAAAAGCAAACATTATACTCATTGCAGCAAGATCATTGGTATATCATTGGCATTCTAAACCCATTGAATTCCATGAAGGAAATGAGTCATTGATCTTGATTAGCTTTCCTTATAGGCATTGAATGGTTTAATTCTCTAACAATGAGATTGCCTCTCCATTTTTTGATAACAAGGCTTTTCTTTTCATTGCAAGGAGTCATTTACACAAAATGTTAATTAACTTTTGTGCCTAGAGCAAACATTATACTCATTACAATAAGATCATTGGTACATCTTTGGAACTCTTAACCCATTAAATTCCATTAGATAAATGAGTCATTGATCTTGATTAGCTTTCCTTACAAGTATTAAATGGTATAATTCCTAATCAATGTGATTGTCTCTTCATTTTGTGATAACAAGGACATCTATATTCATTATATTCATTGCAACAAAGCATGTCTATAAAACTTTGGTACTCTAAACCCATTGAAATTTTTCGAACAAAGGTTAGATTGATCTTTATTAGCTTTCTTTTATAGCTATTTAATGTTTGAATTCATGAATAATAAAACTTCACTTCATTTTTAGCTCAAAAGGCTCCTTCCTTTGTTGCAAGGAATTATTTATACAAAATGATGGTGAAATTAACCTTTTTGCCTTCACAAAACATTATATTCATTGGAATAGACAAGTGTGGACACTTTTGGTGCCTTAAACCTATTGAATTCCATCAATTAAATGAGTCATTGATCTTAATAAGCTTTCCTTATAAGTATTAAATAGTTTAATTTTTGAACAATGAGACTACCACATCATTTTTTGGTAAAAAGGTTTCTCTTTTAGTTGTAAGGACTCATCGACACAAAATGATCTTGTAACTAACTTTTGTTTCAATAATGATTATTGTATTCAATGTAAGAAACTCCTTTCTACATTTTTGCTACTCTAAATACATTGAATTCCAAAAAAAAAAAAATAAAGGGTTTAGTTGCTTTAGTTTACCTTTTCCTATATGTATGAGTGTTTCAATTCTTAGATAATGAGATTTTATCTTCATTTCTAATTAACGAGGCTCCCTCATTCAATGCAAGGACTCATTTACACAAAATGATGGTGAAATTAACTTTTTGGCCTGCAAGAAATATTTTATTCCTTGGAACATGCATGTCTTTAAACCTTTAGTACTCTAAATCCATTGAATTCGATCAAACAAATGAGTTATTAATCTTGATTAGCTTTTCATATAGGAATTGAAATGGTTCAATTCTTGAAGAATTGTACTGTCTCTTTATTGATAGCAAGATTTCTCTTTTCACTGCAAGGACTCATTCATGCAAATTGATTTTATAATCAACTTTTATGTGGGTAGCAAACATTATATTCCTTGCAATAGTCTTTTGAATTCCATTAAAAAAAGGTATGATTGGTCTAGATTACCTTATCTTATAAGTATTATGTGTTTCCATTCCTAAATAATGAGATTATTGGTCTAGATTACCTTATCTTATAAGTATTGAGTGTTTCAATTCCTGAAAAATGAGACTATCTCATAATTTTTTTTATAACAAGACATTTCTTTTTATTGCAAATGACTCATTCATGCAAAATAATCTCATAGTTAACTTTTGTGTTAATAGTAAATATTATATTCATTGCAATAAGCTCATTTGTACATCTCTAGCATTTTAAATCCATTAAATTCCATAAAAAAAAGTGTGATTGGTCTAGATTACATTTTCTTATATGTATTAAGTGTTTCAATTTCTAAATAATGAGACTATTTAGTCATTTTTTTGACAGTAAGACATTTCTTATAATTGCAAGGATTCATTCATGCAATATGATACTTTAATTAACTTATGTATCAACATCAAAATTTATATTCATTGAAATAAGCTTGTTTATACATCATTTGTGTTGTCAATCCATCAAATTCCATCATGTAAATGAGTTATTGATCTTAATTTGCTTTCATTATAGGTATTGAATAATTTGTTTGCCATCAATGAGACTACTTTTTCATTTTTGACAACAAGGCTTCCCTTTTCATTACAAAGAGTCTTTCACAGAAAATGATCTCATAAGTGACTTTTGTAATAAGAGCAAACATTATACTTATAGCAGTAAGATCATTAGTACATCTTTGGTACTTGAACCCATTCAAATCCATAAAGTAAATTAGTCATTGATCTTGATTAGCTTTCCTTATTGGTAATAAATGGTATAATTCCCAAACAATGTAATCATCTCTTCATTTTTTAATAACAAGGATGTCTATATTCATTATATTCATTACAAAAAAACATGTATATACAACTTTGATACGTTAAACCTATTAAAATCCTTCAAAGGTTAGATAGATCTTCATTAGCTTTTCTTATAGCTATTTAATGTTTCAATTTGTGAATATTGAGACCTCTTCATTTTTAGCTAATGAGGCTCCTTCCTTCATTGCAAGGACTTATTTAAGCAAGATGATGGTGAAATTAACCATTTTGTCTTCATAAAACACTATATCCATTGGAGCAAACATGTTTGGACACATTTGGTACTCTAAACCTATTGAATTCCATCAATTAAATGTGTCATTGATCTTAATTAGCTTTTATTATAGGTATTAAATGATTTAATTCTTGAATAATGCGACCACATCTTTATTTTTTGATAACAAGGTTACTCTTTTCATTGTAAGGACTCATTAACACAAAAAGATCTTGTAACTAACTTTTATGTCAACAACAACCATTGTAGACATTGCATGATACTCATTTCTACATCTTTGCTACTCTTAATCCATTGAATTCCATTAAACAATGCTTTGATTTATCTTTATTTGCTTTTCGTATACCTCTTAAATGTTTTAATTCCTAAATAATAAGACATTCTTTTCATTTCTACCTAATGAGGCTCCTTCTAGCATTGTAAGGACTCATTCACACAAAAAAATGGTTAAATTAATATTTAAGTGTATAGAAAACATTCTATTCATTAGATTAAGTATGTTTCTGCACCTTTGGTACTCTAAATCCATTAAATTCCATCAGATAAATGAATCATTGATCTTGATTAGCTTTCCTTGTAGGTATCAAATGCTTTAATTCTTGAATAATGAGATTGTCATATCATTTTAGCAAGACTTGTCTTTTCCTTGCAAGAACTCATTCACACAAAATGATCTCATAATTAATTTTTACATCAACAGCAAACAATATTCATTGCAACAAGCTTGTTTGTACAACTTTGGTACTTTAATTCTATTGAATTCCATCAACAAAAGGTGTGATTGTCTCTTCATTTTTTGATAACAATGACATCTATATTCATTATATTCATTGCAACAAACACATCTATACAACATTGGTACTCAAAACCCATTAAAATCCTTCAAACAAAGGCTAGATTGATCTTTATTAGCTTTCCTTATAGCTATGTTTCAATTCTTGAATAATGAGACATTCTCTTCATTTTTAGCTAACAAGGCTCCTTCATTCATTGCAAGGACATATTTAAATAAAATGAAGATGAAATTAACCTTTTTGCCTTCATAAAACATATTCATTGGAACATGCATGTTTGGACACTTTTGGTACTCTATGCCTATTGAATTTCATAAATTAAATGAGTCATTGATCTTGATTAACTTTCCTTATAGGTATTGAATGGTTTAATTCCCAAACAATGAGACCATCTCTTCATTTTTTTGATAACAAGGTTTCCATATTCATTGCAAGGACTCATTCACACAACATGATCTTGTAACTAACTTTTGTGTCAACAACAACCATTGTATTCATTGCCAAAAACTCATTTGTACATCTGTGCTACTCGATATCCATTGAATTCCATAAAAAAAAAGAAGGTTTTATTGGTTTAGATTAGCTTTTTCTATATGTAAGACTATTTTAATTTTTGAATAATGTGATTGTCTCTTCATTTCTAGCTAACAAGGATCCTTCCTTTATTGTAAGGACTCATTTACACAAAATGATGGTGAAAGTAACTTTTGTATCTACTTAAAATATTCTATTCATTGGAACAAGTATGTCTATATACCTTTAGTACTCTAAATCCATTGAATTATAGCAAGCAAATGAGTCATTGATCATAATTTGCTTTCCTTATAGGTATTAAATGGTTTAATTCTTAAATAATGAGATTGCCTCTTCATTTTTTTGTTAACAAGGCTTCTTTTTTTCATTGTAAGGACTTATTCACACAAAATGATCCCATAATTAACTTTTTTGTTGACAGCAAAAATTGTACTCCCTATAAGAAGCTCATCTCTACTTCTTTAGTATTCTAAGTTCATTGAATTTCATAAAAAAAAAAAAGTTTCAATGGTCTTTATTAGAATTTTTTACATGTATTAAATGTCTAAATTCAAGAATAATGAGACTGTCTCTTCATTTCTAGCCAACAAGACTCCTTCCTTTGTTACAAGGACTTATTTACACAAATGATGATGAAATTAACTTTTATGTATACACAAAATATTATATTCATTGGAACAGGCATGTTTACACACCTGTAGTACTCTAAACCTATTGAATTCCATCAAGTAAGTGAGTCATTGATCTTGATTAGTTTTCCTTATGAATATTGAATGGTTTAATTCTTGAACAATGAGATCACCTCTTCTTTTTTTGATGACAAGGCTTCTCCTTTCGTTGCAAGTTTTTGTTCACAAAAAAGGATTTTGTAAGTAGCTTTTATGTCAACGGGAAACATTATATTCTTTACAACAAGCTCATTTGCATGTCTTTGGTTCTCTAAACCATTAAATTCCATCAAAAAAAACTTTGATTGATCTCATTTAGCTTTTTCAATTCATATTAAAAGTTTAAAATCCTAAATAATGGGACATTCTCTTTATTTCTAGCTAATAAGGCTCCTTGTTTTGAAGCTAGGTTTAATTCATATTAAAAGTTTAAAATCCTAAATAATGGGACATTCTCTTCATTTCTAGCTAATAAGGCTCCTTGTTTTGAAGCTAGGTAAAATCCCTTATAAATTGGGCTAAGAGTCCAAAGAAAGAGGTAGTATGTTCTTTTTCTCATCTTCATCTTCTTCTTCTCACCTCTCTTGGAATGATTTGTGAATAAAGCTCTTATTTCTAAAAGTTTTTTTTTTTTTGTCTTTCTATGATTTATAGTTGATTTAGTACTATTGCTTGTTCGTTGTTAAAGATCTATTACTTGCTTCTTTGTTTGCTTGTGTGAAAGGAATGGTATCAAAGCCTTAAGGGTATTAGGTGACTAATCTAAACTTGTGATTGAAATCTAAATTGCGTTGCCATTATTTGCTTGTGTAGTTAGGGTTGACTTTTAGAACATTAGGTACAAATTTATTAATAGTGATATCATGAGTTAGTGGATTACCAAAAACCATGATGATTTTCTTGTTGTAATAGTAATAGTAGTTTAAGTAATAAAATTAAAGAAATTGTTGTAAGTGAAAATCTAGATAACAATTATTTACAAAATTGGACATTTCCTTCTTCCTCTCCTTCCCATGTTTATAAATAGGAAAGTTTCTTCTCAAAATGTGATTATATTATTGAACTTGTTGAAGAAGCTTTACCCTTAGCTTAGGGTTATAATGACTTTTTCTTGTTATCATAAGCTTATTGGCTCTTATTAGTAAAAGTAGAAATTCATCCTTATTAGAATGGTTTATGTAGCTTTAAAACTAGTTGTTAGATTGGGTTTAAATAACTCAACTATAATTTGTGTTTGGGATAAGAGACATAACTATTATCACAACTCTTTATTATGAGTAATTAAATCAAGTTTAAGTGAAGGAATATGATTCTCATGTTTTCCTAATTTTACATTATTATTATTAGATCCTAATTTAATGCATGCTTTGTGTCTAGATATTAAAACAAAAGGATTTGATATAATGTCTACCTTTGAAAATTTGGTTCTTATATATAGAATCCATTATAAGGTTATGAACCCCATAGTTCCTAGTATAAAAGAAATACCTTTTAAATATGCTAATAAAAGAACTACCACTTTGTTTCTAGCTAATAGATCTAAAACATATGTTATGGTTCCTAAAACTATAACATGGGATCAAGTCAAATTACTTGAAAAATGGACTTTAGAAAAAGTAGTCAAACTTATTGAACAAGTTGATTGACAATTAGAAGAAGTTATTGAATATTAAGTTAAAGATGTTAAAATTGGATTTCCACCACAAAGAAATATGAGGTTAAATCTTAAAAAGATCTTAAAGATTTAAAACCAAGTGGATATTGTACTTCTTTTATTCCACTAATAGAGTTAGATGAAATTAGAAGAACAAGGGAACAAGTTAATCAACCACAATATAAAGTTGACTTTCTTCCCTTTACTTCTACTTTGATGGTTAATGAACCACTACATCATGCTTCAAGACCTAGATCTCCCTCTTTATCTAGTATGGGTTATCATGATGAAGATTGGAGAATCTATGTACTTAAAACCTATAATGAGTTTGAGGAAAAAGAAAAAGAGTTATTCCACTCTTCTGAAATTAAGCTAAAAAGAAAATGGTATTTTATGACTTTTACTCTTGCTCAATAAGAGCAATGGTATCAAGGTCATAAAAATATATTGTTAAGATGGGTGCTATTGATAATTTTACATATATTCAAAAGGTTTGTAAACTAATATTGTTGTTAGTTTGCTGTTAAAGAACTATTACTTATTTGTTTGTTTACTTGTGTGAAAGGAAAATTTTACAAGAGAGGTGAGAAGAAGAAGATGAAGACAAGAAGAGAAGAAGATTCTACCTCCTTCTCTTGACTCCTAGTCTTATTTACCCAACCTTAGATTCCTTTCACATGAACTAAAGTGACTTTTTTAAAGTCACTTTAATAAAGTGATTTCTTTTGTTGTTTTTCATAAAGTGACTTTACAAAAGAGGTTTTTTTTAGACAAAAGTTATTTGTCTTTTAGAGTCATAGGAGTCTTTGGAATCTTGCATGATATCATCCTCAGTAAACCATGCTTGACTATTGACATCTTGCATTAGTTCTTGTAAGGAAGATGCTTGAGAAGTTGATGCTTAAGGTTGAAGCAAAGTAGTCATCATTTCCAATAGCTTCTCTTTGGATGCAAATTCTATTAGTGCTTTAAATTGTTATTCTAAAGATTGAGAGGAGTTAGGCTTAGGAGCAATAGGGTGTGATCCATTAATATGAATAATCCCTTTGGTTCTATAAACTCCATCATGGAAAAAATCAAACTTGTCCCACTAGTGGATATTAATCCTTTTAGTAAGCCATGGAGCATGCTCAATGTTGATGTCAAAAATATTAACATGCTTTACCATGATATAATCCCATTCAACAATCCATGGGACATGATAGTAGGAAGCAAATAAAAGTAGCATATCTCTATATCATTATTTTCTTCACAAAACTATTCATAAAATTGTTCATAAGTAGTTCTTACCTTATTGGGTAAAGTAATGGGATGTAAACCCAATTTAAAGAATGAATTTTAAACTAGTTAGAAATCATTTACTTCATGTGGGAAATGGATTTGAATCCACCAGTTAACTTTCTTTTGCTACTTTTCATATAACAAAACCTTTTCCCATGCTTCCATATAATCAAAATAATTAAAGGTCTTAAACTTTCACTAGTCCTTTGATTCTCTTGTATAGAATAGGTCTCCTTGCTAGTCTTTTAGATAAAGATCTTTCTTTATTTTAAACTTGGCATAAGCCTAGTCCTTATAACCTAAAGAAGAGATCTTAGAACCCTTTTTGATGGGTTTAATAATCACTAATCACATCTCATACAAAATTTGTTAATAAAAGGAATGTTGTTCCCGCAGCCTTGTATGGGTTGTAATTGTTATCAACTAGATTTAAGTGTGCAAGAAAGTAAAGACACATGGAAGGGCAAGAAGGTAAAAGCCACATGGAGGGGTAAGAACGTAAAAGCCACATGGAAGGGTAAGACAATAAATTCGCCGTAAGTAAGCCCTAGGGTTTCATGGAGGAGTATATAAAGGCCATCGAAAGATAACAAAAGTAGACGGATCGGCTATTGAGAAAAACAGACAGAAAACCTACGCACACCACCGGTAAGAGAGAGAAACCCGTGAGAAAGACACACCACCGGCACACCTGCAGTCAGCAGTTGAGCAGATCGGCACACCACTAGCACACCAGCAGTCGGCAGCTGAGACAGATCCGGCTAGACGGAGACAGATCCCGCTGGACGGTGAGGAGACCAGAGGGATCTGGCAGAATAGAGGAGATCCGGCGACGGCGTGAGAGAGATCCGGCTGGGACAGAGGAGATCTGGCAACGGCGTGAGAGAGATCCGGCTGGGACGGTGAGAGATCCAGCAGAAGTAGATCCGTCAATGGTGACAGATCCGGCAGACGGTGAGACAGATCCGGTCGATGGTGACAGATCCGGCAGATGGTGAGACAGATCTAGCAGACGGTGAGACAGATCCGGCAGACGGTGACAGATCCGGCAGAAAGAGATCCGGTTGACGGTGACAGATCCGGCAGACGGTGAGACAGATCCGGCAGACGGTGACAGATCTGGCAGAAAGAGATCCGGTCGACGGTGAGAGATCCAGCAGAACAGGGATTGGATGAAAAACAGAAATGTGAGGCGAGCCGTGAGACAAGGAGACGGGTGAGACCGTGAAACGGTGAAAGTAGGAGCTGTGTGAGACAACCTAGAGAAGGAATTCGGTGAAGTATCGGAAAGAACTCAACGTATTTCCAGATTTCTTCAAGAGAGGTTAAAGAGCGTTGTGGTGAACTTTTAAGCAGCAGTGGAGCAGCCTTTTAATTCAACAGAGGCAAGACAAGCTAAAAGAAGGGTAGATACAGTATGTGACACTCTTTGTATTGTACTTGCTTACTATTTGCAATAGTGAAAGGAGCAGAGAATTAAGACATCCATTGTAACGGGAATTTTCAAGTATAGTGGATGGTCTCGGTAAGGGAGAGTCCCTACCACCGTGGATGTACATCACATTGACGGAACCACGTAAATCTCATGTGTCCTTAATTTGCTTTACATTCTGTGTTTTGAATTAAGTTGTGAACGCATCTAAAGTATCAGCCAACCCATAACCTAACGAAGGCCTAAACAAGAACATCCGAATTGTCTATTAGGCAAGGTGTCTGAAAGGTGACTTTGGGGACTATTGTGATTAGTAGGTAGCAATAGATCTACCTTAGTCGAGTCTGAGAAAGAGTTCACTTTTAAGAAAAGGTTGAAGGTGTTCACTTACCTGTGAATTGCAAATTGTGGTGATACTGATTCACCCCCCTCTCAGTATCACAAACTAATAGATCCTAGGGAGAAATCGGGAACTTCAAGGAACAACTTATAAGATGTGTTTATGGATAGATTTCATCTTTAAGATAAAATCTTGCTACCTCATTAGGTAGAAGCTAAGCATAATTGTTCTCAATGGAATATGAAAAATCCAAATATTTTGGTATCAAAAGCCTGAAGTTCAGGTAAATCCTCCATCTCTACTTTGCAAGTTTTTCAAATTTGTAATTGGTTGGCAAAGGGGGAGAGAAGCAACAGTGCAGGGGGAGCTGGTAAGAAAGGAGAGTGCATATTTAGGGGGAGTTTCAACTGCTGCATAGTAGCTTTTATTATAAGTGTTGCCAACAATTACAAAGGGGAGATTGTTGTTCCCACAGCCTTGTATGGGTTGTAATTATTGTCAACTAGGTTTAAGTGTGCAAGCCACGTGGAAGGGTAAGAAGGTAAATCCACGCGTAAGGGCAAGAATGTAAATCTGCCACGTAAGCCCTATTAGGGTTTCATGGAAGAGATATATAAAGACCTTGGAAGACAAAAATAGGGCAAGGCCAACACAATTGCATATACGGCAAGAAGGGAGGCGTCGCAATATTGGGCATTCAGCAAAACTTAGACAACCGACCAACTAAAGAGAATACAAAACCCTACATGGAAGAACACCACCGGCAAGGACGAAGAGAGTAAACAGTGCAGCCGACGGACGAATCGAGTGAACAGTAGCGTCGTGAACAGTAACCTCGTGAACAGTAATCTTGACAGAAGAAGAAGAGAAACCCGACGGGAGAGAAAACCGGTTACGGCTAGACGGGGCTGGACGGCAGGACGAAGAAAAGTAGACCGGCAGAAGAAGAAACCAGATGACCATAGAAGAGAGAGATACCGACGGCAACAAAGAACAACCGTCGAGAGAGAAAGAGGAGACAACCGGAACAGAGGAGATCCGGCAACAGCAGAAGGAGATCCGGCTGGGACACAGATCCGGCTGGGACAGAGGAGATCCGGCAACAGCAGAAGGAGATCCGGCTGGGACGGTGACAGATCTGGCTGGAACAGAGGAGATCACAGCAGAAGGAGATCCGGCTGGGACAGAGGAGATCCGGCGACGGCGTGAGAGAGAGCCGGCTGAGACGGTGAGAGATCCGGCAGAAGGAGATCCGGTTGACGGTGAGAGATCCGGCAGAACTGGGATCCGGTCGACGGTGACAAATCCGGCAGACGGTGAGACAAATCCAGCAGAAAGAGAGAGAAATCCGGCGGTAAGAGAGAGAAATCCGGCTGGACAGCAAGAGAGAGAGAAACGGACAGACGAGCCGTGGAACAGTGAGATCGTGAGAGAAGGAGACGGGTGAGACCGTAAAACGGTGAAAGCAGGAATTGTGTGAGACAACGTAGAGAAGGAATTCGGTGAAGCATTGAACTCAACGTATTTTCAGACTTCTTCAAGAGAGGTTAGAGAGCGTTGCGATGAACTTCTAAGCAGCAGTGGAGCAGCCTTTCAATTCAACAGAGGTAAGACAAGTTAGAAGAAGGGTGACACAGTAAGTGACACTCTTTGTATTGTGCTTGCTTAGTATTTGCAATAGTAAAAGGAGTAGAGAATTAAGACATCCATTGTAACTGGAATTCTCAAATACAGTGGATGGTCTTGGTAAGGGAGAGTCCCTACCACCGTGGATGTACGTCACATTGATGGAACCACGTAAATCTCGTGTGTCCTTAATTTGCTTTATATTCTGTGTTTTGAATTGAGTTGTGAATGCAGCTAAAGTATCAGCCAACCCATAACCTAACGAAGACCTAAACAAGAACATCCGTATTGTCTGTTAGGCAAGGTGTCTGAAAGGTGATTTTGGGGACTATTGTGATTAGTAGGTAGCAATAGATCTACCTTAGTCGAGTCTAAGAAAGAGTTTGCTTTTAAGAAGAGGTTAAAGTTGTTCACTTACCTGCGAATTGCGAATTGTGGTGATACTGATTCACCCCCCCTCTCAGTATCATGAACTAGTAGATCCTAGGGAGAAGTCGGGAACTTCAGAAGCTATAATAACTTTGGAAAGAGTGGAGAATGAAATTGAGTGAGAAATTCAAGTGTAGCACGACGTTTTGGATAGGGTAGCCAAAATATTCCCTAAGAGAGAGGAGAGTCATTGCCTAAGTTAAAATTGAAGGAGTTACCTACACACTTTAAATATACCTTTCTAGGAGAGGGAGATACATACCTTATCATTATTGCTTCCAATTTAACCTATCCTTAAGAAGGGAGCTTAGTTCAGGTACTTAGTGAGGATAGGAAAGCAATGGGCTAGACCATTTCTAACATTATATACATGACGCTTGCAATGTGTGCAGCATAGGATCCTTTTCTAGGAAAATTCCAAAGCAAGTAGGGAAGCCTAGAGAAGACTTAACCTAAATATGCAGGAGGTAGTAAAGAAACAAATACTGAAAATTCTAGATGCAATAGTGATTTATCCTTATTTTAGATAGCAGGTGTGCTAGCCTTATACATGTTGTGCCCAAGAAATATGGCATCATTGTTGTCATAAATGAGTAGAATGACTTGGTTTCTATTAGGGGTAACCATAGGATGGAAATATTCATACATTACAAGAAGGTAAATGTAGATACTAAAAAAGTTCAATTTCCCCTTCCTTTTAATGATCATATGTTAAAAAGATTAAATGGACATGTTTTTTATTACTTTCTTGATGGTCTTTTAGGTTACTATCAAATTCCAATTGCTTCAAAAGACTAAGAGAAGACAACTTTCACATATCCATTTAGGACATTTACATTTAGGAGGATGCTTTTTGGGCTTTGCAATGCCTAAACATCTTTGAAAGATTTATGATGTCCATATTTTTAGACATGGTGAAATGCTTCATAGAGGTCTTTATGGATGGCTTCTCACAATTTGGTACTTCTTTTGATGCATACCTAGATTACTTGACTTTAGTGTTGAGAAAATGTATAGAATGTAACCTAACATTAAGCTAAGAAAAGAGACACTTTATGGCTAAGCATTGGTCACGTCATATCCTGTAAGGATATTAAGGTAGATAAAGTATAGATTGATCTAATTGTTAATTTGCCACCTCCCATTTTAGTAAAGGGGGCCAAGAGATTCTTAGGACATGCTAGGTTCTATAAGCAATTTATTAAGGACTTTTCCAAATTCAATCACCCTTTATGTAACTTACTATCTCAAGATGTTCCATTTGCTTTTGATGATACTTCTTTGAATGCTTTTAGTTAAGTTAAGGTGACCTCCACACCTATGATTATGGCATCAGATTAAACATTTCCCTTTTAGATAATTTATGATGCATTTGATTATGCCACAGAGAGTGGAAAAATCGTTGCATGTTATCTACGGTGCTAATAGAACACTCAATAATGCCCAATTGAATTATTCAACCATTGAAAAGGAATTAATGGTAGTTGTTTTTACAATAGATTAATTTAGGTCTTATTCAGAAGCATCTAAGGTGATTATGCATTCCAATTGTGTTGCACTAAAATATTTATCAATTAAACTCAATACTAAGTAAGGGTTGATTAGATGGATTTTGCTTTTGAAAGAATTTAACCTAGAAATTAGGGATGAAAATGGTTGTAAAAATGTTATAACTAACAATCTTTTTAGATTGATTTCCTCCTTTAACACACATGACCACAAAAGGGTTAAACTTATTAGTGAAACCTTTCCTAATGAACAGTTACTTTCTATAACCAAGAAACTAGGGTATACTTATTTGATTAATTATCTTGCTTATGGCATGTTTTGGGCAAAATATCTTATCAAGAAAAAAAGAGGTTTTTATCTACATACAAGCATTATTATTGGGATGACCCATTTCTATTCAAGCATTATGCAATCCAAATTATTCACAAATGTGTGCCTCAAGAGGAGCAACAATGTATTTTAGCCTTTTGTCAAAAGTTGCATTATAATGGCCATTTTCATGGCAAGAAGACAACTTATAAGGTGCTACAATTAGGTTTTTTCTAGCCTACTCTCTTTAAGGTTCTCATTATTATTACTTGTATTGTGATAAGTGTCAAAGCAGTGAAGGCATTGGCAAAAGGAATGAAATGCGCTTGATTAGGAATTTGGTAGTTAAGCTTTTTGATGCATGGGAATAAATTTCATAGGTCCTTTTCCTCCCTCTATGGGTATGTATATGTATTAATTACTATTGATATGTGCATAAATGGATTGAGGTTATGCCCACATGAACTAATGATGCTAATTCTATTGTTAAATTATTGAAACATGTGATTTTTAGTAGGTTTGGGATTCTTAAGGCCATTATCAGTGATGAAGGAAGCCATTTTTGTAATAAATTGTTTGATGGTGTGTTGAAAAATGCTTAAACCTTAGGCCAAATTAATGTAAGTAACCATCAAATTAAGTTAATCTCAAAAAAAAAAAAATGATGTACCCTTTTAGGAGAGATTGGGCATCGAAGCTAAATGATGTATTATAGTTGTATTGCACAACATGCATGATACCTGTTTGGATCCTGCAAGGCTACAAAGGCATTAAACATGGATATGGACAAAGTTGAGCAGGGATGGTTATTACAATTAAATGACCTTGATAAGATGAGGAATGAAGTTTTTGAGAATTCAAAAATTTAGAAAGCATGCATAAAGCTCTATCATGATAAAGCTTTAATTTGTAAACTTCTTTATCTTGTAATGAAAGTGTTGCTATTTAATGCAAGATTTAATTTGTTTCTGAAAAAAGGTTAGATCAAGATGAAGTGGACCATTTCAAGTGATCCTAATATTTCCTTATGGTGTTGCAGAGTTAGTGAGCCAAAGAACTCAAGAGACATTTAAGGTCAACAAACATCTTATGAAGCCTTACTTGGAAGGAGCCAAAACCAAGCTTAAGGATGAGTACATTGAGAGCATGTTTCTTCACAATGTAATCTTGCATGCATAGTCTTGTTCATACACTGAATAAAGTGCTTGGTGGGAGGCATGTCGCATTTACCTAGTAATTTCTATCTTTTTCTCTTAGTCAGTATGACGTTTAGATGTTGTTAGTCTATGTTTTCCACACATTTTTTTTTTTCTAACTACTTTGTCTTATAGCTTTAAACATTAAGGATAATGTTTTGTTTAGGTGTGAGGGTATACTTCAAATTTTTTAGGCAAAATTTTTATGTTGAATCTTTAGTTTATGCTTAAATTTACCACAAGTGTATAAGATGCTTAAGTAATCAAGTTGACGTAAGTCCAAGTATCAATCCCATGAGGAGAAAACACAAGTACAAATTATGAAAATTTCCTATATTATCTAGAAAAATCAAATGAAGAAAGGGTTATCTAACTACAAGATTAAAATCTACACATGTACAAATAGGGTGGAAAGTGTGTATTGATTACAAAAAATTAAACTATACCACTAGATGGTCATACTCATTATTTCTTTCTTGATGGTTTTTCATCTTATAATCAAATTGCAATTGCACCACAAGATTAAGAAAAGACAAAGGCATTTCATGATCAAAGGGTTTCAAGGAAGAACTTTGTTGTTAGATAGAATTTCCTCCTCTACCATTCAAGGCTTAAACTATTTCCAAATGAGTTATGATCTTGATGAGTTGGTCCTTATGTTATTACTAATGTTTTTGGTCATGGTGCAGTTGAGATAAGGAGTTTATAGATGAGCAAGGTTTTCAACATGAATAGTCATAGGCTCAGGTTTTCAAGATGAATGGTCATAGGCTCAAACCTTTTTATGAAGGTTTTTAGGTGTAGAATATTGAGGTGATGGAGTTAGTGAATCCCATCTATGCTGACTAAGGAAACATGTTGTGAAGCTAATGACATTAAATATAGGCATTACTTAGGAGGCAACCCAAGTATGCTTTAAATTTGATTTTACACTTTTCTTTTTTTTTTTTATGTTTCAAATATTTTTTTATTACATTTGGCCTTACATTAAGGATAACGTAAGATTTAAGTGGAGGGGAGGTTTAGGTAGGATTTTGTTTTCATTTCTTTTTTTTTTTAGTTTTTGTGAAATAATGATCATATGTTTATGTTTCAAAAGTATTAAATTGCATTATTTTTATAATCCATTGCTTGGCTTAGGACGTTAGCAATGTTTGGTAAAATAGTGATAAGTGTGCTTAACTTTGTAATACTCAATTGAAATAATGCTTGTTGAGAAGTTATGTGTATTTCATAATAAAGCACGATTGAGCAATGTGTGATTTGTTTGGAAATTGTTCTTCTTAAACTAGTCCTAAACTTGGGTTTAAGTAAATAAGGTGTTTTTTTTTTTTTAAATAACTAAAAAAAGATGGCAAAAATGTAAAATTTTTAATTCTACTCCACTATTGAACCTACCTAGTAACTATAGGTATTTCACCAAAAGTGTTGACTCTCATGTCAAACAATGAATTTAACATGAGTATGCAAAGCACCTTCATGTACATTTCCTTATTTTTGGGAATGCCTTAAGGAAAAATATTAGTTTTTCTTTTATGCTTTAATAAGGGATATCCTACTTTGCTACCCAGTTTACATGAATTCATCATTTTAGTTATGAGACTTACATTAACTAATTGAGTACAATTATGAATAAAGAGGGAAAGAAATGAGAATGTTGTTGTTATTTTATTTGACATTGCTATATTTTTACATTAGGTACGTAAGAATGTTGTTAGCATGTGCACTACAATGGTTGTGCTTCAAAAATCCAAATCAAGTGATTCAAGAGCTTATAATTGTTATGAATACACCCAAGCCCAAAATATTTGTCTAATGGTCCAAAAATAGTTGATGAGTCATTGTAAAATTTATCACGGACTGAGCTAAGTTAGTCACCAAACTAAGTTAGTCTTAGTTTTTAACTCATAACTTGTGCTATGGACCTTTGTTTTGGGCTAAATTGGATGTGTTGGAAAGCTTAAGAAGAGGAAGGAAACTTTAATGAAGAATGTAAACCCTAATTTAGACTATATCTACTCGAGAATCATCTTGGACAATATTACATGAATTATATCAAAATTATGGAAACAAGTTTCTTGTAACCTCGGGAATTTAAGAGAATTTATTAGAGAGTTTTAGGGTTTTCTTGTGTCAGCTATGTACTTTTTCTATGTTGGAAATAGGGCCTTTTAGCTACTGAAAATTAAAGAAGATGAGATGGACACACAAGAAGGTCGACAAGCAAAGCTTTAGTAAGAATTTGGTTTCTTTAAAATATTTGTAGCTAGAAGGTATCAATAATTATTGGAGATTTCAAAAAATTGGATGTTTTGATGGAAAAGATTATTTTATTATGTTGTTTTTTTTTTTCATTGGAATTGTTTAAGTTATTCTAATTATATTGTTGAATGATTACTATTTTAATTCATTTAATTAGGTCTCCTAAGTTAATTAAACAATGCTCGATTGTTAGCATTACAGATTATGACCTATGTTTATCCTTTTCCTAATCATTGAGTAGCAATTAACAGGAAGACATTATGGACAAGTTTTTCTTTTATTATTAAGAATAACTCAACATAAGTTAAAAAAAACTTTTAGCTTGTGTGATTATTGCTCTAATTAACCTATTTTCCTAATTCTTAAAGCAGTTAGTATATAACTCTAAAGAGTTTGTTTTAAGGGTACAGTGGTTAGGATCTAAGGGGAGAATTCAAGAAATAAATCTTGTTGTTATCTAGGGTTAATAATTCTAATAAAATTGAAGTAACATTATGGATAATCAAAAGCATCAAATATCATAGTTGCAAATGAACCTTGAATTGGAATTTCATTAATTGATATTTCTATAAGTGATTTTGGTCAATCAAGTAGTTTACTTCAAATGTTATAAAGTTAGAATTTTAAGCCCCCCTAAATTCATATTAGTGTATGTAAGTTTAATTAATATCATAGTTGCACGTGAACCTAGAATTGGAATTTTGTTAGTTGATATTTTGAGTTACTTTGGTTAATCAAGTAGTTTACTTTAATTATTATAAAGTTAGAGTTTTACCCCACCAAATTCATATTAGTGTATTTGAGTTGGATTAATATCATAGTTGCAAAAGAACCTAGAATTGGAATCTTGTTAATTGATATTTCTCTAAGTTATTTTGGTTAATCAAGTAGTTCACTATCAATCAGGGTTAGCTTTCTTCAATATGAGAGGATCATTCATTACTTGAAACATGAGACCACATCTTTATTACTTGACAATGAGACTTCCTTTTTAAGTAGTTTGAATCCATTGAAATTTATCAAATAAAGGAACTTCGACTTTTGATTAACTTTAAGAGAGATTGTTCATTACTTAAGAGTTAAGGTCATTACCTAATTTTAAGCTAGTAATGGTTCTCCTTTCATTGCATGGTATTAGCCATAAAAAATAAGTATGCAATTGACATTCATTTCTAGACAAAACATTAATTTCATTGCAACATGCATGTAAATACAATTTGGGTAGTTTAAATCCATTAAATTCAATGAAAGAAATGATTCATTCATTTTGGTAAACTTTTCTTACTTAGATAAAATGTTAATTTTAAACTTGGAGACTTACACCATCAGCTTATAATATACAAGTCCAATTTATGAAAAGGGCACATCAAAACCAATTGCTTTAAGTTGAAAGCCAAGGACAAGGATAAGCGTAAAATTAAGAAGTCAATTCAGGCTAATATAAAAAAAAAGATGAGAGCAAAGGAATTATTTTTTTTTACTAATTATAAATTAAGGACTATCAATGAATGGATCTTAAATTCTAGTTGTATGTACCATATTTGTCCCAATAGGGATTGGTTTTTCACCTATGAATTTGTTGAAGGTGGAGTTGTTATAATGAGTAATAATAAATTTTATAAAATTATTGGATTGGTATGGTTAGAATCAAGACTCATGATGGTACTGTAAGAACATTTACATAGGTCAAATACATTCTAGAATTGAAGAAAAATCTCATTTCTTTGAGAACATTTAAGGCTCTTAGCTATAGGTACACCATTAAAGGTGAAGTTCTAAAAGTTAGTAGAGGTGCTCTCACAGTTAGGAAAGATTGCAAGTTTAGAAATTTGTACATTATGTAAGGATCTACAATTGTGGGCAAGGATTTCAGAACCGAACCAGTCACTGAACCAGAAAGCTAATTGATTCATAGTTCAACTAGTTAAACTGAAATTAAACCAATGAAACTGGTATTTAATATTAAGTATATAAAAAATTTTTAAAAATATGATTTTTATTTTTTTAAAAATTAATATATTTTAAAAATTTTTTAAACTAATTGAACCAGAAAAATCATGACTGATTCATCGATTTATGATCTAATCAGCCAATTCATCAATTCAGTCAATGGTTTTCAAAACTAATAGTTTTTAGAGTGAATTAAACCTAATCACAGTCTAGTTCCTAGTTTTACCAACCTAATAGGCCAATCTAGGTCAATTTTCACAACCTTGGTTATAGGTACTATTGTAATCTCTACATCATCTAATTTAAAGGTAGATATTATGAAGTGATGGCATATGTAGTTAGGGCATATGACCGAGAAGAGTCTGTCTATATTGAGCAAAATAAGTCTTCTATGTGAATAGTGTATTAGAAAGTTGGACTTTTGTGAGCCTTGCATCTTTGGGAAATAAAAGCGTATCAATTTCAAGTCTTTAGCAATTCAGTAAGCAAAAGGCACTTTGGATTATATTCATTCAGATCTTTAGAAGCCATCTTACATTCTATTAAAAGGTGATGTCAGATAAATGTTGACTTTCATTAATGATTATTCAAGAAAAGTTTGGGTTTTCTTTTTCAAGAATAAGAATAATGTTTTCCAAATATTCAAATAATGAAAAGTCTTGAATGAGAAGTAAATAGGGAAGTAGATTAAGTGGTTCAAGATAGATAATTGTTTGGAATTTTGGAAGGTGAATTTAATAAATTTTGTGAAAATGATGGCATTGTTTATCACTGCATGGTTAAGATGACTTCTTAACAAAACAAAATAGTGTTGCTAAACACATAAACAGAACACTTTTGGAAAAAGCTCAGTGTATGATTTCCAATGCTAGTTTGTCAAAAGACTTTTGGTAAGAGGCAGTCACTACAACTTGTTATATCATTAATCATACACCTTTAACATCTATAAAGTTCAAGACTTTAGAGGAAGTCTAGTCAAGTACTCCTTCTAATTACTCTAATTTAAAGATATTTGAATGTCCTACATATAAGCATGTCAATAATGGAAAATTTGAACCTAGAGATAAAGAGTACATTTTCCTTGAGCATGCATCTAGAGTGAAGAGGTATCGTTTGTGGTGTCTTGATCCACAAAAATTTGTGATTAGCAAAGATGTTACATTTGATAAAACCTCTATGTTACATCTGAATTGAGAGTTTTTTCATCCTTTTGATGTAGGTAAAGGTGATAGTGCACATAAATAGGTGGAGTTTAAAGTTGTGAATCAAGATGCTAAATAATAGAGTTCTCTTATTCAATCAAATTCATCAGAAATTACAGATTTCTTTGAAGATAGAAAGGAGGATCATTCCATAGCACAAATAAACCAAGACGAGAGATTTGACCGCCATAGATATATAATAACTATATTGCTTATGCTCTTTTAGTTGCACAGGAAACTAGTGAAAATGGCAAACCATCTAGATATTCAAAAGCAATTTCAGGTGTTGACTCATCTAAGTGGTTGGTTGCGACGAATGAATAAATAGAATCTCTCCACAAGAATGACACTTGGGTTCTTATGAAGCTACCTTTAGAAAGAGAATCATTGGTTGCAAATAGGTCTTCAAAAGGAAAGAAGGTATACCAAGGGTTGAAGATGTAAGGTATAAGGCACATTTAGTTACGAAAAGCTTTAGTCAAGTACAAGGTGTTGACTTTAATGATGTTTTCTCACCTATTGTTAAACAATTCAATATATGTCTTACTTGTTTTAGTGGCCATGTATGATTTGAAGTTAGAATAACTCGATGTTTAAATAGCTTTCATACATGATGAGCTTGAGGAGCAAATATACGTGTGGCAGCCCCAAGGTTTAGATGTTAAAGGTAAGGAAGACCATGTTTGTTTATTGAAGAAATCCTTGTATAGGTTGAAACAATCTCCAAGATAGTGGTTTAAGAGGTTCAATTCTTTTATGTTGGGACATAGTTATTCTAGGAGCATGCATAACAGTAGTGTTTACTTCCAGAAGTTAGATGATAACTCATTCATTTATCTATTACTTTACATTGATAACATGCTCATTGCATTAAAGAATTCATCAAAATTTCACACTTTGAAAGTGTTTTTGAATGGTAAATTTGAAATGAAAGATTTAGGAGCAACAAAAAGATTCTTAGCATGAAAATCATAAAGAATTGTGAAGGTGGTAAGTTATATCTAACTTAAAAGAATTATGTTGAGAAGGTCTTAGAATGATTTGGCATGAATAATGTCAAACTTGTCAGTACTCCCATTACTAATCATTTTAAGTTATCAGGTGCTTAATCACCAAAGCTAGATGAAGAGAAGGGATGTATGGAAAGAATTCCATATTTGAAGTGCAATCGATAATTTTATGTATGCGTTGATTTGCATATGTCCAAATATTTCATAAGTAGTTAATGTGGTTAACAAGTATATGTCTTCTCTATGCAAATCATATTGGCAGGCTGTGAAATGGATTCTTAGATACTTGCAAGGTATTTCAAACACATGTTTAGTGTTCAGTAAAAATTAGGGCACATTGGTTAATTTTGTTGATTTTGACTATATCATTGATCTTGGACAAAAGATGATCTCTTACAAATTATGTATTTTATGTTGGTGTTTTTGTTGTTAGTTGGAAAGCTACTTCACAATATATTGTTACTTTGTCTACCGCTGAAGTAGAATACATGATAGTGTCTGAGGTTATTAAAGAAGCCTTATGGTGGAAAGATTTGTATGGTAAGCTTAGTCTACGATAAGATGTTACCATCCATTGTGATAGTTAAAGTGCATTACACTTGACTAAAGACCAAATGTATCGTGAGAGGACAAATTATATTGATATGAGGTATCAGTTCAATTGGGAGGCAATTACTACAAGGAAGGTTTTAGTTTAAAACATTAGTACTAGAAATAATCTTACAGATATATTTACAAAGCCTCTTCTAATTGCTAAGTTCAAGTAGTGCTTGGACTTAATCATTATAGTATGATGATTTGAGAGCTTGTAGAGAAGGTAGGGCATTGTTATTATATTTGCATGTGAGACTTAAGCTAAGATAGAGATTTGTTAAGATGGTGGTTAAAGTCCCACAATAAGAGATTAAGCAAAATTGGCTTTTTTTTTTTCCTTATAAATAAGGAGTAATGTAATTTTTTTTATAATTAAAGGAATAAAACTCTAAGAGCCTTTAGTCTATAATTTGGACTTTTGTCAATTAGCCTCTATAAGAGATTTTAGTTTTTGTATTCTTCACTATAGTAATATTTGTTCTCACTTTCACTTGTGCATGTAGGTTAAATTGACCAAACCACATAAATTTGGTGTTCTTTGTTTCAATTATTCTTCTCATTCTTTATTTTATTTTTTGTTACTATCTTTAAAGGATATAACCTAGAGTTTATCTTCAAATAGGAAAATATGTTTTTAACCACTAGAGTATTCCTTAATAATGTTGCAAATCCAATATTGAGTACAAACTCAAGACAATATGGTGAGGTGTATAACTTTCAATATCACTCAACCAAAAATTAATTAGTACCACATGCACCATATTGAATCAAGTGGCAATAATACATATAATAAATAGTCCCCTGTTAGTAAATGAATCCACTTTTGGGATTTCTTGGAACATTTGTATCCTTGATTTTACACAAATTTAGTATATATGACTTGAGCTCCTCATCATGAAAAATTTTTGATTCTTGAATCATTTTATAAGTGAGACCCAAATGAAATAACACAAGAATATTATTTGAAGTAGCAACAAAACAATCTTGTTGAATTTAATCTAAATTCACTATAGATTAAAAATTAGTGTGTAAGTAAAAATTACATAGTTAAATTGTACTTGATATAATTTTAATATTAGATTAATAATAAATATTATTAATTTATAGTATATAAAGACTTAAATATTTTAGTTTATTGTGTGGCTAATAAGAATGACTTGATGTTTATGGTATTGGATGTATTTCTCAATTATTATAGCATTTTAACATATCAATTAAATTACAAATATTCATATAATTATATAACAATGATATAAGATTTATTAATTTGATAATTATGAGTGTGAAGAAAAAAAATAAGAAAAAAGAGAAAACAAATAGAATGATCTAATTTACAAGTAACAACAACAATGAAGCATCTAAGAAAAAAAAGGAAAATTTGGACGTGATTAAAGTTATAAATAAATCATTTGATGTAAGCATTTCAAATAAAATGTTTTGATATAAAAAATGTTAAGTTAGTAAAATATATAAAAGTTAAATTAAATAGTAAAACCTATAAGATTCAAATATAAGGACTTATAGAGCTGAGAGTAAAGAGAAATTTATAGTAAGTGACTTATTGAGTTAAGAGTTAAAGATAATTTAGTTTAATTTTTCATGTTAAATGGAAAATTAGGAGATAGAGTATTTATATAATAGTACTTTACTCATATTATATTACAAAGTGTCATAAAAAATTAAATTATATATTTTATTGTTCAAGATTATATACTACAAGTTCCTTTAAAAATTTGAAGTTCATGCAGAATTTAGTCAAGGTTAGTTAAGGAAAATTGTCAAGAAATTTTCAGATAATCTTATTAATGATGATGAGATAATTTGCTATGTTTACATATTGTAACATTAGAAAAAGATGAGATAAGGTTTCAGATAAATTTGATGATAAAGTAATAAAATTATTGAAATGATATAATTTTCTTTTAAAATAATGAAGACAAAACAAAAGTTTGCAAAGAATAAACAATTGAAATTTGAAATTTTTATTAAATTAAAGTAAATGTAATGAAAGACTATAAAATCAAATCAAAATTAAGTAAATATTAAAGTTAATATTTGATGAAATAAAAAAAGAGAAAATAGTATTAAAATAAAAATTAGATAGTTAAGTTGTATTTGATATAATTTTAGTATTATATTAAAAATAAATGTTATTAGTATTTGGCACATAAAAATTTGAATATTTTAGTTTATTATGTAATTTATAAGTAGAACTTAATGTTTATTTTATTATGTATATTTTTAATTATTATGTGATATTTTATTATATTAATAAAATTATAAATATTTATATAATTGTTTAACAAATATTAAACAATAATTAAGTGAATTGTGATTTACAAATTGTTTTATTTTGGTCAATCTCATTTACAAATTAAAAAATTTTTAAGTTAAGGTTTAATATTATACTAAGAAATTCAATTACTTGATTTATTAGGTCAAACTTAGAAAACATGCGTAGGTTTTTCAACCATCAATAAAAAGTGTGAATGATCACAAGCAAATCAAAATATTAAGCTCATAGTCAAAAAGTCAAGCTCAAGTTTCCCATGACTTTAATCTCGGCGACTCAAGAAAAAAGTTTGAGCACTAAGTTCCATGCTTAAAAATATCCAATATATTTTCAATTTCCATTGAGTCCCTCGTGAAGTAAAACATGTGACATTTTATTAATGTTAAATATGTAGTGAAGAGTCGAAGGTTAAGCTTCATAACACCTCCTTTCTTTTATTTATAACCTTTTAACACAGTGAGAGCATACTGAATTTATGGGCCAAGAAACATCAAAATTAATTGTGTCACAAAATGGTAGTTTAGAAAGAAGTGAAGAGTTAGTGGGAATTTATATAATATCATTAAATTTACTGATGTGGATGCTAGTTTGTTTAACTGGTAATATGAAGGATTCATGTTGGAGTAAATATATAAGCTATATATTTAACCTTACATGATAACTCAAATGTTTAAAATGACTAATTTCTCAATATAATATTAGAGTTTTTATGATTGGTGCATCAATCTAATTCTTTGAAGTGACCCTAGCTTAAACTTATTGAAAAACTACAGCACCTGAACTACTAACATTTTAGATTTCCCACAGTAGCCGTACTCAACATCTTATGTGATGTTTGAGGAAATAAATGCACTTCATGTCAAAATAAGTCCACCCACAATTCCTCTTAATGTTTCAACTAATGTTTTAGGCATCCCAGCTGGAGAGAAGAATAGGGTAATTAGCAACAAATTGACCACTTGATGAATAGGCCGATGACAATGGCATGACAGCAGCATCAACGTAGTCCCCCATCTGATTTGTTGGCATCTGCGGTTCATGCAAGCGAGGAACAGATGGAAAACACGGAAGTCCAGCAAGTGGGTCAAGCAGCTCCGCCTGTTGTGATGGAGATGAGGAAGAAGACGGCATTCCATTAACATTTCCTTCTATTATCTCACACAATTTTGGCATCATAGGTACCATAGCTTGGTTGTCATTATAAGGCATTGCTGTGACACATTGGTCAGTGACTTCATCTCCAATATAATATGGACCTGCTGCCACATTACCCGAGACTTGGTCTTCTGAGTTTGAATCAATACGGCGAGGACCAGTAGAATTTTTAAGAAGGGATGAATACAATACTCCATGAGATCAATATTTTTGAGATATTTCTTTTCTTAGACTCTACCGCTCACCTGATAACTAATATGTGGTAGATTTTCTTCTTAAACAAAGCAAGTAATCGAACCAAAGTGATGATATTGAAATAATGACATTGGAAAATTATTTTTACCTGTCAAGTTCTTGTAGAGATACATATTTCTGATAACTAAGGACACATAAATGTGCAGTTATCAGTCATTACTCTTTTTGATACAATGAGAGTACTCTTTTTATTCCAAGAAATCTAACTTTTTTTTCTAAATTAGAATCTAAGACTTTTAAAACAATATTTGAGTTTTTAATTATTTGAGAATTTGAGAATTATTGTAATAACTAAATAAATGTTCACACAATTTCTTCCATTAGTTGATATAAATCTCACTTACTATTATTAATTTAAAAAAATAAATAAAATCCTCTCTTTATGGTCCTGAGGATTATTAGCATGCGGAGGCTAGACTGCAGAGGCTGTAATGCAATTATAACAAATATAAACATTCAGAAAAACTTCAAATATCAGGCAAACCCATTTTTCACATAAGTGCAGAGAAAAGCTCTGAGGGCATCCAAGAACATGGATTCGATTTTTATTCTTGTTTGTGAAAGAGAAAAAGTAAGAAACAGTAATACTTGCAATGGTCGAAAAAGGACCAATAAGATTCTTGATTTAACATAGCACCAGACATTTTGCTCTATTCGGCGAGCCCCATCGGAGGCTGTGGCTGATCTTTGTTTTTTCCTTAGCTTTCGTTGAGATATCAATATAATGGCAGTACATGTAGTTAGAATGGGAAGGACAAACCTTTTTAATGAAACAATAATATTATTTGATCATAACCTCTAAATTACGTGTATGTATGAGTCCTAGAAAGTCATACATTCAATTTACAACAATAGTTTTTTCTGCCTAAAATCATATGTAGTTGTACATTCTTTGACCTTTCGTCAAACTTTCCAACGTAAGTCTCACACGTAGTTCCCTTGTACAACCCCCTCGCAAATTATAGCTCATGACTCTAGATAAAAGTTTGAGATTCTAAATATTTAGATAATTCTATTCATCAATAAATGTAAATTTCTTATACTCTTATTAATTAAAAAAAAAAGACTCTTTTTATAATTTTAAAAATTATTAATATGGAGAAACTAAATATTAAAAATTTTAATATAATTATAACATATATAAATATTTAAAAAATTTAAAATTTTAATAAATTAGATTTATATTATCTGATAAATAAAATTAATAAAAATTTAAAATATAATATTAAATTTTGAAATAATAATAAAATATAAAATTTAAAATTATTATATCAAATATTAAATTTTACTATTAATATATTTATTTTTTAAAATCATACTTTCTTATTTATTAAAAAATAATTTTTTTCAAGTAAATTTTAACTTTTAATATAATGTCATGACATCTATTTATTTTATAAAAAATATTAAAAAAATTTAAAAATAAAATCTTAAATATAACCAATACAATTTTAAATTTATCCTTATCATTTAACTAATTATAGGTGATTACTCAATATTTTTGTTACTTTTAGAAGTTCTTGTAAAAGAAGAGTAAAACTTTACCTCAAAAGTTAACGGAAGAAACTTCAATATGGATGCCACCACAGAAAGACAACTATTCAGAAAGAAGCCAACCCCATAAGCCCCCGCTTCACTCACATTGCTCTTCCATCTTTTCCTGGCAACACCCTTTGACAGAAAGTCCAATTATTTTAGTCAATTCTAAGGAAAGCTTGTCATACCCTTTTCTTTCCTTCAATTGAAGATCCCATTTTAATTGACATCCGAGAAAATTTGCAACTTTTGGCACCATCCTGATTCCTACTCTTTTCTACGACATAATCCTACATGGGATGTTTGTTAACTGGGCGGTCACCGCGTGCTGCTGGAGAGCGATGCAGTTCAGAGAGCGTCAAATTTTACGGATTAGAGATGCCGTCTAAGCCATCTGAAAATATTTTCTTAGTTCTGAATCTGGCATCAAACTGTTTCATTGTGTGTTCTGTGTCAAAACCATAATTATTTTTACTATTGTTCTGATTCCTTTTTTTTTAGTTCTTTCTCAAATCTCACAATGTAAAAACCTTCTGAAACACAGTATTTGTTCTAGCTTAAAAATTTTAGAATCATTTCAGTGATAATCACTGTGGTTAGTGTGAATGTGAGTGTGATTAAAGCAAACTCAATGACTATTTATAAGGTATTTGGTTAATAATGTGTTAGCTCAATTAATCTGATCTAAATATAATATTTGGTTATCATAAATGTTTCCCTCTGTCCTGATTCTTACAGCTTTCTACTTACTGATATTATTTTTCAGGCATATAGATCATTCTTGTTGCCTAAATTGAGTAACAAGAGACTACTCCTAAAAAGGTTTAGTTATTACAAATCACATATGGAAATCCTTTTAATCACTAATAATCGACCCTCAAGTCCATACTCCACTGATTCTGAAAACCTTCATGGCAAGCTGCAAAGCCCTTTTTCTATTTTTTTTTTTTTTTTTAAGCTTTAATAGCTACGGAATCAGTGGACTCACAAATTGCACAATCAATATCAATATCAATAGTTGCTTTGGATCCAAACTACAACACTTACTAGGCTTTGATATCAAAATTTTCAGACTCAACTCAAACCCACATATCAAGCGCATGTTGGGTTGAATATATGCTGACTTCTGTGGCCCTGTGACGTGTAACAAAAACTTTGATGATGGAAATGCGTAACAAGTGGCGACTCATCCATCCATGTCAGCATGACATCATCCCACCTGCTTCGGCACAGATAAATCCTGTTCAATTGGAGGACTGGCAGGAAATTAGCTTTTCCATTAACCTGTAATCACTAATCAAATCCAAAAATCAGATTCAGAACCATAAACATAAACAGAGAGTCAGAAACTCTTGGCAGTGGAGTCTCAAACAAGTATGTACCTACAAAAAGAAAGGAAGAAAAAAAATCTCCATCATGCGTGTATATACATATTGTTGATATGATGCATATAAAAAGATTGTTTTGGAAGTTGATTTAAATTGAGATACTGCTGTTATTTTATTTTCATCTCCTATTTTATTTCTACTATTATTATTTTCTCTTATTTTTTCTTCTTTAAAGTCGTTAAGGTTTCTTGTTAAAAGACATACATTTGTTAAAGTAGTTATATTTTCTGAATTTGTTTAATGTTTATATTACCTATAAATAGGTAAAATTTCTATAAAAATAAAGTGTAACATTTGAATATTTTCTATCTATATTTGTTAAAAGTTTTTTTAACATAAGTTTGTGATTGTCATATATCTGTTTCAATAAATTTGGTATCAAAGCCTAGTTTGGTCTTTTGATTGGAAAATCAAAAGAAACATAAGAGATTGAGGGTTTTGTAGGTATGACAGCAAACACATTCTCATCGTCTTAACCATTGATCCCAATCTTCAGTGGAGAAAAAGTATGGATTTTGGAGCATTAAAATGAAGACTTTGTTCAAGTTTTAGGAACTATGGACTTGGTTGAGCATGGCTACCTCGATCTAGATGATAAAGTTTGGTTGAGAGAAAATAAGAAAAAGGATTCAAATGCTCTCTTCTCCATCCAACAAGCAGTGCACAACAGTATTTTCTCTAGGATTGCTACAGCAAACATCATTAAAAAGGCATGGCAAATTCTAAAGAAAGAATTTCAAGGTGACTCAAAAGTGATTGTGGTAAGGCTTTGACTCCTCTAACATGACTTTGAGACTGCATTAATAAGACATGAAGAGTCTGTTCAAGAATTTCTCTCATAGGTATCAGTCATTGTAAGTTAGATGAGAACATATGGTGAGAGATATTTTAACCAAACAGTTGTTGCAAAGGTTTTAAGGAGTTTAATCCCAAAATTTGATTATATAGTTGCTACAATATTGGAATCTAAGAACTTATCTATATTTTTTTTTTTATGAGTTAATGGGTTTTATACAAGCTCATGAAGTCAAGTTGAATGTAATAGTGGAGCAAGTAGGAGAAAAGGCACTCTAGGTAAAGGGGGATATTCCAAATTCGTAACAAAATGTTGATTCATATGAAGAACCAGAATTAGTTGGTGTAAAAGGCTGAGGCAGAGGAGGTTTTTGTGGATGAGGATGTTCTGAAGAAGGATGGTAATGACAATCCATTCAATGCCATTATTGTAAGAGATATGGACATAGCAAGGCAAAATGCTGGAGAGAGCAAATTAGGCAAACTATGCTATAAAAGTAGATGAGGGAGATAAAGAGCAAATTAAATTGTTTACGACAAAGTGTGAAGCCACATAAGAGATAGTAAACCTTTGGTTCTTGGACAATGGATGCTTTAATCATATGACAAGTATACACTCACTATTCAAAGACATTGATGACACATACAAATTGAAAGTCAAGCTAGGTGAGGATACGCAAATGCAAGTCAAGGGCAAAGGAATTGTGGCGATAGGTAATGTGAATGGAGGTACAAAACTGATCTTCAATGTTTTCTTTGTTCCAAGTCTTACATAGAACCTACTAAGTGTTAGGCAATTGATACCTAATGACTTTTCAATATTGTTTGAAGAGAATTTTTGTGTGGTTAAAGATAAGAAATCATAAAAAGCATTGGTGGAAACAAACATGACAACACATAAGCTCTTTCTTATCAATATGACTAATGTCCAACATCATGCAATGGCAATTTGTGGGAAAGAGGAATCAAAGAAGCTAAAAGCTATTGCAGCAAAGAGAAATGGTTTGGGGACTTCTTAATATTAAATCCCTTAAGATATGTGAAACATGTGTCTATAGCAAGCAAAGCAGGAAGCCCTTTCCTCAAGGACCAGCTTGAAGAGCACCAAAAAATTTAGATTTCATACATGCTAATATATGTGGTCCTATGAAGACTATTTCTCTTGGCATAAGCAAGTATTTTATTTTAAATTCTTTCAAAAGCAAAATCCATTTAATCAACCTTCGCTTAACATTGAGCTTAATTGATAAATATTTTAGTGCAATACAATTGGAATGCATAATCACCTTAGATCCTTCTAAATAAGACCTAAATTGATCTATTGCAAAAACAACTACCAACAGTTCTTTTTCAATGGTTGAATAATTCAATTGGGCATTATTAAGTGTTCTACTAACACTGTAGATAACATGCAATAATTTCTCCACTCTTTGTGGCATAATCAGATGCATCACAAATTATCTAAATGGGAAATGTTTAATCTGATGCCATAATGATAGGTGTGGAGGTCACCTTAACTTAACTAAAAGCATTTAAAGAAGTATCATTAAAAGCAAATGGAACAACTTGAGATAGTAAGTTACATAAAGGGTGGCCGAATTTGGAAAAGTCCTTAATAAATTGCCTATAAAAACCAGCATGTCCTAAGAATCTCTTAGCACCCTTCACTAAAGTAAGAGGTGGAAGATTAACAATTAGATCAATCTTTACTTTATTTACCTCAATATCCTTACAGGATATGACATGACCAACACTTAGCCATAAAGTGACTCTTTCATTAGCTTAATGTTTGGTTACATTCTATACATCTTCTCAACACTAAAGTCAAGTACTCTATGCATGCATCAAAAGAAGTACCAAAATGTGAGAAGTCATCCATAAAGACCTCTATGAAGCATTTCACCATGTCTAAAAATATGGACATCATAAATCTTTCAAAGATATTTGGACATTACAAAGACCAAAAAGCATCCTCCTAAAAGTAAATGTCCTAAATGGATATGTGAAAATTGTCTTCTCTTAATCTCTTGAAGCAACTGGAATTTGATAGTAACCTAAAAGACCATCAAGAAACTAATAAAAATCATGTCCATTTAATCTTTCTAACATATGATCATTAAAAGGAAGGGGAAAATGATCTTTTTTAGTATTTACATTTACCTTCTTATAGTGTATGAACATTTCCATCACATTGGTTGTCCTAGTAGAAACCAAGTCATTCTACTCATTTATGACAACAATGATGCCAGATTTCTTGGGCACAACATGCATAGGGCTAGCACACTTGCTATCTAAAATAAGGATAAATCACTCATACATCTAGAATTTTTAGTATTTGTTCCTTTACTACCTCCTGCACATTTGGGTTAAGTCCTATCTAGGCTTCCCTACTTGCTTTGGAATTTTCCTAGAGAAGGATCCTATGCTGCACACATTGCAAGCGTAATGTATATGATGTTAGAAATGGTCCAGCCCATTGCTTTCCTAACCTCACTATGTACCTGAACTAAGCTCCCTTCTTAAGAATGGGTCAAATTAGAAGCAATAATGATAAGATATGTATGTCCCTCTCCTTGAAAGGTATATTTAAAGTGTGTGGGTAACTCCTTCAATTTTAACTTAGGCAAAGGGCTCTCCTCTCCAATAGAAAGTGACTTAGGTAGTTCTAAGGACTATTTAAGTTCTCTTAGGGAATATTTTGGCTGTCCTATCCAAAACAACATGCTACTCTTGAATTTCTCACTCAATTTCATTCTCCACTCCTTCCATAGTTATTGTAGCTTCTAATATATCTTCTATCATGTTATGTAGATAAATCTCATGGACTAATGAGTCCAAATAATAAATATAAGCACATTCATTACTAGGTAATCACAATAAAAGGATAAGAGAATTAAACACTCTAAATTCAATAGTCTCTCCTAAGATTGTCATTGTTAACAACCGATTGTAGACATCAATTATTATCTTGGTGATTGCCATGAATGGGTGGTAAACAAGAATAATCACCTCTTTATACTTAGATGGAGTGTTTTCCACGTTCAAGAACACAAAATCAATTAGGACAATGAGCATATCTAGTTAAATCAATAAGTCTTCAACTATGTTGCTTAGATACTTGACAAATGATTAGCAAGTTATAAAGTCATTGTGGTAGGTTTCAACTCCCCCAATCCTAGTAGCAAGAAAACACAATATCACATGAGTGTTATGCTTACTCCTAAGTCTTGAATAGCCTTAGTAATCTTGTTGTCCCCCAAAATGATGGTAATAATAACACTTCCAAGACACTTCATCTTGGGAGGTAGCTTGTGTTGCAAGATAGCATTGTTGCTTTTGAGATAATTACTTTCTCATTATTCCCATATATTTTATTGTGGATTTTTAACTCCTCAAAAAATTTTGCATAAGAAGGGATATTCTTGATAACATCCAAATGAGGTAAATTAATATTCACTTTTGAAAACATATCAAAAGTTTCAAAGAATGCTTTCTTTCAAGCAATTTTAGAAAGAAATTGGTAGCTTGTATGGTTTGACTACTTTATGGAATTTTGGGGCAATAAATGGTTCTCTTTTTCATTATTTAGTGCTACTTGGATGACTATTTAACTTCATTTTGCACATTTTTGGGATATCATTCTTCAATTAACTCAGTTTGTGCCTCCTTTTTAAGCTCCAAGCTTGAATTTCATACATCATGTTGCATATCATTAATATCTTTATTAGCTAAATTTTATTCAATAACTTACCACTTTTAAGGATTGTCATAGACTTTGCTTGCTCTAGTTTGCTAGTTAATTTCCCCTTTTGGTTTCCTTCCAATGCTTTTGCACGTTGCCCAACTTTCATCATTGCCTTTCACATGGATGCTTCTAAAAAATCCAACCTTTGGTAATTTTCCTATTGAAATTGATGAAATTCAATAGATTTAGAAGTACTAAATGTGTCTTAACATGTTTGTTTCAATGAATATAGTGTTTTGTGAAGACAAAATGGTTAATTTCACCATCATTTTATGTAAATAAGTCCTTGCAATGAAGAAAAGAGCCTTATTAGCTAAAAATGAAGAGGCCTCAATATTCAAGAATTGAAACATTAAATAGCTATAAGAAAAGCTACTGAAGATCTATTTAACCTTTGAAGGATTTCAATGGGTTTAGAGTATCAAAGTTGTATATAAATGTTTTTTGCAATGAAAAGAGAAGCCTTGTTGTCAAAAAAATGAAGAGGTAGTCTCATTGATAGAGGACAAACCATTCAATACCTATAATGAAAGTAAATCAAGATCCATGACTCATTTACATGATGGAACTCAATGGATTGACAATGATGTATAAACAAACTTGTGTCAATAAATATAAATTTTGATATTGATATATAAGTTAATTAAAGGATCAAATTGTGTGAATGAGTCCTTGCAATTAAGAGAAAAGTTTTATTGTCAAAAAAATGACTAGATAGTCCCATTACAAGAGACAGTCCAATTGTTCAGGATTGAATCATTTCAATACCTATATGGAAAGCTAATCAAGATTAATAACTCATTTCAAACAATCAAAAGATACACTTAATAATTTCTGCATTGTAACTATTTTAATACTAATAGATTAGTACATCAATTTTTGTGTAATTTTGAAATATCACTACATGTAGGGCTTATTACAAGTGGTACATGAGGTGATACCAAATATTGTCCATAAAATGTGTGTTTGTCATATTTTTATGAATTGCCAAAAGAAGTGGAAAGGGTTTGATTTGAGATATCAATGCTGGAGGTGTGCCAAGGAAACTTACTTGCAAGATTTTAAGGTGCAGATGAAGAAATTAGATAGCCTTGCTCCAAGTTATGTCAAAAGCTTGCTTAATGACCCCTCATAAACTTGATCCAAAGCATACATATTACACTAAGAAATTGTAGTGACACTATTGACAACATTTGTGAAACTCTCAATGGTTGACTTTTGGGAGCTAGGGAGGGACAATTATCACCATCGAGCAAATAAGGATCGTGGTGATGCGTTAGTTTCATCAACAAAGAGAAGTGGAACAAAATGACTTCATTAATATGACCCACTAATTATGGATTTATTGAAGAGAGTAAAAGCTAACACTAACGTGTTCACTTATGTGGAATGGTGACGATTGTTATAAGTTAGTTGAAGGAGAAGACAAACAAATAGTCTTTCACTGGACTCAAAAGTGTACTTGTAAGGAATGGAATCTAAACAAGAATCTCATGTCAGCATACAATATGTGCAATTTATAATACCAAATTACTTTTGGAGTCACTGATATCACCAATTTACTTGAAAGATATATCTTTGATTATGTAATAAGAGTCACTGCAACCAGTGAAGGGTGGCCAGTGTTTTGGCCAAAGATTGACAACGAAAGGCTTTTGCCACCTGAAGTGTGTGTCATGCTCGGTAGGCCCAAAAAAGATAGGAGAAAAGACAAAGATGGGCCTAAAAAGGTTACCAAAAACAACATTCAAACATATAAGTGGTCGAAAAAATGATAGCAATGGAAGTGCAAAAAATGAAAGCAAAAAGAGCACAATAAGAAGACTTGTAAGCAGTAAGATGGTGGTCCTGCACAGGTAACATATCTTCAAATTGTGAAAGTAATTACTTGGTGATGATGTGTTTGGAAAAATATAATAGTCATCTTAGAGATGCAGACTGGCAATTTAGTCCAAGAAGGCAATGCAAGTGAAGCTGTCCAAACTGAGGAAACCAAAAGTTTTACTTCAAAAAAAATAATAATAATAACAAAAAAGAAGGTTCTGCCAGTAAAATTGTCAACTTGGGAACTAAAAAAGGACTTAATAACAAGTTGACAAGACATTAACAAAATGCTACAGGAGACCAAGACACTGCAGGTACATCATTAAGTGCAATGCATGCTGGAAAGGAGACCAACAAATAGAAACTAGCAAAGAGAAAAAAAGAAAGTAGGGTAAAGCTGACAACAGAGATGCCTTACATTAGGATCTAGAAAAGAGGTTTTTTGGTCCAGTTATATACAATAGTGCTGAAATTGGAAAACTCATGTACGATGTCTATTATTACAACTTTTCTACTTCATAATTCTTTTGGTGTAAAGATCTTGGTGAGTGCCTAAGATATTCAAACACTGTAGGTGTAGTCACATGAAAGTTTGACTATTGTTAACAAAAGGAAGATAGGAAATGTAGATCTTGTTCAGAATGAACTAACCTTTAAACCAAATTTGAATGGAAGCGCAACCAAGGTATCACAAGCAAACTACTCTAAAAGGTTTGCTGCTTGTGTTCACATATTTTCACTTACACGATTTACCTAAAATGCAACTGAATTGGACATCCCTATTGATTTTACAGAAGGCACAAATGAAGTGGAGAAATTTGTTAAGTCAAACCACAAATGAAGGCAATAGTTCAGCCTCTGTAAATTTGACTGCATAACAGTCACAGCAATTTGCTAAACCCTCTGAATTTTCATCACAAGGTTTAACCAATGAGCATCTTAATCAATCAAGTGCACCTCAATCAAGACATGGAGGGCTAAATGAGCATGCTTAGGGTTTGGCAACATATAGGAATTTCTTTTAGTGACATAGTCAATTGAATTACATTATATGTAATTATTTTTTTATATGCAAACAGTAATCTATGTCCAACTTGATGTTGTAAGACATTTTAGTGTCTTTTCTTTTTGGTATTAATGTTAGACATACGAGATTTTGACCATAATTGGAATGTGAGTTCTTGTCAATGCACGATCATTTGAATCACTGAATGAAAGTCAAAAATAGCAACCAATCAAACGACAAACTTTTCACTGTATCGGAACTAAATACAGTGGTAGGAGGAGGAGCTACCTTTGTTGCCATTTACATGCTCTTAAATAGGCACCAAATGGCACAAAACAAATTGAAAATTACAAACACTTTGTGGATCACTAATGCCTTTTGCAGGGTCATAACTTCATAATTTCGCTTTTGAATCAGCCGTTGACATCCATCTTCGGAGCCATCAACTCCTTAACCAAGTCTTTATTGACATTATCATGTATAATTGAACCACAATGAGTCCTTGAAATATAGCTTTCAATTCCTCTTCGAAATTAATCAATTTGCCTCCTTTAAGATGTCATCACTTCTTTTGAATGATTGGAGAAATCATTATCTTCCCACACAAATGTCTACAGTGGGCACACCTATATCCAAGAAAAATATATATTACTGTAATAACCATATCCTAATTCCAAAAAAATAAATTGCAAATTATATTTCAAATGACAAGTACCTCATAATTGGGGATAAATAAAAAAAAACTAAGAAAAAAGAAAATAAAAAAGTGATAAGAGAAAACGTAATATCTTAAGTTTATAAAAAAAAGAAAAAAAAAAAGCGTAAGTGGAATTTAAGAAAGAAGCAAACGTTAAAGGCAAAATTCTTTTTTTTTTTTCCCTCTTTACCTAAAACTAAGTTATCTTATGCTATTACATCTCATCCCATATACTAAATGCAACCAAATTCATGTATAAGCCTATACTATCTCTATCTATACATTAAATATATCTTAGGATTATACCTGCATTAAACCTGAGTTTTGAAATATTAATTGTATATGATTTTATTTATTATAGGTTTTGCAGAATTAATATTGCTTGAGTTAAACATTCATAAATAAATTTTCCATTTTAGTTAGTCAACTTTACTAAAATTAGGTCTTTCTCAGAAAATAGAAATGACCAATTAAAGAACATATTGAAAATTTCAGTCATTAGTAAAACATGCAAAAACAAAAAACAAAAAAAGAAAATTCAACAAATGATCCTATTTGCTGGTTAGAGAAAAGTTGTACAATTAGCTACCCAAAGACAATCTTTTTACGGGATTGTAGAGCCTTAGTTATCCATTTATTGTATGAAAAATATTAAATGGACATAAATTATTGTTGCATTGTCCTTTTGCCATTCCTTTTTTATGTAATTAACCATTCTAATTATATATTTTAGGGATCAAAAATCTGTCTCCATACTTTTCCTGTACATATAATAATTGTTTTAGGGTTTTTTTTTTTTTTTTCCTTGTCAGCGATGTTAGGATAAAGATTAGGGGTATACAATTCTGGCAGTCGAGCCTGCAGCAACTCATACATTCGGTACAAATTTTTTAGGAAAAATAATTGAAAAATGTACAAAAGACAAATTCTAAGAATTTGCCTACGGTATTTACTGAAGTAGCACCTCGAAATTTTTAAGTATTGTAGACAACGTTACAGCATTATAAATTATTTATGTAATTATCTGATTTTTTTAATAATAAATTATAGATGTATACAGTACAGCTATCTTTTAAGCTACCACATTCATGGTCTTTTATGATTTTTATACTGCATTAGTATTATTTTGTATAACGTTTAATTTTTCCATGATTAACACACTTTTATTTCATTTGTTACAAGGAAGGGTAAAAGATTAATAAAAGAAAACCTAGTCACTAAAACCTGAACACTAAATTTAAAAGTTTCAATAAGAATATTTCAATTATTTGTATGGGAAGCACAAGACTAACAAATTAATTTTTGTATTGTAAAATCGTGTAATGGTTTATTATTTGTCATATTTGTTGAAGCGTTTTAATATATTAAAAATAAATAGCAAATAATAAATTATAATATATTTTCACCTATCATAAATGACAAAATAAAAAGATTGATTTTTTAAAAAAATTAGTAGGTCAACCTCTAACCAAATTTAAGTGATAAAATAAAAATTAATAAAAATTAAAAAATTAGATTTGTGATACAAATTAATATATAAAAAAAAATAGCATTTTCATATATTAGAATATATAATAAAATAAAAAATTAGTTTTTAAATAATAACCCACCAATTTGCATATTAACTGAAATTTGAGCAATTAGAAAACAACTCAAATATGATTTGATTGAAAAATAATTCAATCCGAAATAATTTAATCCAACAACCTATTTTAACATCCCTAGTTATTATATTTACTTTTTTACCATTTTCTTGTTCACAATGTAATTATATGTTTATGTATCATATCAATTTTTTTTTTCTTCTTATTTTCTTCAAAAAATGAACACAATGGTTGTTATTAGCTAACCAACAAATAAAAAAAAAAAGTTGTTCTATTTTAGTTTCAAAATCTTTTTTTTTTTAACAAATCAAAAATATTACGAGAACAGTACTATTTTCTTATTACTTTTATTACTTTTCTTTGTTATCCTTTTTTCGTTGGCTTTTAAAGTTTTTTTTTTTGTTTCTTTTATGCCTTAGTATATTTTTTTCCCAATGACAAATATTTGTCTACTATAAATCATATCATTACATCTATTATATGCTTTTTTTCCCCCTCACTTTTTCATTACAATATAGTTATATAGTTTGAATATTGATTTATTGCTACTATAACATTGTCAAATTATTGAAATAAGAAAAAAATAACAAGAATTTTTTATTTGAATTGGCTAAGAAAGTGAAATTTTTTTGAAAAATTAAATTCATTGATTTTTATAATTTTTTTGATTCATTTATTAACTCAATTTAATAGTAGATAAGTTAGAAAAATTCATATATAAATAATAATTTCTGTATTAAGTAATCAATGACATGAATTTTTGTTATTTTTAGTTATGGTGGGACGTAATTATAATACTAATTAGTGAATAGATAAAGGAATATTTATTAATTAATGGACACCACTTAAGTAAGAGTGTATCATAGGTGGTCATAGATTAAATGTTTCCTTATTGGGCCTAAAGTTAACTTTATTGACTCAGAATTCATTAGGCCTTGGCTCTCTGGTATTTGTGTGATTATTTAGTTATTATTTTACATTAAATTTTTTTATATTTATTTTTAATTTTAATAAATTTAAAATTTAATATTATATTTCAAATTTAAATTTTTATTTATTAAAAATAAATTACAATAAAATTTTAATTCAAAATCAATTAAAAAAATACTAAATCACTAGTAAAAATTTTATATGAACTATTTAATAAAAATTTTAGTTCTTACAATTTTTGTGATTTAGATGCAACAATAGTGATGCTTCCCCAATTAGCAAAATTTTCTTTGTGAGATATAAATATTACATGAAAGGGTTTTTGTTCATCCACACGTTCTTAGCGTCTATTTTTATTTTATTGGGTAATAACTTTGGTGCCTAATAAACATTATATTCATTTATACAAAAGTGAAAAAAAAATTAGTCTATTAAATGTAGAGATATTAAATTAGTTACATTAACTACCATTAGTTATTTTGGGTTATAATTATTTTGAATAAATTATTTTAAGTTATGATATATTTTATGTTAAATTTGAATTATTTAAATATGAATTGAACTATGGGTTGACTTATTAATATTTGAGAAAATAAATTTTATTATTAATTTTTTTATTTTATAATATATTTGAATAGGTAAAAATATATTATTATTTATTTTAAAATTTTTATATTAATTTTTATAAAAAATAAACAAATATATTATACAAATCATATTTATATATATATATATATATATATATATATATATATATTATATATGAATATATAAAAAATAAATATTTATGTTAAAAAATATTATTTTAATATAAAATAATAAAATATATATTTAATCAAAAAGTATATAAATCAAATATAATATTGATAGACACTATATTTATTTAGTAAAAAGACAAGATAATATAAAAATCTAACATTATAAGTAAAAGTCACATTCTATGTACTAAATGCAACTTAGGAGTTTATTGAATCATTATTTTTTTCTTTTTTGTCTTTTGACTTTTGTTTTAAATTTTTCTAATTTCCTTCCGCCTTTACTTTTTTAAATTTTTTCCATTGCAATTGCCATCATATTAGTCATTATTATAGGTGTTAAACTTGACGTGATTTAAGGACTCATTTCAAATTGGATTGAAAAAACTTAATTTAAAAACAACTTAATTTAAAAATATTTCAAATTCAAAATGACTTAAAATTTTAGAATTTTTGACTCATTTATAATTTATATAACTTGAATTTTTATTTTTAAGAAGATAAAAATGAAATAAAAAATTATAATATTTAAAATATAAATTTTATGTTTTGAAAAATATAATTTATACTATTTTTATTTATTATTTCATTTATATAAATACAAGTATATACACATTATATCTACAAATTATTTTAAATTTATATATTATAAAAAATATACATTACATTTAGCACATTATCATTTTTTATTTATTATGTATTTTTAATATTTTATACTTTTACATAATTCATAAATACATATTTATTATATACACATATTATAAATAATATAAATAAATATAATATGTATAATATATTCATAAATTTTTATATAAATTAATATATTAAAATAAATAATAAATAATAATAAAATTTTTCCTGTGATAAATGACATGATAAAAATATTAATTTTTATAAAATTAGTAGCTTGGCATGTGACCAAGTTGGAGTGATAAAATGAAAATTTATACTTTTAATATATTATTAATATATAAAAATTAAAAATTAATTTTTCAATAATAATTTTCGAACTCACAAAATGAATTCAATTTGAATAATTAGAAGGTAACCCCAACACATTTTGATTAGGAAATAACTTGACTTGAAATGATGTAATTTAAATTTGACTCAATGACTCATTTTAATACTTTTAGTTATTATATTTATTAATTTTATCCTATTCTTTTACATAATGTTTATGTACCATGTCAATTTGTTTTCTTCCTTCTTATTTTTTTCAAAAAAAGCACACAGTGATTTTCTTTTTGTAATTAGCTAACCAAAAAAGGTTGTTGATTTTTAGTTTCAAGATCTTTTCCTTTTTTTTTACCAAATCAAAAAAATTGTGATGAAATATAATTATTTTCTTGTTGCTTTTATTACCATTTTTCCTTGGCTTTTAAGTTTTTGTTTTTTTTTCGTTTCTTTCATGCCTTAGTATATATTTTTTCTAATGATAAATATTTGTCTACTACAAATCATATTATTGCATCTATTATCTTTTTTTAAAAAAAAAGAAAACTTTCTCATTACAATTTAGTTACATAGTTTGAATATTGACTTATTGCTATTATAGCTTTGTCAAACTATTAAACCAAAAAAAATAAAAAAAAAGCAGTAAGAACTTTTTTAATTGATCTGGTTTTAAAAGTGAAAATTCCTTGAAAAAATATATGGGTTGATTTTTATAACTCTTTTTCTTTTCTCATTTGTTAACTTGCTTAAATATTAGACAAGTTAGCAAAATTCATTTTTTATATCAATATTAAATATGGATATATTTCAAACACTCATACGTCATCATTTTTTTTTTTTTGTTTTGATGGGACTTAATTGTAAATTTAATTTGTCAATAAATGAAGGAAGATTCATTAATTAATGGGCACCAGTATAAGAGGAAATGGAATATTTATGGCCATAGATTAGACGTTTCCTTACTAGGTCTAGAGTTACCTTCATTGACTTGGATTCTATTTACTTCTAGGTTCTATAACATTTACAAGACCATTGATTTATAATTGTATATATATATATATATATATATATATTATTGTATTTATAAATTAAAATAAAAAAATACTTGTTAAAAGCCTTAATTGAGAGCATCAAACTCATGGCAAGATCTTGTCCAAGGAAAATTGGGATAATATTGATTTCTTGGCCACAATAAAGTTAGTAACCATCATCGAAGTGATCTTTATGCCTTGCTTTCTTCTTACTCAGCTTTTGTTTCTTTAGTTTAAATGTGTAAGAGATTGTTTTTGGCAAATTGAAATATTAGGTCTTTTATTTTCTTTAGTAGAAAAAAAAAAAAAGCTTGCATATGGATATGGTAGAGAATAATCACATTGACATTTGCTTGTATTCTAATTAATTCTATTTTAAGGTTAGTTTATGTCAACCAAGAAAATAGTGCGGCCATAAGAGATAAAAGGCCTAAGCCAGAGTACATGGACTGCTAGAGGTAATAGTTAGTGATAGGGATCTTATCTTCATGAGTTTATTTTGGTAAGAACTCTTAAAGTTATAAAGAGTTTAACTTCATACTTCCATAACCTATCACCTACAAATTGATGGGTAGACAAAAATGGTCAATATGTGTTTGGAAACTTATCTATACTATGCCACTAACAATCACCCTCATCATCGAAGTCAATGGCTTAGTCTTATCAAATAATGGTACAATACTAACCACCATTCTACCATTTAAATGTCCCTGTTTGAAGTATTTTATATTTATGTTCCACCTTTACACTTTCCCTATGTTCCAAGTGATGCTAAAATGGCTACTATGAACCAACATCTGAGAGTTAGAGAAGCCATTATTTAGTTCCTTCATTATTATCTACAATGTGCTTAACAAAGGATGAAAAGTCAAGTTGATTTGCATAGGTCAAAAAGGGAATTCTTTATGAGTGACTTAGTCTTTCATAAGCTACAACCTTATAGGTTAGTAAGGTATTTTGGACCTTATCTAGTGATAGCCAAGGTTAGCAAGGTAATCTTTGAGTTGAAGTTGCCTTTGAAGTCCAAAATTCACCATGTGTTTGATGTTTTTTAACTCAATGAGTCTCTAGAACCATTTATTATTGCTTTTCCAATCATTCCTCTAAAATTACCTCATGTTTCAGCAACTGTTCTTCCAATGACAATTTGGGACAAAAGATTAGAAAAGTATGGTTACGTGGTAGACATTCAAATACTTATTAAATGGTCCAACAATTTAAAATATTTAAAATTTAAATAACTTCAAATTGAGTAAATTTGAAATATAATGAATTTAAAATTTAAATGATTTGGTAAACTTAAAATATAACGAACTTTTAATTTGAAATATTATTATGGAATAATATCTAATCTATTTCCATTTTTTATTGATAGCTTGCTTACAAAGTTGAATGAAATTCCATCTTCTACTCAAAAGGAGAAATTGCTAAGATATAGTAATAAAATTTCAATTACTTCATATGGGATTCATATTATGTATTTACATTAGTGATTAGTACAAGGCATGACCTATATTACAAATTTTTTTTTTTATTTCAATTTTGTTTTTTTCCTTTTGGTACAAAGGGGATGAAGCCAAGTATTGAACTACACACAGCACACAAGTGCCCATGCTATCTATTTCCATTTCTCTCTCAAAATCCAAAAATACAAAGGATAGCACAAAATTGAGGAAATAAAATCAAATTAGTCTGCAAAGCAAGAAGAAAAATGATTAACAAGCTTACTTAATAGTACTAGAATTGTATTTAAGGCTAGAAATCTCATATTCGAGGCCTATTTGGAGCCAATTAACTAAAAAAAAAAATAACAATATATGCACAACACAAATTTTAAGGAGTGAACTTGCAAAGATAAAAAAAGGGGATGATCATTATGAATTTCTTACTTCCATAGACCTAACTACATCACCATATTAAATGAATATACAGTTCATTCAAGACTATACACCCAAATAATATGAACTTCCATTTCCAAGTGTAGTTTTAGAAACAAGCTTTGAAGACTCAGACAATCTTTGTAAGTGTATGGATATGTCTAACCTCATCGATATGACTGCATAGTCCCAAAACTTCCCTTCAACATCCCACCAACGTCAGTGCACCCCATTCTCATCATTTTCTTCATCCCCTTCAACTTTTCCGTAAACAAAACTCCTAGCTATCAGCAAATAGACACACAAGTTCAGAGTGCCTAATGCTGCCATCAACCAATAAAAGTAATCCAGATGAGCACGATTAAGATTGTCGCGGAGCCAACGACTTTCACATGTTGAGCTAATTGCCTGGACTATAGATATTATAGCACTGTTGAGAAAGCTGCCAACTCCAATTGCACTCAAATAGCATGCACCTCCCAAGCTTCTCTGCACTTTTGGCATTTCGTCATAGAACAATTGTAGTAATCCTACAAGGGTGAAAACTGTTGATATTAATTTAAATTAATAGTTAATTTAAATTAAAAATTTATTATAATAAAAATTTAAATTAAATTTAATTTAATATTTAATTATTTAAATAAATTTAAATATTTATTTTTTATAAAAATATATAATTTATATTATTTATATATTTTAAAATTATTAATATAAATATTTTTTAATTATTATTAAAATATTTTAATTATATATTTATTTTATTATATTAATAAAATTATAATATTTTCTCTACCAATAACAATATTATCATATCAATATCATCATAACTATATTACTTATATTATTAGAATTACACTTCTAATCATAGCCACCTTTCTAACGGTGGCATTACAGCCCGATCCCAAACATTCCGCATCAAAGCTCAGTCCCAAACGCTGCGCGTGTGTTTAAACTACAGAGAGTGATTCCGGTAATTGACCTCCACGGACCTATTCCCAGACGAAACGCGCCCTGTTGAAATCCTTCTAAATATCCTCCCACTGCGCGTGATTGATCCACGTGCTGGTATTACTTCTGACGCACCGAATCTGATCCTCCGCTGCTGCCGCTGCTGCTGTTGTTGCCACCGTTGCTACTGCCACCGCTACAGTTGTTGCCACCATTGCTGCTGCCGCCGCTGCTGCTGTTGCCACTGCTGTTGTTGACCCTCGAACTCCTTCCACCTGCAGAGCCGGTAAAATGGCAAGCTCGGTTGCATCGGTGATTATTTGGGAGGCCAAATCTCTGCCTCTCCACCTCTTGTCGTTCGGGAGCTTCCCGGAGATGACTCGGCGGTGATCTAAATGAGAAAAGAACAGAGAATTGCAGTTAAAGGGTCAGATTGCAAATAACAAAAGCTCAGGATTCAGATTGAAAATAATAAAAGTTTGAGAGTCAGATTGAAAATAATAAAAGTTTGGGGGGCCAAATCAGTAAAAATTATGAATTTCAACATGAATGGCACAATCTCTGTTTCAGTTCCCATTCTATATGGAAAAAATTATAATAGATGGAATGTGCAAATAAAAGTTTTATTTAATTAGAATGAACTGTTGAGTATTATGAAATATGACATTATAGAACTCACAGTAGATACTATAAAAGCACAAAAGGCCACTTATCGAGAGCTATAAAAGAAAAATAAAAAGGCACTCTATTTCATCTATCAGGGGGTGAATAATGAAATTTTTGAGAAAATTGTAGAAACAATTTCTTCAAAGAAGGCATGGGATATCTTGACGATGTCATTCCAAGGTATAGATAGAGTTAAAAAAGTGAAACTACAAACCTTATGATGTCAGTTTGAGTTTTTGCAAATGGAAACTTCAGAACCAGTTTCAGTTTATATAAGTAGAGTACTTGCCCTAACAAATCAAATAAGAATCTATGGAAAGCAATTGAATGATCAGGTAAAAGTTGAAAAGATCTTGCAGACACTCACATTACAGTATGAGCACATCGTGGATACTATAGAAAAAGTACATGATTTGTCCTAGATGTCTGTTGATGTACTAACAGGCACATTGCAAGTTCATGAACAATGCATGAATGAGAAGCGCACTGAGAAGCCAGTAGAGCAAGCACTTCAAAATCAGACTCCTACCAAAAGCAATCAAAGTGATCAATCAAAGCAGAGGCAAGGTTCTTCTCATGGAAGAAGATGAGGACCTAGTAATAATCACTATAATAATAGAGGTCAAGGAGGTCACTATAATAACTATAGAGATAGTGACAATCAATACAATGACCAAAGGAGATCAAACTAGATATATAGAGATCAAGGTCGAGGCTAAGGAAGAGGTTTGGTAAAAGAAGACATGACAAGTCTCACGTTAAGTATTACTTTTGTCACAAGTATGGTTATTATGCTATTGAATTCAGGTCTCAAGGGTATAATCAGACAACTCATTGTGTACAAAAGGGAGATTCAGATGGTGGATATGAAGCACTTATGATGGTTACTGTAGCTGTTGAAAAACCAAATTACAATACTTGGTTCCTTGACACCGGGTATACCAATCATATGTGTGGGAAAAAAGAGCTCTTTGTTGATCTTAATGAGTCAATTCGCTCCACAGTCAAATTTGCTGATGATAGTAGTGTTCCAGTGATGGGAAAAGGGTGAATTTTTATCAAGTTGAAGAATGGAGATCATAATTACATCTCAGATATATTTTATGTACCAGACATAAAAGCAACCTTCTCAATTTAGGCCAATTACTTGAAAAAGGATATAACATGCAGTTATGTAATAACTGTCTCTCAATTTTTGATGGGAGGGGTACACTCATTCTTAAAGCTCTTTTAACAAAAAATCAGATGTTTCGAGTTGATATTGCCACTGATGTTTACACTTGTTTAAATGCTGTTGTCAAAGATAAGTCTTAATTATGGCATTTTCATTTTGGCCATCTAAATTTTTACAGTTTAAAGTTGCTTGAACAAGGAAACATGGTGACAAACTTGAACAGAATACATCATCTTAATCAAATTTATGAAGCATGTATTCTTGTCAAATAGAGCAGACAACCCTTTGTATTAAAGACTTGGCGTGCAAGACAACCATTCCAACTTATTCACTCTGATGTTTGTGGCCCGATGAGTGTGTCATCACATGGCAAAAATAGGTATTTTCTTACCTTCATTGATGATTTTACAAGGAAGACATGGGTTTATTGCATGCAAAGAAAGTCTGATGTATTTGATTATTTTAAGAAGTTTAAGGCCTATGTTGAAAGACAAAGTGGATACCATGTTAAAATTCTGAGAACTAATGGAGGTGGTGAGTATATTTTTAATGAATTCAAAGAGTATTGTGAAACACAGGGAATAAAGCATGAAGTTACAATTCCTTATAACCCACAGCATAATGGAGTTGTTAAAAGAAAGAACAAATCAATTATGAATATAGTGAGAAGCTTGTTAAAGGCCAAGGGAGTTCTCAATCCATTTGGGTAGAAGCTATTTTATGTGCTGTATACTTGTTGAATAGATCTCCAACAACAAGTATTCAGAATGTCACTCCTAAAGAAACTTGGAGAGGTTTTAAGCCTAGTGTAAGGCATCTCAAGGTGTTTGGTTCTATTACTTATACTTACATTCCAATAGAGATAAGGACAAAGTTAGATGATCGAGGAGTGAAGACAATTTTTCTTGACTACAAAAAAAGAGGATATAAGTTATTCAATCTTATGACAAAAAAGGTAATTGTGAGTAGAGATGTAACTTTTGCTGAAGATGAAGTTTGGAACTTTGATGTTGAGGAGCAACATAACTCTTAGAGACGTCCAATTGCTATTTTGGGAGAAGAAAAAACTTAAACTACAATCCTCACTGTAAATGGGGAAGTCTCACTAGTTGATGCACAGAATCCTATGCCATAAGTTTTACAAGAAAATGGAAGACCAAGGAGAAATCGTCAATAATCAGTTAGATTGCAAGATTATAAGGTAATCCCTGATCATGTTATCAATGATGATGGGAATTTGGTGCACTTTGCCATGTTTGCATATTATGAACTAGTGACATTTGATGAGGCAATTCAAGATACAAAGTGGGTCAATGCCATGAATGAAGAAATAAAGGCAATTGAAAAGAGTGATACATGGGAACTTATAGCTATTCCACGAAGTCAAAAGGCTATTGATGTGAAATGGGTTTTCAAGACTAAAAGAAATCAAATGGAGAAGTAGAGAGATATAAAGTAAGATTGATTGCAAAAAGATTTGAACAATGACCTGACAATGATTATCATAAGAATTACTGGAAAACTCATCAGATTAATGTGAAGTCAGCTGAAGCAGATGTTGGAATTGAAAGCATCACCTAATCAGGATTAAGAGGGGATGTTGATGTTAATTCAGATTAGAAGTTAACTTAAATTAGAAGTTTATTATAATAGAAATTCAAATTGATTTCAATTTAGAGTTTAACTATTTAGGTAGATTTAGATATTCGTCTCTATATAAAAACATATAATCTATATTATTTGTATATCTCAAAATTATTAGTGTGAGTATTTTTCAGTTATTATTAAAATGTTTTAATTATATGTTTGTTTTATAATATTAATAAAATCATAATATTCCCCCTATCAATATTGTTAGAGCTATATTACTAACAGTGGTATCAGAGTTATATTTCTAATCAGAGCCATCTTTCTAACAAAAACATCTGCCACCGGACCTATGACATACTGTGGTAATAACCACCAAACGCTTATTGTGGTATTATTGCTTTAGTCATGTCCAGCAAGCCATACTCCTTTGCAGCACTCACTCTTTTGGTCTCTACAAGTGCAGCTACTACCATTTGGAGCACAGATAGACATAATCCAATGCCTATCCTTTGCAGGATGGTTATATGAGAAGGATGCCCAGTTAATTTTCTTACCATGGGGACGAAAACTTTGTCATAAATCAGGATAGCGATGATGATTAGAATGGCTACAAGGCATTGAAGTCCTGACGGAGGAAAGTGAAGGGGACCAATTGACCTGATCATTGTACCCCCTTGTTTAATGAAAAAGGTTGAGAACATGCAATTTACATTAGTGAATATTAAAGAACATAACCATATGGGAATAAGGCGGATGAAAAGTTTCATTTCTTCTACTTGGCTCAGTGAGCACAGACGGCAAGGATTTCTGGTGTTCCTAGAAGCGTCAACTGCATCGATGATCATTACCTTGTCCAGGAACCTGCATGTTTTTTAGGTTAGGGTGAAAATTCAGCTATATCCGATGAAATATTAGAAGCTATGACATGCACATTGCCATTTGTTGCACGAAAGTTATAATATGTGGCAAATTGATTTAGATAATAAAATTACTTGTTACATTTATCACACTCGGATTAGCTACCATCCCTACAATTCCATATGTGACCCAAAGCTAAAACACCAGACTGCTAAAAATTTGTGTACTCAGAATCCAAACATAAGATTGGTGAAATAGTCCATTCCTCTTATATCCCAGGGAAGAGAATCCACCTCAGGCACCCAAAGACCGATTCTGTATGTTCTTATGTCATTTGCCAGTTGAGATTGATGCTGTGGTAACACTACCCTTTTAACACCCATTTACCTCCATCCCACCACCATGGAGCTCTAGTATTACACCCAAAAACAAAACACTGAACATGGATTCTGATTTGAAATTACCTGAATTGCTTAGTAGAAGCAAAAGACCCTCTATCCCTGGCAGGAGCTCCGCCAATCTCTTGATACCATATATCCCATCCATCAAGGTTATGATCTCTGGTGTTAATGTCCCACTTCCGGAAAGCCGCAACAAGCACATGTGCCACCATGGTGAAAGGACTTCCCATCGCCCCCTGGATCTTGTACCTCTTGTTTCCCATCACAAATAGTATTAGTGCAAAAGCCATTGTTGCCGCCAATACTCCAAATCCTGCTGCCCATCCAACATTATCCTACACAAGTAATAACTGGAATCAGGAAAATGAACCTTTCAACACTATATACATCTGGACTTTTGAATTGGATTGGAATCACAAACAATCAACATTCTAATCACGATCATTCATGGAAGTACGATGTACTCTGTTGATATATTAGCTCATAATCATGTGAGCCTAAAATTTGATATTAATTTCTTGCAAGATCTCTAATTTTGGTGTGCATGTTGGCTTTTTATCAAAGCCAGGAGGCAGAGTCTAATGCACAAAAGCTGACACATGGCTAACATAAAGGAAAAAGATGCAAAATGTTGAAATATAAATGTTTGATTGGTGTTGTCTACTTATCTCTCACATTGAATCAGGATCCTTCCAAATGTCAAACTATGACTACATGAGGAGTCTTGGATACTTCAAAGCCATTGTTTAATGCTTCACTTTTGATCTGTGGGAAGTTTGCTTCTGTTTGTTGGTGGAGTGACACAGCCATGTGTGTTTGTGCTGAGGTTGATTGGAAGGAAGGAAGGACTGACATATGGTAATCGTAGTATCTGCCCATCTATATGACAAACAGAGCGAGAGAAAAGTAGGAGATTAATGAAGTGATGATTCAACTAGATGTCCACTTAGCCATCTTTCCTGAATGTAATGTTACAGTTGTTGGAGGCACTCAAATTATCTGAGAGAGATCAAAACCGGTCACAATGATGTGGTCCAAATGTCTATTTGAACATTAGGATACATGTCTTTCATTCCAATCAACTGATTATCCATATATTTTTTAAAAGTGGTCGCTAGAATAAAGGTGCAAGGAATGTAAGCTGGTGCTTTACTGTCTAGTTAGTGGTCAAGTGAAGACAACCACATTTTCTTACCACAAATGGATACAGTTGGACAACAGTGCTACCTAATAATTCAAATGGCCTTAAAATATTGAGAGACCTTACTCTAACCAACATAAAAACAAGCAACTTAAGGTCATAAGTTCCTGCAAAGTGGCTCTGATGAAAGCATATAACTCAAGACCCTGCAGAGGACATTGATTGGGCAAACATACATAAGCTGGAAGCCTAAATCAAGGAGACAGTTACATTGCTACAGACACCTCTTTCTCTTCCAGGAGCCAATACTTGTAGCAAAAATCTAAATACATTTACCCCAGAAAATCCAAGAGACAGAATTGAACAGACCCTCAGAAAAAGCATTCCCATACAGACAAAAAAGAAACATATGATGTGCTCTAAGTGGGAAAATTAAAACATAGGTCATCATGGCAAACACTAATCCAAATTCAGAGAAACCTAATTCAAATTTGAACTGGCATATTCAGTCCTGAAAAAATGGAGTCCCAAGGATAAAAAGAAGACAAAAAAACAATCTCTCCTTTGAAAACCTACAATTACTATTACTCCAAACATATTGATATTTTTAATATTCCTTTCAAATCCAATGAATGCATACAAGGGTATAGTCAAGTGTCTTAAATTGGAATAGAAACGTTATCATTCTAGTCTTATGGCTTTCTCCAATCATGTTTTCGGCTTCAAGAACCGAATCATCGTGAAGCAAATATTCTTGTCACCGGACAACAAATCAAATGGTTAGGTATCTAATTCACAGTGCACCAAATTAAAAATTCAAACCCTTAAATTCCATGAATGTTAAACACCCTCAAGTGCGTTCACTTGCATGTTCTGCTTGCTTAATCCCATGCATTGTTAGTTGCAGAAAACCTAAAAGCAGTCAATAATCTTACTAAAAAGGATGAATACGTTTGTTACCTGCAAGGTAATGACCACCATTGTTGAGAAACACATGCCTCCCATGATTGCCACATACCACCAGTTGAAGAATGAGTTCTTGGCTTCCACCTCTTCGGGCTTCCTTTCATCAAATTGGTCTGCCGCAGATGGTTGCACGCATGGCCTAAACCCTCCTCCACCAATGGATAACACATACAGTCCTATAAAGAAAACTACTTCACGTTGATTCAAAGGTACTACTGACACTGATAATGTCAGCAATACCATTCCCTGCCACAAAAATTCATACCAAAATCAGCAATATCACTCCCATGGGACAAATGATACAACATAAATTTGTCCTCTTCTTAATGTTTAAATTTAAAAATCAACAAAATCTCAGTCAATGACATACAATAATATGGGATTCATGAGTTAATAAACTATCGATTCATCACAAATTGCTGTATTAACACCCATGCAAATATGTTTTGTGAGAGGAGTAAGCCATTATTCCCCATCAAATTAATGTTGCTCTTGATGAGTGCAGAAAGACGCAATTTTTTTTTTTCCTTTTCTCCAAAACAAGACTAATTTTCTAAAAGGAAAACAATGATCCGATGAAAATTGTGCACTTGCCAAGAAACATATGGTACAAGAAACAATGATTGTCTTGAAGCGGCCGAAGAAGGCGTCAGCAAGGAAGGCTCCGCATCAAGGCAAGATGGCAGAGACGCCAACCCAAGTATTCACATCCCTGGCAGCTGTAGCAGTCGCCTTCCCAAGAACAGTTGTTAAGCATATCATAAGGTTACCCAACAAGCCACAAACGGCAAATCTCTCTGCAAACTCCACAACTGCATCCGTATAACATCAACCAAAACCCAAACAAAAAAGAAAATGCAAATTTAATTTCTAAGATCGAGACATGTATTGATATATACATACACACAGATAACAAAACACATAAACAATAGAGATGAAGATAAAAGGAAAAAGAAAAAAAAAAAAAAGAAAAAAACAGAAAACAACAAAAAAGAGAACTTTTTGGCTTACAGATGATGAAGATGGCAGAGCTCCAGCCACTCCTTCTGGGTTTTCCATGCTCATGTTCACTCATGATTAATCTCATCTGTCAGCACGGTCTTGACTTCATCCCTTTAAAAAGGTGTGGCTTGCAGCCATTTGAACCAAGGACAACACATAAGGAATATACCCTTGATTTAGGTCAATATTCAATGTCGTTCTGGTTTGTTATCCACCGGAGAGAGTCAAAAGACAGAAGCTAAAGACAGGAGCGGAAAATGTCCAAAAATAGACGCAATCAATCTAGTCTTGTGGATCTCATGCAACTTTGCTTGTATAGGTCTGGGGAAATCTGAAGTCAGCAAAGATCATATTTCAGCTCTTGGAATGCTATTATAAGGAGATGCTCCCATGGTATAATTTCTAGATGACATGTTCTTATTTGTTTAGCTCATTTTTTTCTTATTTATCCTGTCAAGCACTCTCTGTTCCACATCTTTGCAGCCCCGCTATTTCTTTACCCACATGGTTGTGCTTCTTGTGGCTCAGTTTTTATTTCAATATGGTTCCTGTTATGTCCTCACGTATTGTTCTGACAATTCTCTTTACTTGGACTATATTTAATGGTTTTCACCTGAGACTTACTGTCTTGGGGCTCCATTTTGAACTACTTATTTTCCGTTGTCTGCTTGTTTTCTTTTTGGTTTGTGGGAAGCGAGGGTGGAAAATGTTGAGATGAGATGCATTTGTACCTTTTTTTGTTGATATGAAAATTCTGGAATGGATTCAGATCCAGAAAAATCAAGGTTTTAAGGAAGTTTTTTTCCAATTTGTGGTCAACCTATGGAACCAAATTGAAAACTGCACGGTTTTTAATGTTGGAATTCTTGAAAAAGTGAGTAACCGTCCTCTTTTCATTGTTCCTTTTTTCCTGTGGTTCTTCATGGATAGTTTCACTGAGGGAAGTATTTTGGAGTTAATCATTATCTGGATCTAGAGGATAATCTCTCTAATTTGAGAAGTGAGGGTGTAGACCGACCAAATAGCATTTATCATTTGCATATCAAGATCTTGATGCAATGATGAGGATGATGAAGTTTGCTGTTGCATGTTGTTCTAAGGAAAGCCAGAGCTTAATAATTGATAAAGCCTATAGTTTACTTTCATCAACCACACCATTCCAGCCCAAGTGGAAGGCTTAAAGCCTTCCACAGACAAATTTTCCAATAAAGAGAACTGGATTCTTTCATTATTTGCATCAATGATCATAGCCCTTCATCCTTAAACACATGTTCCGAACATAAGAATGGTACTGCACTTACTTATTAGAACTCTCCTTAATGGTTATGTGATTGTAGCTCAGGCATTGAGTTCTTTGCTCAACAAATTGGATCTTAAATCCAATGGGCTGGAGACATCAGGTGGTTGTAACTTTGATGAAGCAGTGGACATGATTTTGAGCACAGATGAATGTCGTTTTTTTGATGGTAGTCATTCAGGGAGAACAAACACTGGGAATGAGATAAGTCTTACTAATATATGCCAGGATGCTACGAATAGTGGATAGCTTTGAAACAATGCCATTGTTGGATTAGCATGGATTGGGAAAGGTTTGCATATGCAAGGTTGGACACAACTACAGTCTTGCCAGAGTACATATTGTCAAGTGGCAAAATGGATTCCTTGTCACAACAAGAAGCTTCAATGAAAAACACTACCAAGCAGACCTTACATACATCTGCGATGAAATGTCCAGCAGATAGATTTGAAATTCTTATGTTTGATTCTGAACTTTGTTTAAATAGACAGTTCCATGCAACAATAAGGCCACTCTATAAGCAATGATTTTTCTCCACCATGATACCCATCCTCCAACCTTTGATAAGCAAATCCAATTCATCATTCTCAAGGTCCACTCTCTTTCCTGAACTAATTGCTAATTGTCCATTTGTGTTGCACATCTTAGACATCACTAATTTATCAAGTTCTGGTACCACGAAGAACCCCTAGTCTCCCATGTTTTGCTAGAAGAGCCATTTGCAGAGCTGGCCAATCTAGTATTTTAGGTTCAAATGCTCAGGCACTTTCATTTCAGGTCTTTGTCAGTTTGGGCTTTTGTGCATATTATATCCAATACTCCACTGATTGTTATCTAAATAATGCCAAGAAAGTTTTTGAAAAACCTTAAACTCCCATTGCATTTTCCCGTAAGGCAAGCATGCTTATTGCTGCAAGGCACTTTATCTACAATTAATTCCAGTGTTGCCGGAAGGCTTAACTCTGTTAAGTGAGGATGTTTCTAATAAAGATACTTTATATGACCTACAGCTGGTTTTATCAGGAATATTGACAGAGAAGAATGGCATGCTCTTTTGTCTACCATTGCATGCATATCATTCAGTTTCCCTCCCTTTTTCTCAACCTTCGGCAGCTATAAGGGAATGAATGAAACATAGGAGGAAAGGAAAGGAAAACAAGTAGAGCTGTCTACCCTGTCCTTCTTGTGTGTGAACAAAAATGAAGATGGATACATGAGATTAAAGTTGCTTTTGGATAACTTTTTCTTTGTTCCCAACTTGTGGGAAGTAAGACTTTTATCCCGATTTGCTTGCAGTCTTGTTAGCAATAACTCCACTGAGGTTGAGTAATGCATTTTCTTTTATTTGCTTATGCATGCAGGACAAGAAGCTATTATAGACAACACACATACTATTGTAAATTGTCTCTATGGGCTTATCACTTATCCCCACAAAATGGTATTAATTTTTCTTTCTGGATAATTTTACTTTATTTCTTATGCCATCCTGCCACTCTTTATTCTTCCTTAAATTTAGTGAACTTGCTTCCTCAATTCCAGCTGCTTTGTGCCTTGTTCATAACTGATGAAGAAAGATGTCTAATTCTTGTCATTCACTTTCTAAGCGACACTTAGAAGATTAACATTTTTTTTTTTTTTGAATATGTTCAGCTTATTTGAGAAACAGTAATACAGTGTCTTGCTGCCACATCAGAGCTTCCTCATATAAGGATTTATCCCATGAGGATTCAGGTTAGGTTTTCAAGTTAGAGTTGTTTAGTAGGGGTTCGAGTAATCACTTTCTCAATTTGAAGCTGGATAAGTTTTCCTGTTTTCCTTCATGTATGTCTGGCAGGGTGCTTACAATAGCATTTGCATGTTGCTTGGAAAGTACTAAACCTGCATCTTCCCACTTGGATATAAGTGGTCATTCAGCCATCACCGAGGATTATTAATATGACACCCTTTTTTTTTTCATTTTTCCTTGCCGAAGATATTTTACTGAAATGTTGGCAATGACAACCTTCTGCCACGCCTTCTTGTCATTCTCAGGTATTACAAGTTAGGGCAAAATGTCACGGGATGAGTTTGCGGACACTCTAAACCCGTGCGACACTAGACAACTTCAGGGGAAAGTTGCTAGTAAGCTTAAAGAGAGAGAGCAAAGATTAGAGAGGCTTTAGAAGTATATTTCACTTAAAGAATTGAGTGTGTATAAATGAGGGGTAGGAGGTCCCCTTTTATACAAGTTTTGGACAAATTATAACCGTTAGATCCCTCCTTAATCTAATGGTGGATATTACATCCCTTCAACTTCCTATTTAATACATAGTTAGTTCCAATGTGTGTCCCTTCCCGAGGAGGCGTCTATATTCAATGTATTGTCCTTTTCTAGGAGGTGTCTAGATTTAACGTATTAGAACCTTCGATAGATAAGGTTTGAACTTGCTGGCCCGTGACATTCTCCCCCACTTAATTTGGCGACATCCTCATCATTGTTTTATCTTTGTAGCACTGGATTTTGTTGGTGAATTGTCATAGTGTGTCCTCCCATTCCCAACTAGCCTTCTCGTGAGGATGTCCCTTCTATTTCACTAGGTACTCCGTATAATTGGGTATACTCCTTTTTCGGATCCTTCGATCTGCAAGGATGCTCTCCACTTCCTTGTTGAAGGCAGTGGTAACAGCCGTTGGTGCTCGTTTAGACTTATTTCTCTCAAGGTTTTCCATGTCTTCATGGTATGGCTTAAGGAAACTCACATGGAAGAGAGGATGGATTTTGAGGTTAGGTGGTAGTTGTACCTAATAGGATACCTTCCCAATGCGTCTTACGATTGGAAAAGGGCCTTCGTACCTTCGAATTAGTCCTTTGTGGACTTTGTGGTGGGACTTGAATTGTTGTGGGAGTAGTCGGATGAGCACTTTGTCTCCTTCTTGGTACTCAATGTGCCTCTGTTTGTGATCTGCCCATTTCTTCATCTTTCAAGCGGCTTTATCTAGGTGAGCTTGGGTGATGTCGGCTTGCTTGTGCCATTCCTTGGCGATTTGATGCGTCATGGGGCTCTTGCCATTATATGTGGAGGCGATGGCATGTGGTGTCATAGGCTATTGACCGGTGACAATCTTAAAGGGGCTTTTACCCGTGGCTTCACTCCTTTGGAGATTGTAGGAAAATTGAGCCACATCAAGCAACTTGGCCCAATCTTGTTGATGGGCACTTACATATTGCCTCAAATACAGTTCCAATAGTCCATTGACACGCTCAGTTTGACCATCACTTTGGGGATGGAAACTGGTGGAGAAGTTGAGGTCAGTTTCCAAGAGTTTGAAAAGTTCTGTCCATAACCTTCCAGTGAAGCGTGGGTCTCGATCATTTATAATATCGCACGGTACTCCCCAAAGTTTGATGATATGTTTGAGGAATGCACAAGTGGCTTCCTCGGCGATGCAGTCTCAAGAAATTGGAACGAAGGTGGCATACTTGCTGAACCGATCTACAATCACCATAATGCTCCCATAACCTTTGGACTTGGGTAGGGCCGTGATGAAGTCCATGGATAAGCTTTGCCATGGTCTTTCGACGATTGGTAAGGGTTCCAAAAGACCTGCAGGGTGGTGTAGATCGACCTTGTCTTGTTGGCAAACAAGGCACGTCCGAACATATGCTTCCACATCGTCCCGCATTTGTGGCCAGTAGTAGGAGAATTGAAGAAGGGCAAGGGTGCGTGCAACACTAGAATGTCTTGCCCATCAAGAATCATGACACTCTTTGATGATCTCCCTCCTCAAATTTCCATGTCGTAGGACCATGATTCGGTTGCCGACGGTCAGAAGTAGTCCATTATCTTCCCAAAATCATCAAGTCTTGCCTTCACAGGCTAGTTTGACAAGGTTTTGTGTCACGGGATCTTTGTCGATGCCTTCCTTGATGCGGGTGATGAGAAGGCTCTCAAGTTGGCTAAGAGTTAACGAACTAAGCTCCGCTTTCCAGTTAAGTGCATCGGCTATCACATTAGCTTACCCGGCTTGTACTTTAGCTAGTAGTCAAACTCGGAAAGGAAATCTTGCCACCGAGCTTGCTTTGGGCTTAACTTCTTTTGAGTTTGGAAGTAAGTTGTAGCCACATTGTTGGTTAGGATGGAGAAGTGTGAGCCAAGTAAGTAATGCCGCCATGTTCGTAGGTAGTGGACAATGGCTGTCATCTCCTCCTCTTGTACAGTGTAGCGGCGCTCCGTATCGTTTAACTTCTGGCTTTCAAAGGCAATGGGATGGTTATCTTGCATAAGAACACCTCCAATGGCAAAGTCAAAAGCATCAGTGTGTACCTCAAAGACTTTACTCGGATGCGGAAGGCAAAGGACGGGCTCCTCAGAGATGGTTTTCTTCAAATCATCAAAGGCATGTTGACATTGTTCTGTCCATCTCCATGCATGATCCTTCTTCAATAGGTCGGTCAAGGGTGTTGTCCTTGTTGAGTACCCTTTTATGAACTGACGGTAGTAGTTGGCTAGACCGAAGAAGGATCTTAACTCTAGAATTCTGGTTCGTGGCTCCCAATCCACGACGACTTTTACCTTTACTGGATCCATCATAAGTTGTCCATCCCAAATGCGGTGGCCAAGGAACTCTACTTCTTGTGTGGCGAATGAGCACTTTTCTCTCTTAACATAAAGTTCATTGTCACGTAGTACTTGGAAGACTTGTCGTAAGTGCTGCAAGTGCTCGTTGAGTGTCTTGCTATACACTACAATGTCATCTAGGTATACTACCACGAATCAATCGAAGAAGGGATGGAATAACTTATTCATGAGCATGCAAAAGGTTGTCGGTGCATTGGTGAGACCAAAAGGCATAACTAAGAATTCAAAAGAGCCATACCTTGTTACACATGCTATCTTAGATTCATCTCCAGTTGCAATGCGTGCTTGGTAATATCCTAAGCACAGGTCTAGCTTTGAGAACCATTGTGCATCACCAAGCTAGTTGAAGAGATCCGAGATCAATGGTATCGGATACTTGTTCTTTATGGTGACCTTGTTTAATACTCGGTAGTTGATACACATGCGGAGACTTCCATCTTTCTTTTTCTGGAAGAGTACTAGGGCACCATAAGGATACTTAAAAGGTTGGATGTAACCCGAATCCAACAAGTCATGGAGCTGTTTACGTAGCTCTTATAACTCGGGTGGTGCCATACGGTATGGTGCTAAGGCAAGGGGCTTGGCATTTGGCTCCAACTTAATTGCATGATCCACCTCACGCCTAGGTGGGAGTCTCTTCGGTAGCTCTTGTGGCATGACATCTTTGAACTCTTCTAGGACTTGTGCCACTTCATTGGGCAAGGCGACCTTAGGGTTGACATCTTCATCGTTGAGTTCACGGATGGTAGCAAGGTAGCTTGGGTCAGATTTCATACCTCGCTTGAATTGTAATGCGGATAAGGCCTGATCCTCCATTTGTCAAGCATGTTCTGTAGGTATGGTGCAAGCCTTTCCTCCCTCCAATATTCCAAGTGAGTTGGAAGCTGGGAATAAGAAGGCGTGTACCTTATTGAAGAATTCCATGCCTAATACCGCTTGGAAATCGTCCATAGGGACTATGGAGTAGTTGATGCTTCCTTTCCATGCACCGAGGGTTGTGGGAACGCCTTTAGCAATGCCGGTAATTGGTTTTGCTGGTGAGTTCACTGCTTTGAGGGTTCTGCCCTTGCTTGTTAATTTGAGGCCAAGCCGCTTGGCCTCCTCCGTGGAAATGAAGTTGTGGGAAGCTCCGGTGTCCAGCATAGCTCTAGATTGCTTCCTGTTGATGGTGATTTGGACATATAGTAGTCCCTTATGGTTGACATGTGGTTGTGCGTTTTTCCCCTTCATAGTTGCCAGGATTTGAAGTGATCCCATCTCGGTTTGACCTTGCTCGTCTTGTGAAGGGTCATCTTCAAACTGGCTCATGATGGCATTAAGGGTCTTGCGCTTGGGGCAATCCTTCATCCAATGGGAACCATTGCAAATAAAACATGGAGTTTTTGGTTTAGGAGAATCGGTCTTATCTTAATCATGCCTTTCACCGTATGACGAGGCTTTGGCCTTCCCCTTATCCTTGGATCCTTGCTCCTTACGTCCAAATTTGTCTCCCTCACTCTTACCTTGGTTGGATCATTTTTCTTTGGATTGAGTGTTGTATTCCACGAGAGACTCGGCAGCAGCAATGGCTTCGTCCAAGCTTTGCACATTACGCCTCTCTAGTTCAACTCTAGCCCAATCTTTCAATCCATCCATGAAGTAAAAGAGAGAGTCCTTGTTGGACATATCCTCAATCTCAAGGATGAGGGTGGTGAACTCCTTGATGTAGTCACGGATGGTCCCTCCTTACTTCAATCGTCGAAGACGACCTTGAGCTTCCTTCTTGGCATTACTTGGGCAAAAGTGTTTCTTCAACTCTCACTTGAAGTCTTCCCAAGTGTCGATTGAGCAAATACCTTTGCCAATCTCGCCATGCTTGCGACGCCACCATAGTTGAGCGGTATCTCGCAGAAATGTCAGGGCAGTGCAAATCCTTGCTGCATCATCTCAAACAAACTTGGCTTCGAAGTATTGTTCTAAGCCAAAGAGGAAGTTCTCAACTTTAGTAGCATTACGAGTGCCATTGTAGGTAATAGGTTTGGGCACTTCGATCATGCCAAAGTTGATGGTGCCAATGGAGCATGACCCATTAACAATGGTTTGCTTATGCTCATTCCAATTGGCATGAACATCATTTACCTCATGTCTAAGGTCTCGTAACTCAACTTTAGTAAAGGAACGATTACTACATACCTCTCGTTGGATGTTGTCGAGATCACACTTGAAGGATTGACTGATCTCCCGAAGGGTGGATTTTACCACATGGGTGACTTCTCTGAATTCCGTCTCCATGTTGTCAATGCAGACAGACTGCTCCTTAAGGGCTAGTTCTATCCTTGAGAAGTTTTTCTCCAACTCTACAACACAACACTCCAAGGCCTCCATTAGAGCGGTCTTGGATTTATCGCGTCTTATGATGTTGGTGCGTTGTTCCTCTCGTCCACGTCTTTGCTCCTCCATACAAACTTCATTGTCGGAAGCCATCTTTGGTGCTTAACAGTAGCAACCAAGGCACTGATGCCAACTATCACGAGGTGAGTTTGCGGACACTCTAAACCCGTGCAACACTAGACAACTTCAGGGGAAAGTTGCTAATGAGCCTAAAGAGAGAGAGCAAAGATTAGAGAGGCTTTAGAAGTGTATTTCACTTAAAGAATTGAGTATGTACAAATGAGGGGCAGGAGGTCCCCTTTTATACAAGTTTTGGACAAGTTACAACCGTTAGATCCCTCCTTGATCTAATGGTGGATATTACATCCCTTCAACTTCCTATTTAATACATGGTTAGTTCCAATGTGTGTCCCTTCCTGAGGCGGCATCTATATTCAACGTATTGTCCTTCTCTAGGAGGTGTCTAGATTCAATATATTAGAACCTCCGATAGATAGGGTTTGAACTTACTAGCTCGTGACAAAAAGCTCTGGATGATCCAGAGAGAGCTGTATGCGTAGAAGCTATTAGATCCTGGCAAGCATGGTTAGTACTTTACATCTATATTGCATACACCAAACACATATTTAAATATGCTTGCATGAGGGCAGACAATTTGAATTTTGAGTCAAGATTTGATTTTTCATTATGTGTTTCCGCTGATTGTAAAATAAGGCATTCATTACTTCAAAAGTCTTCAATTCTAAATTAGTATTCTGAGCTGGCTTCACAAAGTAAAAAGAGTGGACCTAACCCACCTCCTTTGTTGTCACAGTAAATAAATGGCCCTGGAATTTCGCTGAGATAAAGAACAGAGAAATTCCTACGTAGTTAGTTGATTCATTATTGAAGAATGTGAATTCCTGTACACAGAAACTCTGATACATTATTTATAGATGTTGCATTACAAGTTGATGCTGTGGAATGTAGAAGTTTGATATTCCATTATTTTGAGCAAACTTAGTGATAGATGTTCCATTTGAAGATAGATCCCGTGAATTAACATGAATATTTTGATTGTGCTTATTCAATGATGGTTAATTGGAGTCTAACTAGATATTGCTATACCTTTAAATTTACAAAGAATAAAATATGTTAATATTATTTTTACTTTTAAAAATAAATTATTTTTATAATTAAAGTTTATGACCTACAAGTTACATAATCTATATGTTATAATAGAGTAATTTTATTAGTGTACTAAAACATTTAAGTAATGGTTAGTTTACATGAATAAATTTTTTCCTAGTCAACGGTTTGGTTGAATTGTGTAGTTGGTGTAGCTCCATTGTTTCATTTTCCATTTTATGTCACCCACTAATATGAAGATTATGATAATGATGATGGGGTGGGAGAGAAGGATGAGGCAGTAAGGGCATTGCAAAAGTTTTGAAAATGTTTAGTTTAAAATTACTTAAATTTTTATTTTTTATTTTTTATTTTTATTTTTAAATTTAAATTAAGATATATATTTTTTAATTATAAATTTCTTAATAAAGAAAATGAGTTAAACTTTGTGATATTTGACCCAAAAGCTCAATTAATGGGTGATGTGGTTTAGAGTGTTCAATTGGCCTTTTGTTTTTGTGCTCTGGTTCATTAAGAAGTCTAAGACAACATGTCATGTGATCACAACAAATAAAATCAGTCAAGTAAATCTAATAGCTGGTAATGCATCTTCAATAAGAAACTTAAAAAAATGGGATGGTTTGCACTTGTACTTCTTTAGTTGGCTCTAGTAGGTAATGCATCTTCATTTTCTTTTTTTAATCAAATCTAAATTATGGATCAACAAATTATAAATTCAAGGTTAGATGTAGTGACATCCTAGCAGAGTAATAAACTAAATCAATACACACAAAACAACTTTTTCTTAGTAATATACGCAAAGTAATATAACTAAGGTGCGATGAGATACCAAAAATTGCATTATTGTTTGATTGCACTTTGTATCATGTTTATTACACATGTTACTGAACCCATTGCACATAATGGGCTTTTGGACATAAAACCTTATGTTTAAAAAGCAAAAAACTATTTTTTATTATGTGGAACTCATCTGCCATATCATCTTTATTTGCCCTGTCTCTCTCTTCATCTTTGTAGTGAGACCCTCGTTAAAGACATGTCATTGAAGAAAGATAATCATTGACAGCATATGCCAAAAAAGTAGACAGCAAACAATAAGAACATAACCACATAAAAAAGTTAAAAAAAAAAAAGAAAAAAGTGGAAATAACAAGGTACAAGCAAGTCAATTATTGTTCTAACATATTAGTGTCAAACTAGAAGAAAATCTAGAAGACATTTGTCACGATCCTTACCTAGGGATGGACGATACGTTGAATCTAGACACCTCTTAGAGAAGGACAATACGTTGAATGTAGACACTTCCTAGGAAAGGGAAATACATTGGAAGTAGGCAATGTAATAAATGCAGGTAGGTAGGAAGTTGAAGAGATGTAATATCCACCATTAGATCAAGAAGGGATCTAACGGTTATAGCTTGTCCAAAACTTGTATAAAAGGGGACCTCCTACCCCTCATTTGTACACACACTCACTTTTCAAGTAAAATATACTTCTAAAGTTAATCTCCAAAAAAGGGTTCTTGTGAGTTGAGTGTGAGAAGGCTACTTGGGAAGTATTCTCAAGGTCGCACGGGTAGGATGCGATAAAAATTCCTTATGCCCATGACAGTTGGTATCAGAGCAGGTTCATTCCAAGCGCTATGGCAGACCCGCGTTCTGATGAAACGCTCATCATGGGTGATGACCACGATGATTGTGGGAGGAAGGCCGACAAAGGTGCTGCCAAGGGAAAAAAGAATCGTGTTGTTTCGAGTTTGAGGGATCCCGTAGAGGACCTGGCACATCGTATGATGAAGATTGAATCGTTCGTCATTGATGTCCAAGGTTCGGTTGATGACCTAACCCAGTCCATCAAAGGTGTAAATGCCGAAAGGGAGGAGCTCGTGGTCGAGATGCAAGAGCTCAAAGTTGGCATGGGAGAACTTTGAGGAGAGTTGCTGGGGACCCTAAGGGTAGAACTCCATCAGCGGGATGAGTCCTTGGAGACCATGATGACAGCCATGCATGCAGAGATTTCAGAGCTCAAGGGAAAGCTCGCAAAATTAAAGGCAACACGCGTGAACGGGGTGATCACCGTGCAAGGACCACGTATAGACGCACCTAAGCCAAAAGAGTTTAGGGGTTCTTAGGTGGCTAAGGATGTGGACAACTTCTTATGGTACATGGAACGATACTTCCAAGCCATGGGGATCAACGACAGCCAATTACGGGTAAATTTTACATCTATATACTTAGCTGATAATGCTTTGTTGTGGTGGTGTCGTTGGTTAAACAATAGGTGTGGAGATCCTATTACCACCTAGGATAGGTTTGTCGAAGAGTTCCGACAGAACTACTATCCCGCATATGTAGAGGAAGAAGAAGCTCACGACGAGCTAAAGCGCCTTACGCAGAAGGGTGCAGTACGCGATTATGTGAAGCGATTTTTGGAGTTGCTACTCCAAATCCCTTCAATGAATGAAATAGAGGTGTACCACCAGTTCATGAGTGGTCTTAAGCCATGGACCAAACAGGAGCTAAAGCGGTTCCAAGTGGGAGACCTTATAACGGCAATTACGGTGGCCGAATCTCTCGTAGAGTACAGGACACCTTCCACCTCCCAGTCAAACTCCTATCCAAAAGTTGCAAGAGATAAGGAACGGATAACTTTAGTGGTGATAGAGGTTAGAAGGAAAGATGATAGAGAATTAATTGCTCTTGGTAAGCAATGAATGTCTTAACATGATAATGCAAGGCTTGCAAGCAAACTTTGAGCTTAGATTATTCTTTCAAGTTAATAAGTAGCATTACATAAGGGGGAAAAAAAACCACAGAGAGAGAGAGAGAGAGGAAAAACATTTGTCTAATAAGATTGCAATTATTTATAATTTGAATGACATTTATCACATGTATTGTCTATCCAAAAGAAATAATAATTGTATTTTCAGACTTATATTCTTTATTTGACTATCAAGAAACTTCAATCCAATTTTTCTCATATTTATTCAATTTTCACTTGCACTGAAAGTTTTTGGTAATTTGTGTTCTTATCAATGAGTTTTTACTTTTCAATTTGATGTAAAACTTAAAGGTAATAATTTATTGTGATGGTAGCAATTTTCTTGGATTTGTTCTACAGTTACATACCTTCTGCATTAACACACTCAAAATAAACATCTTGAACTTGCTTTTTTTAGCATTTCCATGACATGATCTACAAATAGGAAACCTTCCTTTGTAATTGAATATCACTAAAGAAAGCTTCTTATCACAAAAAGTAGAGGTGTAAAAACTACTATTTCATTAGAAAGGCACCCGTAATTAATTCACATTGAAGATATTCTACAAAGAAGCTAAATGTTCCCATGTGCAATCAAGGGGCCTTGAGCATTTTTCAGCACTTGAGACGTGAACTTTCCACCTGCTCTAACATCTGCAACCTTCACCCTGGAATCATGTGATCTTGACTAGATCATCCTAATTAAGTCATCTTTTCTCTTTGGTCTCACTTTGCAGATGTGATTTTAACCATTTAATCATTAATAAGCAATTGGCCTAGAGACCTCTTCGGCTTGTCTCCTATGGATTCATTTGAAGCTCATTTTGTTGTCAGCTCACTATGTAGTTGGACAAGTTAGCTCGCTTCAGGACTAACCTGACCATTTTCCCAGTAATAAGCTCTTCACGGGCTCTCAGTACAAACATATAGGCTTAGTACCCTAGAACGTTAGCATTCGAGTAATTAGCATCGCTCCTATGGCTACCTACCAGGGCCTAAGTCAGCTTTAGAAAAGATATTATAGACATATTAATCATCTCGGCCAAACGAGTCTCTTGCACACCCAAACACAATACATCAAATTTAAAATCCATTAACACTTGATCTCATTTATTTTAACGAAAAGTGATAGTCCAAAAATTTGAACTTGAACTTAAATAGGGGTTTACTATTAAAACTTACTCTATTTTGCATCTTCATGGGCTTATAAATAATGAAGGTCATCTATACCTCAAAAATAAGTCTCTCATATGCTCTCTCTTCATTTACATTTTTCACCTACTACATCAATTAACTTAAGTGTCAAATTGGCAAAGTCGGACTCTCAATTAGATTCTCAATTGTTTGTTTATCTTATAGGTGTTTAGCTAAAATCAGCAAATCCCCTCGTGCGAAACTCATCAATTAACATGGGAAAAGTACTTTCAATCATAAGGAGTTGATGAAACAAATCAAGGATTATTCTCAAAGCTAAGATTACTTGGTAGACCAATGAATACAACTTCATTCAACTACTCGTAAGGGGCCTAATTATGCAGTCTACACCTTAAAAAATCAATTAGTTAGCAAGATTGGATAACAAGCTACATCGGGTTGTTATCACATCTGGCATAGTGATTTGCATTGGCTTGTCAGGTTAAGTTCGTATTGAATTACATTGATAATGGCAAATGCTATTATTATAAAATTCCAAGAGGAAAAAGATAGGTCATTACAAAGAAAAAATTGATCAATAAATTTTCTTACGAGATATTACTACCTACACACAAAAATAAAGAATTGAATCAAATATAAATAATTTTTATATTATATATAAAATATTAATATAATATAAAATATTTTATATATAATATATAAATTATTTATATTAAATTAAATTTATTATTTTTTTATTTACTTATTTTTTTTATATTTATATCATATAATTTTTTAAATATTTTTTTTCCAAAAAAAATATAAAAAAATTTTAATTAATTTTAATAAATAAAATAAAAAAATTCATTTTAAATATCACAAAAAAAAAGAATGACACATTAAGTTTTTTAGTTCATATAATTTTATATAATTAATTTAAAATAAATAAAAAATTTAATTGAATCAAATATAAAAAAAAAATTGAAAGGCTCAGCAGAAGAGAATAAAAAATTATTTTTAATTGAATTTTAATAAAATTAATATAATCAAATTAAAATATTCCTTTTTAGTGTGAAAAAAGTCATTGCTACCAGCAGTTAACAGATACATTTAATTATTTCATCAAAACCTTCTTACAAATACATTGAAAGTGATGGATTAATTCAATCTAATTAAAATATTCTTTTTAGTGTGAAAAAAGTCGTGGTTGGCAACAACAAGTCTTCCCTCTCCGCCATTAAGATTGATGACTCCTTCAACAACCTTCCCCTGGTGGACTAATCCATTTAATTATTTCATCAAAACTTTCTTATAAATACATCAAAAGAGATGAATTAGTTCAATCCAATTAAAATATTCCTTTTAGTGTGAAAAAAGCTGTGGCTGGCGGGAACAAGTCTTCCCTCTCCGTCTTTATGATTGATGACTCCTTGAACAACCCTCCTGTAGTAGATGGATGCATTTAATTATTTCATTAAAACTTTCTTGCAAATACATCGAGAGAGATGAATTAGTTCAATTCAATTAAAATATTCTTTTTAATGAGAAAAAAGTCATAGCTGGTGGCAACAAGGCTTCCCTCTCATATACCATGATATAAGTTTAGAAGGAATTTCATCTACATAAAAATTGAATATGTGCAACTTAAACTTTTACAAGAGATTCAAGTAATAATGTTAACTTTCCTAATGTAAATATTCAAGTTGGCCAAAAAAACATACTAAATTGAAATTGAGATTTTAAGAGTATACTCATTATAATATTATAAAAATTAATTAAAATTTTTTAATTTTTAATAAATAATCACAATTAACAATAAAATTATAAATATATCTTTAAAATTTACAATAATTTTATATAATATTACAAAGGGCAAATAAATAAAGATGTCAAAGTTAGGAAGTATTAAAAAATTAAAACAATTTCTAAACCAATCTGTTACATGAATTTGAAACTGAATTTTTACTTTGAATTTTTGATTTGAAAATTCTGGTTTCTAGTGCATGCATTGCTCTATCACTAATGAAACTAGTATAGTTGTTTTCATTGTTAAAATAAAGGGTTGTACTTTACCTTTTTTCAGCTCAAATTATAAAATTTTTATTTAGTCTATCACATAAATTAAAAAATTTTTCAAATTTAAAATTTACGTAAATATTACAAAATATATTATTTACCTTTATTTACATTACATTAAAATTTTTTAATTTTATGTGACATATATTATCAAATAAAATATTTTATGTGTCAATATGAATTTTCACATTATTTTTACCACTAATATTTATAAAATAAATATAGAAATAATTATAAATTTACTTCAAAATATGAAATTTAAATAAACTAAATTTTAAAAATTTCTTACTTAAATTTATCAAACTGTAAAAATAAAATTAAAAATAATAAAAAAAATTAACAATTTGATATAAATTTATATTTAACCCAAACACACGTAAGAATGGTAATATTGTTTACAACGTTCTAGAAAAGCCAAAAAGAGGGAAAGATACCGCATTATCAACATAAAGGATTCGCGTGGGTTCACCTGATCATAAAAATGGTTTGTTGTAATGAGATTTAAAAAGAACATGTGAGCTTTCACACCATCGGATTCCTGTCCAAAGGGCTTTGATGCCGTGCCGCCAAAAGCAACATTTGCGGAAGAAATGCGTGGGTGTGAGCAGCTTTCCAACTCACTCTGGTATCCATTTCATGTCTAGGCCATTATGTCCGACAATGGCATGTGCCATTACCATCGAATCTCAAGGGAAAAAGATAGGACACTGCTCAGAAAAAATTTGACCAATAAAATCGAAGATCACTGCATGAACACAAAAATAATAAATTTAAATAAATATAATTTTTTTTTTATTATATACAAAATAATTTATAAAAGTTATTTTTATTTACTTAAATTCATCACTTTTATATCTAATTAAAATTTTCTTTGTATGTATTCATACCTATAAACCTGCACTATTGTGTATTGAATTGAAGAAATATATAAAATAAAAATTGTGATGTGTGGCAATATTTTCTCACTATTATATTTTTTATTTTTCATTAATTTAATTTTTAATGGATAAATTGAACCCTAATAATATATAAAAACATAATTAAGAAGTAATGAAAAAATATAAATAATAATAAGAGAAAAGAATTTAATATTTAATATTTTTCTTATTTATGTTATAATTAATTTTTTTAATTTTGACTTAAATATTATATACTTTATTTTGAACTTATTAAAAAGATATTTCTTTTAATTTTTGATTTTCAGTAAATTATTAAAAATAAATTTAAGTTTTAAAAAAAATTTTATTTTTTTTTTACAATTAACTTTACTTTTTAAAAAATATTTCTAATTTTTTTTTAAAAAATAAAATTTTCAATTCTAGTAACAAAATAAATTATAACAATTTTTTCTTCCTACCCATAATTAGAGAACTACCTTTCTCTATATATTCTTCTACTTTTTTTTAACAAAAACGTTTCATATTATTTTAAAAATAAATAATTAGCAAACAAATTATTACGGAGATGAACAAAATAAAACGGGTACAATAACTTCGTGCATCAAGGGCATCATTGTCCTATTCAAAGAAACACAAACAGCCTCCTCGGGCATCAAACCTAAGCAAACGTATTCCTTAACATCTCAGCTTTCACTTCCTTTAGTCCTTCAACTTCCAGCTTTGTGTTAATATACTAATGGCTGAGGCTTGTAGTGGGTGTTGAACAAGAAGTAAAGAAGCTGACCGGCAATCTCTCTGCCATCAAAGCTGCGCTCGCTGATGCAGAGACTAGGCAAGTGAAGGAGGACACCGTCAGAGATTGGCTGCTCAAAGACGTCGCTTACGACATTGAGGAAGTGGTGGAAGATTGGGAAGCTGCAATTCTCTACTCACAGAGTAAACCATGAGATGAACAGGATCTGCAGAAGCCTGAGAGGAAGGTATGCTCCTTATTACGGTCCTCTTGCTTTTGTTGTAAACGAGTTGGTCTGCATCGTGACATTGCTAGCAAAATAAAAGAGCTGAATGGAAGGTTAGACCAAATAGCCCAAGAGAAAGAACGCTACAAATTTGTTCCTACGGAGGCCGACCAACCAATTGAGAGACCGATGACCATCTCTATGATTGACACAACAGAGGTGAAGGGCCGGGATGATGTTAAAAATGTCTTAGTAAATATGTTATTGAGTGAGCCTACCGTTGTTGACAGGCCATACCTCCCAGTTATCTCTATTGTAGGGATGGAGGGATTGGCAAGACGACTCTTGCCCAATTTGCATTTAACCATGACATTATAGAGAGTTATTTTGATAGGAAAATTTGGGAATGTGTCTCAGATCCTTTTGATAAGACAAGGGTTGCCCACGCAATTTTTGTATCTCTTTCAGATTCTACCCCAGCAAGCCTAGAATTGGAATACTTGATGCAAAAAAATTAGTGAATGGATTAAGGAGAAAAAAGTTCTTGTCTTGGACGACGTGTGGGAAGAAAACCCTACATAGTGAGATCGGTTGAAACAATCTCTTAAGTGTGGTTCACCAAAGAGTAAAGTATTTGTGACCACACGCAAAGAGAATGTTGCATTAGTTATGGGTTGTGCCAAAGATGATATTTTGCAGATAGGAAATTTGTCTGATGAAGAGTGCTGGTTAATTTTATGTAAAATAGCATTTTTTGGGAGAGTGATATACAATGCAAACGTTTAGAAGAGATTGGTAGAAAAATTTAAAGGAAGTGTAAGGGTTTGCCTCTTGCTGCGAAGGCTCTGGGGAGCAGTCTCCGGTTTAGAAAAACTAGAGAAGAATGGCAAAAAATTTTGGAGAGTGAGATCTGGGAAGTAGAAGAAGCTCAAAAAGAGGTTTTTCCTGCTCTATGGTTGAGCTATTTTGATATGACCCCAGAACTACAACGATGTTTCTCTTACTGTGCAATTTTTTCAAAAGATTATGAGATCAAGAAGAGTGAGTTGACAGAATTGTGGAAGACTGAGGGTTATCTTATGGGAAGGCAAAGTGATGATTTAGAGATTGATGGTGAATATTATTTCCAAAATTTAGCCATATCTTAATCCCTCTCACGGTTTTAAAAAATATCGAAGCCTTTTTCTGTGGTCAAAGCCCACAACACAAGAGTTATCGAGTTTATTTGATGAATTAACACATGTAAGATTGTTGAGCCTCAGAAGCGGTGACCTTGCAGAGATCCCTCCCTCCATCCATAAATTGATACAATTGAGGTGGCTTGATCTGTCTTGGAACAAGAAATTGAAGCAGTTGCCTGCAACACTATGTTAACTGCATAGTTTGCAGACCATAGATGTTTCTGGGTGCATTGATTTGAAGCAGTTGCCTCTTGGGATTGGAAAACTAATTAACTTGAGGCATCTTCATAACAGGGGAGGAGGCCCTAGAAGGTTGCCAAAAGGAATTGGGCAATTAATTGGTTTGAGGACATTGGAGGTGGTCGATGTTAGCTGTGATGATGATGATGATGATGCATTTTCACTTGGCTTCGGGGAAGGCTTCTTATTGATCTATTGGGTGCATATAATCGTCATGTGGGCGAGGCTAAGCATGCAGAGCTCAAGAAAAAGGAACACATCACTAAATTGACTTTTTGGGTTCTTATTCTAAAAGAGCCCAAGAAGAATTGCTGCTGGAAGCCTTGGAGCCATCTCTAAACTTGGATTCTCTTTGGATAGGCATCTACCAAGGTACTACCTTTCCTGGTTGGATGATTTCATTAAGGAATCTAAGGTCTATTCGTTTAGAGAGTTGTGAATTGTGTGAGCACCCGACATTCCCACCTAGTGAAGAGTCTCAAGACACAGCAGCCTACCCAATGAAGGCAAGTGCTGAAGGCAAGTGCTCACACGATTCACAACTCTCTAAATGAATAGACCTCAGATTCCTTAATGAAATCATCCAGCCAGGAAGGGTAGGACCTTGGTAGAAGCCTATCCAAAGAGAACCCAAGTTTAGAGATGGCTCCAAGGCTTCCAGCAGCAATTCTTCTTGGACTCTTCTAGAATAAGCAACAACTACTTGGTGGGATGTTGATATGTCACTTTTGCCATCATCATCATCTTCTTCTTCTTCACCAATAGTTGTTGGCTCAAAATCTCTCACAACTTTCATATAGTAGTCAAGAGGTTGAGAAAGTTTTGGAACGACACCACCAGGTGATAAAAAGAAAGAATTTTATTTATTTTTATTATATATATATTATATTACTATAAATTTATTTTTTATTTTAATTTTTTTAAATTTATTAAAATTAATTTTTTTATTAAAATATTTATGTTTATACATTATTATATTCTCTTACACCCAAACATTTTATTTGCTATCACCCCCTCTCTCTTTTTTGTTGGTCTTCTCACTTTAAGCACATCTCGAGAAAGAAGAATTGATTTTTATTTTTATTTTTAAAACTAAAAATTTTTATAAAAGTTATTTTTTAAATTGTATCATAGGTTCTGCTTAAATTTTAAAATCTGATCATAGGTTCATAGTTACTTAAAAGGGTTCAAGAACTAATTGCTTGTAGTCATTTTGGTTTAAAATATCTTCCTTATTCCACTTTTTTCTCTTCTTTTGAAATTTTATTATTGAAAATGTTAACTATGCACCATTAGCTTAAATATCATAGGTTCTACTTAAATATCTTTCTTATTTGATTATTGTCTAAGAGTTGGAGCTTTCAAAATTTTATTATTGAAATTGATTCTATACTTTGCCTTACAGAAAATCACTAAGAAAGATTGGGAGCTCCATCACTATCATCCTATCATTGCCGAGTGTCTACACCTTTTGAATCATTTCGTGGAGTTGTCAATTAGAACATACTCTTGCAAAAGGGCAATTTTTGCACTAATTTCATGACCAAACTTTGGTGCTTCATTGGATTTGGCCTTTCAAGTGTGGAAATCTCCTCTATTAGTACTCCAAAATCTTTTACATGTAAATGTGATGAATGTGGCACTCTTGAGAGGCAACGTGATCACCTATATGTTCTTCTGTTTTTACTTCTTCTTCTGTTCTTTTATTTTTTTTTTTCATGTTTGTACTTCTAATGAAAAAATAAGAACTTGAGAACTTTAAACCTTCAAAGCTAGAGACAACTCCATTAGTATGTGCAATATTATTAATATTTAGTCTCCAGAAAATTGTCATTCATAATTAATAATAACTTGCATTGATTTAATAGCAGTGAAAATTACACCTATGAGCCTATGACAAATTTTTCATCAGATCTTTGGTTTGTTGAAATGCAAATATCATTTCACTAGTAGATTGAAAACTACACTCAAAATAAGATATGAAACTACAATCAAAACCAAAGACACACACATCAAAAAAAACTAGTTTGGCTACTTAATTTCACCATTTGCTCTTTAGAAATCCACAGAGGCACAACATTACCAAAAAACACAAACAATACATTAAAGGACTAATAAAAGTAAAATAAAAAAGGATAGATCAATAGTATTATGCAAATTTATGATGCATTAAAGCCCATGATAAACACAAATGCAATCTTATATTTTTAAGAAAACTAGTTGAAACACATTTATTAGAACCTTTTGGTTCCATTTTGAATCCTAGTAACTCTATTACAAATTACATATATGAGAATGTATGATTTTTTGAGCCTAAAACATTTAAAAATTCTAAAGCAGTTTTGACCCTTCAAGCATTTATTAGCAACTAGGTTACTGACTATTTTCCACTGGACCAGTAGCTTCTACTTTTCAGTGTCTACTTCTTTTATTGCATTTTCTCTTCCTACAAGGCATACGCCAATTGCATGGTAATTTAGGATTCATTGACATAATATTTACCTACCAGACTTAACAAAAATACACTTCTACAAGCCTTTAGCTTGGAAGTGATATAAGGAGTGGAGCAATAGCAACAACAAAAATAAAAACAACAAAACCTTAATCTTAAATTTAATTGGAGTTGGCTACATAAATCTCTTTGCATCATTTTAGTCTATTACAAAAAGAAAAAATGAAAGAAAACCACCATATAAAATGCTTTTGGTAGAGGAAAAGATATAGATATACCTTTTTCTACCATGTCCACTTTCTTTGCATTCTTCCTCGTTAACCCAATACTCCTTTTCATGAAGGATTAGAGTCCAAGAGAGAAAAAATTTATCCAAGTCAGTGAAAGACAATGACATAGGTCTTCTAATCAAGGTAGGGCATGTATGTCAATTCAAGTCCCAACAGCCATCAAACATAAAACATGCATGCCTTTACAGAGTTTTTATTACCACTTCACTTTACAAAAATTTCTACTTACTAGTAACTATATCACCTGAAACTTTGAAAACTTATGCACTAAAATTCTCATGACCTCTTTTCACCACCAAAGTTCCTTCAATAAATTTTGCAGTAGTGTGACCTCCAATAATTGCTTCTAATTTTTTGAAATGAATGTAACTTGAATTTTCTCTCTTTTTGTAGTAAACATATTGCAAGAAAAAATAAACATGATAAACAAATAAATCTAAAGAATGAAAAGACATATGACTCCAGACAAATTTCCTAAAGTAAACAATCATCAAACTAAATCTAAAAAAAAAAAAAAAGTTTAGCATTAGTATTCAAAATTTCACATATGTAGAAACTAGTCCTCAAAATCCTCATTAAGTACATTTTAACCCAATCTAAATAAGTATTAGGTTCTAGATTCCCCAAATGTTCAAAGGCCAAATATTAAGTGGCATTAAAAAATAAAGACAAATAATCATATGGAATAAAAGGTAATTCGTATGAGATGTATCCATGTATCTTTACAGCACCAAATCTCTAAAAGACACCCTTCAACGTCTCACATAAGGCAACATCCTTTTCTTCAAGGATAGTTGTAACCTTTTCATTATTCTTTTCACATACTATATATGGAGAATTATCTTCATTCTTACCAACAACATCTCATGAATTATTTTTCTTGCTTTCAATAATAATCACTTTATTACTTTCTCATACATTTTTCTTGATTATTTCCATATTAACAACTTTTTGCAAGACTTCATGTCTACTTTTACAAGTTTCCTTCTTCACAGAAGTTTTTACAAGATCTTCAGTCACAATTTTCATCATCTTTGACAGCATTTTCCTTAGAGACCAAAAACTTTCCATTATTTATAATTGACTAAACAATGTTGTTGCCTTTTATGGATTTTCCAATTAGCCTCTTCTTCAATGAAAATGCAATAATCAGTCCCTTTGGATATGCTTTTGTATAATGAAAGTGATTCAATTGAATCCTAATACCTTAGGATCTCTACTCTATATCATCTGTCCATGTATGCACAAAAATAATACCTTTGTACCCTCGGCTGATTCTAATTTTGTCATCACTATTTGTAACATATCCATTGGCAAACAATGTTAGTGCATTAAAGATTAAAATCATTTGAATCGTATTAGATGAGCAATCTTATAGCAATTCTAAGTTGATCTTTGTTTCCATTTCTATAAGGTATCCTAATGGGCCACCAATAATGATTGCATCGTCCATTGTAACTTTGTATTTATTGGCACTAGATTTGCTGCCATAATTTGATCTATGTAAAGTATAGGTAATAAGAATACATAGGAACATTGACCACCTTGGTTTCTATTGATAAACTTCTAGAGGTCAGTGAAAAACTTACACAAATGTTCTAGTTAGGGAGAATCTAAGTCCAAGCAAGATGTTGACTAGAAACTTCAATTGTCTAATCTTTCTCACAATTTAAAACAGCTGATTAGGTGTTAAGAGAAGCTAACTGATTAATTAGATCATTAGTTTGCTTAAACAAAGATATATAAATTGGATCCTTAGAGCATCTGCAAACTAAGATTGTCTTTAATTTTGATACTTGCTTGCCTATAAGACCATTAGCAACATTCTCAATCCAACTATCTGTCTCTGCATACAACATGGAAAAGTTCCATTTTCAACCCATTACAAGGACAAGTATTAATATAGAAAAGGTCAACATTTGTCAAATTAGAACCAAAGAGAATATATTTGCCCCTAGGAAATGATGTATCCAAGTCTGTTAGATTTCTTTTAATGGATAAAAAAGAAAATAAATGCTAATATAAATCCAAATTTACCCTTAAACTCCATATCATATTCCATTCACTCTCTATGAGTTCTATTTCATTCCCAACCTTAGTTTGATTTGAAGCTATGAACTTGTCAATTACCTATAAAGTTTGGAGAGAAATATTTATAAAGGTATTGTAATGTTGTCAGTGTGTCTTTAGGTAGACAGATTC
>JBAPLK010000067.1:35000-83001 GCA_037832385.1 Rhizophora apiculata | reverse complement strand
TTCTTTGTTCGCGGTTAAAACCGTGCTACCCATAAATCAGGTAAAAATGAGAATTTGATGGTTTTGCTTTAACTATAATAAATAATTCATGAAAAGATTAATCATATTGTCACAATTCAATCGATGGGAAATCTAAAAATTCCCTCCTTCGTAGTTTGTATAAAATATAAGAAGAGTTTTTTTTTTGAATCCCTTTTTCATTTTTTTAATTTATTTTTTTAATTTTAAGGAAATTTTTTAAGAATTAGGTATCATACAATAAGAATTAGGTAGGTCATACAATAACAATTACTGGTAGTAGAGAGATTCGATGAAAGAAGGGAGAACACAAAACATAATTTGCAAAATAACAATTATTCACGAGCACACCATTCTTATTCTTGTATTTAGATCAAAAAGTTCTTTCTTGAACACTTAACCTATAAAAGAGAGGGTTTTGCTTTTACTTTAATATGGAACAAGAAAAAAAAAATGTAAACCCTAGAAAACAAAACCAAAAAGAATTAATAGGAATTACTAGTTTTAGAATCTTGAGATCTAGTTGGACCAAAACAAAATAAGATTGAATTTTTGAGTGATTTGAATCAATCATACGATACTTTTTTTTCTTATTCGAGATATTATGGTTAATGAATCGACTAATAAATTTAATTAAGTTAAAATGAAAAAAAAAAAGTAAGCAAAAAAGTAAAAAGTAAAGGATAAAGAAAGGATATTATTAAAGAAAAATAGGGATCCCTTTTTGTTCGAAAATAAATAAAAAAAAAATGGCATTCGATACAAATAAAACAAATAAAATACAAGATAGAAATAAAATACAAATAAATCAATAATAAATAAAACTGTTTTTATTATTAATATTTTTATTGTTTTAATATTTTTATTGTTTTAATATTAGTTTTCTATTTTATTTCTCAAGAATTTTATTTCTCAAGAGTTGTACAACGAATCCTTAAATTCGGAATCATGCCGAGAGATAGGTAGATCTCATAGATGATGATGAATTTCTTTTTTTTACTTATACTCGGTTTTAGTACTCTATATTTTGTTAATTACCGTCTAGAATCTATAATGATAATGATTGATAAATTCAAAACGTTCACTTGGTATTTTTGTTTATTCTCCTATGTTTCAAAAAATTGAACTTAGGGAAGTGCTTTACAAACACATATGTATAAAAAAAAAATAGTTTATTTAGCTCTTTCATGCTTATTATAACTAGTTATTTCGGTTTTCTACTAACGGCTTTAACTATAACTTCAGTTCTTTTTTATTGGTCTGAGCAAGATACGACTTATTTGAAATTCATTAAAATCAACAATTCCTAAAAAGAAAAATAAATTCTTTGTCGTATTTCAGCTATTCTCTAGTTCCTTGCCATATCAATTTTCAATTTTTGGTTATTGAGATTTCTGGTCAATATGGATTAATATTTAAGGATAGATATTACCTCCCTTTATTAAAACAAAATTAAACAAATCCTTTTTAAACAAATTGAAATGATTGAAGTTTTTTCTATTTGGAATCGTCTCTAGGTCTAATTCCTATTACTTTGGCTGGATTATTTTGTAACTGCCTATTTACAATACAGAAGGGGTGATCAGTTGGACCTTTTGATTGATTATGATTAACACCTTGTTTTTTTGACCTTCTCCCTTCTTAATCCACAGGAGGTCAAATTCAAATTGCTGTTTAATTTTTTCTAGATAATTTTTGACCTAACAAAAAAAGAAGAGAATCACGCTCTGTAGGATTTGAACCTACGACATTGGGTTTTGGAGACCCACGTTCTGCCGAACTGAACTAAGAGCGTTTTCTTATCACAAAAAATAAGACTGTAAGGAAAAAAGATTCTTTTTTTTAACTCCAATCCATCTTAAACGCCTATACTTCTCCTACATAATATGATAAAAATTAAAAGATTAGGTATGTCCAATTTGAATTGATCTTAATTGATTCTTCGTTATTGCTCAGGGGTGAAGTAATAGGTAGGGATGACAGGATTTGAACCCGTGACATTTTTTGTACCCAAAACAAACGCGCTACCAAGCTGCGCTACATCCCTTTCAATTGGTTTACAATGTCATTGTAGAGAATCCCTGGCTTGTTTTCCACATACTTATTTTCATTTTCTCTATTGATATACACAGCTTATCTTGCCATTTCGGCTTTTTGATTCATATCCATATCATATACATATAAATGACAATAAACTTATATATACACTTATTAAACTTATATATACACTTATTAAACTTATATATACACTTATTAAACTTATATATACAAACTTATTAAACTTATATATACACTTATATATACACTTATATATACTTAATATATATAATATATGATATATATATATGATATGATATATGAAAAATATGAAAAAATATGAAAATATGAAAAAAAAAATATTCTATGAAAAAAATATTGATATATTGAAAAAAAAATATGGAAATATGAAAAAAAAAAAAAAAATAGAAAACCCACCCTAAATTTCATAAATACTCGGGCGGAAAGGGACATATTTGATTTTTTTAAATTAAGAAAAAGAAGAATCTTATTTATCAAACCATTGTACATTTTAATTTGAATTAGGTATTTCGGATACAAACCAAATCCGAGTGGCCGTTAACTACCTATATATTCTGATCATATATGTATTAAATTCTGTATTACAATAAACATTATTTATTACACTTACACTAACGAAGGAGGATTTCAAATGCGAGATCTAAAAACATATCTATCCGTGGCACCAGTAATAAGTACTCTATGGTTCGGTGCTTTAGCAGGTCTATTGATAGAGATCAATCGTTTTTTCCCGGATGCGTTGACATTCCCTTTTTTTTTTCATTTTAGTTATTAACGCCGGGGGGTGAAGAAGATTCGAGATATAATTAAAATATCTGTGATTACTACCCTCCCCCCTTATTTTTAATTTTTAATTAGAATAAGTTAGAAAAAAGAAATAATAAAAGTGGATTCAAACTTAGCGAAACTCGGAACTCGAATCCAGTCGTCAAGTAAATTAATTCCAATTAAATTAAGAGAACGGAAGTGGAAATACGGTTTAGGGCAACAATATCATACAAGATACTTAAATGAAAATACTGTACTGTGATTTGAATCTTAAATTTCTACTCTTAAATTACAGTTTAACACTTATTGTATTATTTTATTAAATTTTATTACTATATTCGTTGCACTATATTCGTTTCAACGAAATCCTTTATAATTTGCTTTCGAGTTAGCAACTTCTATTTTTTCCTTCCTTTCTTCTTGACGTCGGATCGGAAAACAAAAGAGTTGAGTGAATAAAAAACCTAAAGGAGGTTCATGGCCAAGGGTAAAGATGTCCGAGTAAGGGTTTTTTTTGGAATGTACCCTTTGTGTTCGAACCAGTGGTAATAAGAAATCACTAGGCATTTCCAGATATATTACTCAAAAGAATCGACACAATACGCCCAGTCGAGTAGAATTGAGAAAATTCTGTCCCTATTGTTACAAACATACACTTCATGGGGAGATCAAAAAATAGATGGAAACTGCTCACCTGCGGGTCACCTTTAGAAGGAAGATGAAAACTGATATACTAACATATAATATGTTAGGATATATATTCTATTTAAATATTAAATAGAAATAAACAAGTAAAAATTCTATTTCTTAATTCTAACATTATAATTTTTGATCCGAGCGAACGAAATAGGATTTTTTTTTGGAAATGGAAAAAGGAATAAACAAACCATGAATAAATCCAAGCGACTTTTTCTCAAGTCCAAGCGATCTTTTCGCAGACGTTTGCCCCCTATCCAATCGGGGAATCGAATTAATTATAGAAACATGAGTTTAATTAGTCGATTTATTAGTGAACAAGGAAAAATATTGTCTAGACGGGTGAATAGATTGACTTTAAAACAACAACGATTAATTACTATTGCTATAAAACAAGCTCGTATTTTATCTTTGCTACCCTTTCTTAATAATGAAAAAACAATTTGAAAAAAGCAAATTGGTTGCAAGAACTACTGGTTTTAGAATCAGAAAAAAAATAGGCTTATTCTTCAATTGAATCAAAATTATAATCCGAACTCAAAGATAGATTAATCGTTTTCTCGAAAAATTCAAAAATCCAGATTTGATTGTCGTGTCTTAAGAAAAAAAAACGAATTGGGGAAGACGAATAAATCTTTTTTTTTTATTGAATATTTTTATTCAGTTTAATTACTTGATCATATTATCATCATATTTTATGATACTAATTATATTTAATTTCTATTTCTACTTCCCTTTCCCGTAATTCGTTTCTCCAAGGAACCTCATGTAAAAAATTCGGTTGGCTTATTTCCAATTTCCTTATTTTTATTTATTATATATAATGTCATTGGAAATCAGATAAAGACAATTTCTATTTAATAGAGCTATTTGTGCAAGTATTTTCCGATTAAGAAACAACTGTCTCTTGTACAGATTGTTTATTAATTTACTGTAACTATAGGATATGTTATTCGTGCGAATTACTGCATTTATTCGAGAAATCCACAAACAACGAAAATTTCTTTTTTGTCTATCTCTATCCCGCTGGGCCGAAACCAAAGCTCTTATTTTTTGTTGAATAATAGTTCGAGTAAGTTTTGAATGAGACCCGCGAAAGCTTGAGGCGAATAAACGAATTTTTGTTTTACGTCTCCGAGCTATATATCCTCGTGTAATTCTGGTCATTGAATAAAGGGAACTTTGATGAATAACTAATTTATTTCTTTTCTTTCAGTTATTCTTTTCTCCTTTTCTAGAATAACAAAACGGATTCTTCCAATGTATAAAAACAATAATTCCAACGGCTTTTGCTACTATAACCTTCCCAACCCCGATTTGTTCTTTTTTTTTTTTCTAGGCATTTCGCCTAGAAAAAAAAAATTGTATTGATATTCAGTATCAAGCAAAAACATAACATAATAAATAAAAACAAGTAGTAAATAGAAATGGATAAAGAAATAGTGGGTTCCATCGTTTCTATGGTTATTTCTTAAACGGTAAGGTCTTCTCTATACACCGGAGCCCCTTCCTTCATTTAATCAATGGTATTGTTAACTTGTACAGTTTACACTTTTTTGGCTCTACCCATGAATTATCCAGTAATAGGTCTTTCACAACAATGAGATTATCTATACAGTAACCGGTATTTAATTTAATTATGAATATTAGTTGATTGTCTGACCCTGTTAGTCCGTTTCTTGCAAGAAGAGTAGGAGTAGGGGCATAATTTTTTTGCCTGTTAATTTTAAACGGATTTCCCCTTGTTTAACGGATAATCATTTGATACCACTGGGGAATTTTTTTCTCATTTTTAATTGCAAAATTGCGATGATTGAATTTGCACCAATGCAATGGAAACCATAAATTTGATACACAATAGAAAGATATGATAGATCTTTTTTTCGATAGTGCAGGAGGTTCTTCTATTCTATCCTATTTATCCGTACTGATTGTGGATAGTGGAAAAAATGGTTTTTTTTTTCTTTTTTCCCAGCCCACGATTTGAACGAGTCGCGCATACACCCTAGTACATGTTCCTCGGCGCTGAGGGCATCCCTGAAGAGCAGGGGATTTGGTGACATTTCTGATTGGCTGTCTTGTGTTCCTAATAAGTTGTTTAATAGTTTGGCATTTTGAATCGTATGCATAATGAGTCGGTTTTAGATCGATCCTAACCTCGGATGATTATGAATTATTTGTATATTATTATTTGTATATTATATTAATATTAATAGAATATTAAAATTGAATATTAAACTCTGGTAAGAAAATTTCAAATCGTGATTTTGATTTACGCGAAATTCTTGCTATTTTTTATGCAACTGCTACAAGATCAACAATTCCATGAGCTTGGGCTTCTGTTGCTGACATAAAAAACATCCCTTTCCATGTCTTCAGATACAACCCATAAGGGTTTGCCCGTTCTTTGTGCATAAACTCTTGTGAGGATTTCGCGCAGTTTCAGTAGTTCTTCCGCTTCCAGGACAAATTCTCCTATTTGTGCCTCATAAAAAAGCAGCAATAGGTTGATGAATCATTACCCTGATGATATAGGATAATAAATGGTCACTCCATCTCGTATGATTATGATAAGGTGAAGAGAGGGAATAAAGAATAATTAAGACAAACAAATCGAATTGAATAACCGTATAGACATTGTTTTCCGTATTGCTCACGGCTCCACAATAGAATTTTTACCTTTTCTTTTACCCTTTCATCGAAGAAACATATAGAGTCTATTAGTCCTAACTCGGTAAATGATCGATAACCGCCCTTCTTTTATTTAAATTTAAATAGCAGTTAAAAAGAAATACTATGGTGGTTCGGTTGCTTTATTTCATCGGTGATTTAGCAATCCCAAAGTTTATTATTTTTTTTTTATTTGAAAAAAAAAAATAGTAATGAAAAAAGAATATAATTTTTGTTTTTTTCGTACTCTTTCATAATATAAATAATGTTAAAAGCCCTCTAGTGTAAAAACAAAAAAGTTTGTCACGTTGAAATGGACCCCCGTATAGATAAGATAAAATCGGACTGTCCTTAATATTTCTTTCATACTACTCTTTCGATACATAATCTAATGTTAAAAATAAAAACAAGAAAAAAAAATTTCTTATATCGAATTCGAAATGCCGTGCTATTATTACTTTAATATTCATATTTCATTTATTCATATCATATTTCATACATATGGCGAAGACATAGTTTTCTTTTTTCGTTCAAATAAGAATTCATTGGCGCTAAGCGTGGGGAAATGCTAAACGTTTGGTAATTTTTTCCGCCGACCAGGAGAAAAGATCCCATTGAAGCGGCTAATCCCATGCCACACTGTCTGTACATCCGGTTGCACAAATTGCCATAGTATCATAAATAGCTACTCCAGGTATTACCCATCCGCCAGGAGAATTTATAAACAAATACAAATCTTTGGTCTCACTTTCCATACTGAGATATACCATAAGAGCAATAAGTTGATTTGAGATCGGGCTATCAACATCTTGACCTAAAAAAAGTAATCTTTCTCGATAAAGTCGGTTGATTAGGATTAGGATAAAATTCTATCTAATAGGAACCCCACATGTACCTTTTGATGCATACGGTTCAACAAAAATAAAATCGTGAAAAAAAGAATCAATTGTGTCGAGTCCAGCCCTCCTTTTTTTATAATGAGTCCTTTCTAGCTTTTAAGGAAGCGGATTTTCTTCATTTTTCAAGAAAGATGAATTTTGACCCCTTTGCCTATAACTATAAAAAGTATAAACCTATTAAACTAACTTCTCATTGATGTATTCTTTCATCGAAATCCAATTCAAATCAAAATGTCATTTTCTTGTTGCTGAATGGGCTTTTTCAATCCTTTTAGGTTTGTGCTCTACTACCGAGTAAAGATGCCTGATTTATTTTGCACATATAGGGCAAATGTACCCTAATACTTTTGTGAATACTCTCTTTTTTAATTTCCAAAAGGTTTTTGAAATTAAACAATCCTGTTGTAAGAACAAAGAGAAGCAAATCTATTCTATATCCGATAAGTATCAATACGCAATGGGGGGCGGACTCCCCTTTATTTATATTATCTTTATTTATATTATTATATAATTATATAATTATTATATAAGTTTATATTATCATATAAGTAAATGCATACAGATTTGTTAAGTGAATGCATACAGATTTGTTCAGGACCTATTCGTAAGAATTTGACTTTATTCATTTTCAGTTTATCTTCCCCCCTTTTTTTTTTTATAAACTTATCGAATCTACGCATAAAAATAAAATATGATAATAAAATAAAGACCAATATAATAAAGACAATAAATTCCTTAGTATTATTAAGTTTTACTATCCAAGTGAAATTTTCATATCCATATCCATATCAAAGTAACCTAGAGTACTTAATTTTTTTCTTTCATTTAATGCCTATTGGTGTTCCAAAAGTCCCTTTTAAAAATCCTGGAGAGGACGATTCAGTTTGGATTGACATATAGTACGACTTGTCAGATATATTGGGCCGTATGGAATTTCCCCGTTCTCTCTCCAGATCGAGATATCCTCTGTTTTGCCCCCAAAAGTTTGATTAAATTATCCAAAATTTGGAGCGTGAAATACAATGAAGTGCAATTAAATCTATCCCTTGGGGGGTATCTAAATTACTATTATCAATTAGAATAATTTATGGTTGGCTTGTTTGGACCAATAAAATAAACTATCCAGGCTCCGTTTAGAAAAACCCAACTGATAATATAGCTAGGATTACTCCTTTATCATATTTAATTTATAAATAGATATTTATAAATAATAAATAGGAGTAATTTCAAACTGCTAATAATAATCAATCGAATAATATGATGAATACGTTAAATACTTGGTGTTGGTGGAAAACGTGAAAGGAATTGAAAAAAAAAAAAAACGGAAGTTGTAGCAAAAAGGTACAGTATTGGGAACATTTGCCCTATATGTGCAAATAAAAATCAGGCAGATCTTTACTCGGAGTAGAGCACAAACCTAAAAGGATTGAAAAAGCCCATTCAGCAACAAGAAAATGACATTTTGATTTGAATTGGATTTCGATGAAAGAATACATCAATGAGAAGTTAGTTTAATAGGTTTATACTTTTTATAGTTATAGGCAAAGGGGTCAAAATTCATCTTTCTTGAAAAATGAAAGAAAATCCGCTTCCTTAAAAGCTAGAAAGGACTCATTATAAAAAAAAGGAGGGCTGGACTCGACACATTGATTCTTTTTTCACGATTTTATTTTTGTTGAACCGTATGCATCAAAAGGTACATGTGGGGTTCCTATTAGATAGAATTTTATCCTAATCCTAATCAACCGACTTTATCGAGAAAGATTACTTTTTTTAGGTCAAGATGTTGATAGCCCGATCTCAAATCAACTTATTGCTCTTATGGTATATCTCAGTATGGAAAGTGAGACCAAAGATTTGTATTTGTTTATAAATTCTCCTGGCGGATGGGTAATACCTGGAGTAGCTATTTATGATACTATGCAATTTGTGCAACCGGATGTACAGACAGTGTGCATGGGATTAGCCGCTTCAATGGGATCTTTTCTCCTGGTCGGCGGAAAAATTACCAAACGTTTAGCATTTCCCCACGCTTAGCGCCAATGAATTCTTATTTGAACGAAAAAAAGAAAACTATGTCTTCGCCATATGTATGAAATATGATATGAATAAATGAAATATGAATATTAAAGTAATAATAGCACGGCATTTCGAATTCGATATAAGAAATTTTTTTTTCTTGTTTTTATTTTTAACATTAGATTATGTATCGAAAGAGTAGTATGAAAGAAATATTAAGGACAGTCCGATTTTATCTTATCTATACGGGGGTCCATTTCAACGTGACAAACTTTTTTGTTTTTACACTAGAGGGCTTTTAACATTATTTATATTATGAAAGAGTACGAAAAAAACAAAATTATATTCTTTTTTCATTACTATTTTTTTTTTTCAAAATAAAAAAAAAATAATAAACTTTGGGATTGCTAAATCACCGATGAAATAAAGCAACCGAACCACCATAGTATTTCTTTTTAACTGCTATTTAAATTTAAATAAAAGAAGGGCGGTTATCGGATCATTTACCGAGTTAGGACTAATAGACTCTATATGTTTCTTCGATGAAAGGGTAAAAGAAAAGGTAAAAATTCTATTGTGGAGCCGTGAGCAATACGGAAACAATGTCTATACGGTTATTCAATTCGATTTGTTTGTCTTAATTATTCTTTATTCCCTCTCTTCACCTTATCATAATCATACGAGATGGAGTGACCATTTATTATCCTATATCATCAGGGTAATGATTCATCAACCTATTGCTGCTTTTTATGAGGCACAAATAGGAGAATTTGTCCTGGAAGCGGAAGAACTACTGAAACTGCGCGAAATCCTCACAAGAGTTTATGCACAAAGAACGGGCAAACCCTTATGGGTTGTATCTGAAGACATGGAAAGGGATGTTTTTATGTCAGCAACAGAAGCCCAAGCTCATGGAATTGTTGATCTTGTAGCAGTTGCATAAAAAATAGCAAGAATTTCGCGTAAATCAAAATCACGATTTGAAATTTTCTTACCAGAGTTTAATATTCAATTTTAATATTCTATTAATATTAATATAATATACAAATAATAATATACAAATAATTCATAATCATCCGAGGTTAGGATCGATCTAAACCGACTCATTATGCATACGATTCAAAATGCCAACTATTAAACAACTTATTAGGAACACAAGACAGCCAATCAGAAATGTCACCAAATCCCCTGCTCTTCAGGGATGCCCTCAGCGCCGAGGAACATGTACTAGGGTGTATGCGCGACTCGTTCAAATCGTGGGCTGGGAAAAAAGAAAAAAAAAACCATTTTTCCACTATCCACAATCAGTACGGATAAATAGGATAGAATAGAAGAACCTCCTGCACTATCGAAAAAAAGATCTATCATATCTTTCTATTGTGTATCAAATTTATGGTTTCCATTGCATTGGTGCAAATTCAATCATCGCAATTTGCAATTAAAAATGAGAAAAAATTCCCCAGTGGTATCAAATGATTATCCGTTAAACAGGGGAAATCCGTTTAAAATTAACAGGCAAAAAAATTATGCCCCTACTCCTACTCTTCTTGCAAGAACGGACTAACAGGGTCAGACAATCAACTAATATTCATAATTAAATTAAATACCGTTACTGTATAGATAATCTCATTGTTGTGAAAGACCTATTACTGGATAATTCATGGGTAGAGCCAAAAAGTGTAAACTGTACAAGTTAACAATACCATTGATTAAATGAAGGAAGGGGCTCCGGTGTATAGAGAAGACCTTACCGTTTAAGAAATAACCATAGAAACGATGGAACCCACTATTTCTTTATCCATTTCTATTTACTACTTGTTTTTATTTATTATGTTATGTTTTTGCTTGATACTGAATATCAATACAATTTTTTTTTCTAGGCGAAATGCCTAGAAAAAAAAAAAGAACAAATCGGGGTTGGGAAGGTTATAGTAGCAAAAGCCGTTGGAATTATTGTTTTATACATTGGAAGAATCCGTTTTGTTATTCTAGAAAAGGAGAAAAGAATAACTGAAAGAAAAGAAATAAATTAGTTATTCATCAAAGTTCCCTTTATTCAATGACCAGAATTACACGAGGATATATAGCTCGGAGACGTAAAACAAAAATTCGTTTATTCGCCTCAAGCTTTCGCGGGTCTCATTCAAAACTTACTCGAACTATTATTCAACAAAAAATAAGAGCTTTGGTTTCGGCCCAGCGGGATAGAGATAGACAAAAAAGAAATTTTCGTTGTTTGTGGATTTCTCGAATAAATGCAGTAATTCGCACGAATAACATATCCTATAGTTACAGTAAATTAATAAACAATCTGTACAAGAGACAGTTGTTTCTTAATCGGAAAATACTTGCACAAATAGCTCTATTAAATAGAAATTGTCTTTATCTGATTTCCAATGACATTATATATAATAAATAAAAATAAGGAAATTGGAAATAAGCCAACCGAATTTTTTACATGAGGTTCCTTGGAGAACGAATTACGGGAAAGGGAAGTAGAATAGAAATTAATATAATTAGTATCATAAAATATGATGATAATATGATCAAGTAATTAAACTGAATAAAAATATTCAATAAAAAAAAAAGATTTATTCGTCTTCCCCAATTCGTTTTTTTTTCTTAAGACACGACAATCAAATCTGGATTTTTGAATTTTTCGAGAAAACGATTAATCTATCTTTGAGTTCGGATTATAATTTTGATTCAATTGAAGAATAAGCCTATTTTTTTCTGATTCTAAAACCAGTAGTTCTTGCAACCAATTTGCTTTTTTCAAATTGTTTTTCATTATTAAGAAAGGGTAGCAAAGATAAAATACGAGCTTGTTTTATAGCAATAGTAATTAATCGTTGTTGTTTTAAAGTCAATCTATTCACCCGTCTAGACAATATTTTTCCTTGTTCACTAATAAATCGACTAATTAAACTCATGTTTCTATAATTAATTCGATTCCCCGATTGGATAGGGGGCAAACGTCTGCGAAAAGATCGCTTGGACTTGAGAAAAAGTCGCTTGGATTTATTCATGGTTTGTTTATTCCTTTTTCCATTTCCAAAAAAAAATCCTATTTCGTTCGCTCGGATCAAAAATTATAATGTTTAGAATTAAGAAATAGAATTTTACTTGTTTATTTCTATTTAATATTTAAATAGAATATATATCCTAACATATTATATGTTAGTATATCAGTTTTCATCTTCCTTCTAAAGGTGACCCGCAGGTGAGCAGTTCCATCTATTTTTTGATCTCCCCATGAAGTGTATGTTTGTAACAATAGGGACAGAATTTTCTCAATTCTACTCGACTGGGCGTATTGTGTCGATTCTTTTGAGTAATATATCTGGAAATGCCTAGTGATTTCTTATTACCACTGGTTCGAACACAAAGGGTACATTCCAAAAAAACCCTTACTCGGACATCTTTACCCTTGGCCATGAACCTCCTTTAGGTTTTTTATTCACTCAACTCTTTTGTTTTCCGATCCGACGTCAAGAAGAAAGGAAGGAAAAAATAGAAGTTGCTAACTCGAAAGCAAATTATAAAGGATTTCGTTGAAACGAATATAGTGCAACGAATATAGTAATAAAATTTAATAAAATAATACAATAAGTGTTAAACTGTATTTAGAGTAGAAATTTAAGATTCAAATCACAGTACAGTATTTCATTTAAGTATCTTGTATGATATTGTTGCCCTAACCGTATTTCCACTTCCGTTCTCTTAATTTAATTGGAATTAATTTACTTGACGACTGGATTCGAGTTCCGAGTTTCGCTAAGTTTGAATCCACTTTTATTATTTCTTTTTTCTAACTTATTCTAATTAAAAATTAAAAATAAGGGGGGAGGGTAGTAATCACAGATATTTAATTATATCTCGAATCTTCTTCACCCCCCGGCGTTAATAACTAAAATGAAAAAAAAGGGAATGTCAACGCATCCGGGAAAAAACGATTGATCTCTATCAATAGACCTGCTAAAGCACCGAACCATAGAGTACTTATTACTGGTGCCACGGATAGATATGTTTTTAGATCTCGCATTTGAAATCCTCCTTCGTTAGTGTAAGTGTAATAAATAATGTTTATTGTAATACAGAATTTAATACATATATGATCAGATATATAGGTAGTTAACGGCCACTCGGATTTGGTTTGTATCCGAAATACCTAATTCAAATTAAAATGTACAATGGTTTGATAAATAAGATTCTTCTTTTCTTAATTTAAAAAAATCAAATATGTCCCTTTCCGCCCGAGTATTTATGAAATTTAGGGTGGGTTTTCTATTTTTTTTTTTTTTTTCATATTTCCATATTTTTTTTTCATATATCAATATTTTTTTCATAGAATATTTTTTTTTCATATTTTCATATTTTTCATATTTTCATATATCATATCATATATATATATCATATATTATATATATTAAGTATATATAAGTGTATATATAAGTGTATATATAAGTTTAATAAGTGTATATATAAGTTTAATAAGTGTATATATAAGTTTAATAAGTGTATATATAAGTTTAATAAGTGTATATATAAGTTTATTGTCATTTATATGTATATGATATGGATATGAATCAAAAAGCCGAAATGGCAAGATAAGCTGTGTATATCAATAGAGAAAATGAAATAAGTATGTGGAAAAACAAGCCAGGGATTCTCTACAATGACATTGTAAACCAATTGAAAGGGATGTAGCGCAGCTTGGTAGCGCGTTTGTTTTGGGTACAAAATGTCACGGGTTCAAATCCTGTCATCCCTACCTATTACTTCACCCCTGAGCAATAACGAAGAATCAATTAAGATCAATTCAAATTGGACATACCTAATCTTTAATTTTTATCATATTATGTAGGAGAGTATAGGCGTTTAAGATGGATTGGAGTTAAAAAAAAGAATCTTTTTCCTTACAGTCTTATTTTTTGTGATAAGAAAACGCTCTTAGTTCAGTTCGGCAGAACGTGGGTCTCCAAAACCCAATGTCGTAGGTTCAAATCCTACAGAGCGTGATTCTCTTCTTCTTTTGTTAGGTCAAAAATTATCTAGAAAAAATTAAACAGCAATTTGAATTTGACCTCCTGTGGATTAAAGAAGGGAGAAGGTCAAAAAAACAAGGTGTTAATCATAATCAATCAAAGGTCCAACTGATCACCCCTTCTGTATTGTAAATAGGCAGTTACAAATAATCCAGCCAAAGTAATAGGAATTAGACCTAAGACGATTCCAAATAGAAAAACTTCAATCATTTCAATTTGTTTAAAAAGGATTTGTTTAATTTTGTTTAATAAAGGGAGGTAATATCTATCCTTAAATATTAATCCATATTGACCAGAAATCTCAATAACCAAAAATTGAAAATTGATATGGCAAGGAACTAGAGAATAGCTGAAATACGACAAAAGAATTTATTTTTCTTTTTAGGAATTGTTGATTTTAATGAATTTCAAATAAGTCGTATCTTGCTCAGACCAATAAAAAGAACTGAAGTTATAGTTAAAGCCGTTAGTAGAAAACCGAAATAACTAGTTATAATAAGCATGAAAGAGCTAAATAAACTATTTTTTTTTTATACATATGTGTTTGTAAAGCACTTCCCTAAGTTCAATTTTTTGAAACATAGGAGAATAAACAAAAATACCAAGTGAACGTTTTGAATTTATCAATCATTATCATTATAGATTCTAGACGGTATTAACAAAAATAGAGTACTAAACCGAGTATAAGTAAAAAAAAGAAATTCATCATCTATGAGATCTACCTATCCTCGCATGATTCCGAATTAAAGGATTCGTTGTACAACTCTTGAGAAATAAAATTCTTGAGAAATAAAATAGAAAACTAATATTAAAACAATAAAAATATTAAAACAATAAAATATTAATAATAAAAACAGTTTATTTATTATTGATTTATTTGTATTTTATTTCTATCTTGTATTTTATTTGTTTTATTTGTATCGAATCCATTTTTTTTTTATTTATTTTCGAACAAAAAGTGATCCCTATTTTTCTTTATAATATCCTTTATTTATCCTTTACTTTTTACTTTTTTGTTACTTTTTTTTTTTTCATTTTAACTTAATTAAATTTATTAGTCGATTCATTACCATAATATCTCGAATAAGAAAAAAAAAGTATCGTATGATTGATCAAATCACTCAAAAAATTCAATCTTTATTTTGTTTTGGTCCAACTAGATTCTAAGATTCTAAAACTAGTAATTCCTATTATTCTTTTGGTTTTGTTTTCTAGGGTTTACATTTTTTTTTTCTTTCCATATTAAAGTAAAAGCAAAAACCCTCTCTTTATAGTTAAGTGTCAAGAAAGAACTTTTTGATCTAATACAAGAATAAAGAATGTGTGCATCGTGAATATTGATTATTGCAATTATGTTTTGTTGTTCTCCTTCTTTCATCGAATACTCTCTACTACCAGTACTTGTTATTGTATGACTACCTAATTCTTATTGTATGACTACCTAATTCCTTAAAATTTCCTTAAAATTAAAAAAATAAATTAAAAAAATGAAAAAAGGGATTCAAAAAAAAAACTCTTCTTATATTTTATACAACTACGAAGGAGGGATTTTTAGATTTCCCATCGAATTGAATTGTGACAATATGATAATCTCTTTCATGAATTATTTATTATTATTAAAAAGCAAACCATCAAATTCTCATTTTACCTGATTTATGGTACACGGTTTTACCGCGACAAGAAAAAAAAAAATAGAAAGAAATTTTTTAGGACTTCATTACTGATTGAAATTGCGTTGCTGTGTCAGAAGAAGGATAGCTATACTGATTCGGTATACTTTAAATAAACCCTTGGTACAATATTGACGATCTCACAAAGATTGAATTTCGGTGAATTTTCATTTACTGATCTTATCTTTTACGAAATCGATCCCTTTTTGACTGTACAAAAATATGTGGAGCTCGGCATGTCTGGAAGCACAGGAGAACGTTCTTTTGCTGATATTATTACCAGTATTCGATATTGGGTCATTCATAGCATTACTATACCTTCCCTATTCATTGCAGGTTGGTTATTTGTCAGCACGGGTTTAGCTTACGATGTATTTGGAAGCCCCCGTCCAAATGAATATTTTACAGAGAGCCGACAAGGAATTCCATTAATAACTGGCCGTTTTGATTCTTTGGAGCAACTCGATGAATTTAGTAGATCTTTTTAGGAGGCCCCAATGACTATAGATCGAACCTATCCAATTTTTACAGTGCGATGGTTGGCTGTTCATGGATTAGCTGTACCTACCGTTTTTTTTTTGGGGTCAATATCAGCAATGCAGTTCATCCAACGATAAACCTAATTCGAATTAATTCTAAAGCTATGACACAATCAAACCCAAACGAACAAAATGTTGAATTGAATCGTACCAGTCTCTACTGGGGGTTATTGCTCATTTTTGTACTTGCTGTTTTATTTTCTAATTATTTCTTCAATTAATAGGAGAAAAGAGAAGAGTAGGATAATAAATAAGAGCGGAAATTCTCTTATCTCATCGGAAGGATATCATCTCATACTTATCTATGACTGTTTATGTCTATAGCATGACCCCTTGATTAAATGTGGAGGGAAGTGAGATAAATGGCCGATACTACTGGAAGGATTCCTCTTTGGATAATAGGTACTGTAACTGGTATTCCTGTGATTGGTTTAATAGGCATTTTCTTTTATGGTTCATATTCCGGATTGGGATCATCCCTGTAGGAATCGGATGAACTAAGTAAAGTGTAAACATGAAAGCATAAGAACTCAACAAGACCCCCGCAAATCAGACAGAAAAAAAAGGGGGGGGGGGGTACTCTGTTGAGTTCTTAATAATCATAATACTTTATTCATATAAATTATAAATGAAAAAATGAATCCATTTTCTTTGATATTTCAAATATTTCAAAAACGCCATTACACTTTTTTTCTGAATGGTTTTTTTGAAAACGTAACTTCATTAATTCCGAACATTTGTTCCTTGATAGTATCTATCGATACTTTCAAAGTTATAAGAAAGAAAGAATTACTTGATTTCCTTTTCTTTTCCTCGATGACATAATTAGAATATGTATTTTCTATATTTATGTAGATCCGATCCGATATCACGCCAATTTTGCTATACTAATACTAATAGAACTGTATGCTATTTATTTTAATTTATTTTAATATTTAATATCTAATCAAAGTTGAAATTTTTTTTTAGAAATTCATTGAAGAAGTTATATTTTCTCAAAAAATTTCCCTTTCTTTTTTATTTGTCCACTATTTTTTATTTATACGTATAAATTCTATTTATTGCGTATAATTCTATTTATTACGTATAAAAAAGAAGGAGAGGTTATGATAAACCTGGAAAAAAAAAGATAAACTAAGAATGGGAATCTTAGACAAATGGGATCCAGAATCATTATTATTTCGACACAAGAAAAGGAAATTTTCCCATATTTTTTGTGTCGAAGGCTAGTAAAGACCAATAGAATAATACCTTCTATACTCTCCCTTATTCTCCGCATTTAGCCTTTGCTTTTCTACTTACTTATCTTATGCTTAGTATCTAGTCGAATTTGATTCTATTAGAATAGAAAAAGCTATTGATATATTCTATGACAGTTAAATCTGACAATAGTGACATAATTACACCGTCCTCCCATTTAGATTAAAAAAAAAAAAGAAAAAAAAAAGGGGGGATAAATTCAACTCGTCTTTTTACCAATATCTTATACTATGACTAGAAATGCGGTACAAGTAATTCCCAAAATCTGTATAAAAAGAAAATAGAAACAAAAGAAAAAGGATTTTCACAATTTTTTTGATCATACATAATTGCCAACAAAAATTGTTTTCTTTTAAGAACTTAAATGCTGATAAATCCGCGGATCTAGAAATTCATTTCGGATAATTGAACCTTCTCAAACTGTTTCTTTTTAAGAACTAAAAAAATTTGTGCCAAAATAACGCGATGCAAAAAGAACAAAAGACCTTGGACACGTAATGGGTCTTGAAGCACTATTTCCGAATCCCCCTGACCAAATCCGCCACATTTGGATTACTAGTTAATGGTTGATCAAGTTTGATGGATCGCCTTCTGAAACAAGAAGTTCTGGTCCTGGAGGTATACTATCAATTATTTGACGTCCTTCTGACGCATCTGTTATGGTTATTTCGTTACCCCCCCTTTTCTTTTCGTATGATTTTGCTTACTATACCCGCTGCTGTAGCATTATAAACCGTATTGTTACCTTGCTCCGTCGGGATAAATCTGACCCCTTCCTCTATGTTTCGCGCTACGTATATGGGATATTTTAAAAAGTGAGCATCTTTCTTATTAGCGGGGGTCCGGAGAAAGAATAGGAAAGGTAATTTCACTATATTTCTGACCAGGAACGGGACCTATCACAAGAATATTTTTTTTAGTGGGTCGATAGCTCTGAAAAAGACAGATTACCTATCTTTTCTTTCATCTCTGGCGAAATACGATCAGGGGGGGCTAATTCAAATCCCTCGGGTAAAATAAGAACAGCCCCCACATCAAAGCCCCCTTTTTGCCATTAGCAAGAACTTGTTTCAGTTGCATATCATAAGGAATTCGAACAACTGCTTCAAATACAGTATCAGGAAGTACTGCCTGCGGAACTTCATAATATCACGGCTTATTCGCCAAATGACAATTTTGCACATACAATACGGCCTAGATTTGCTTCGCGCGGATTTTCATAACCCTGCTGTGCTAAAAAATGGGATATGCATTTGAAATGGATGAATACCGAGTTATTATATATCATGAGTGATACGGAAATGGAGTGAGTAATCTCTTCCTTTATATACAAGAAAAGGTTCTTTCTATTTTAGCATGGTACAATCGTTTGATCCCGAAATATTTTCTACAATAAATTAGATAGGTCACTAATAAAGTTCTATTCCACGATGCTGGTAATTTACTGAAAAAATTTTTTTACTAAAACTAAATGTGAGAAGAATCTGAATCTCTTTGGATTTGTATAAACTCTTAAATGTATAGAAAAAAAAAGAAAAGAAGTGTATAAAAACAAAGTAAGGATTTGGAATGTTTTTGCTTATATACAAAATCAAAATAACAAACATTCTAATTGAATCAGTGGATACATTTTTTCAGTCATTCATTGCAATATGATAAATCACTACAAAGTGACGGAGATATATAGATACGATTTAAATAACGAAGATCCAATATTTTAAAAATGGTATCGAGAATGACTGGAAAAGTGGAAAACAAGCCAGATTATAATTTGATTCATTATGAGCAAATCCCAAAATCTTTGTAGATAGAGCCAATCATTAGTTTCCCAAACCCCCCCCCTGGGGTTGAAATGGAATCCTTATACACATACAATCTGGTTAATAAAAGAATAGAAAAAGCTTTTATGTAGCTCATCTCAACTTAAGATATATAGGAATTCTTGCATCCAAGAATTAAGAATAATAAGTTTTTCATTCACTAGAATCAGAATAACACACTTAAAATAATGAAACAGATTATATTTTGAGTCGAGAAGTGAAAAAACTCGTATGGGATACTCAACCTCATTGTACATCCTGATCAATTCGATCGTTTCTTGGTGGATTCCGATACGAAATTTTTTGTAGATGTGTTTCGGATATTCCTTTATCAGTTCGCCAAGAGCAAAAGTTCTTCTAATTCTAGGAATTTTTCTAGAATACTCTTTTCTTGGATATCATTGAAAAGGGTTTGGACGGGATTTACTAGTATTTCCACAACAAATTAATTAACCAAGATCTACCAGACTTTTATTAAATGAAAAGGGGATCCACCATAGGCAAAAATACTAGAGATGTTGATAGATATAGAAGGGGAATGAATATTTTTTTTTTCCATTTTGCGTCTGTAAATTTTAATGAACTCACCTCATTTCGTCGACTCTATACGATCTAATATTTCTATCAAGCATAAATTCTATTACAAGGTTTCGAACTTATATTAATCTATTCTCCTCTTGTTTTTTATTTGTGAGTCACTGATTACCCTTGAATTTAGAAAGACCTACAGAAATAGCCTAAGAAAGCGTACATGAAGGAGGAAAACAAGATTGTTTCCGGAGGATATCTCAATTTGCTCAAATTCGAAGCAATTCACTCTTTTCGACGAATGTCCAAAAAGAGTCACTTCAAATTAGGATATTTCGAAAAATAAAAGAATTGCTTTCTTATCAAAATATTTGATATTTTGAAAAAAAAAAAAATTGCGGACAAAAAAAAAAAAGTTTTTTTTTTATAATTGTTCGTATATTTGGTATATATATAATCTATTTTTCTTTGGTTCATAGTATTGTGAAAATTTAACAATTAGGATTTGTTTGCTATGAGAAGAAAAAGAGGACTCTTGGATTTTTTATATTCCTTCTGCTAAGGAAAATGATTCATTCCTCAAAATACTTCAATTTGGTACACTCGCAAAAAAATAGGCCAATTCCGCGGCTTTTTGCTTCAATTTCTCGTGGAGTCAAAATTTCATCAGTACAAGTCAAAGGAATAGCCCCCTGGCCTCTGATTATCCATATAAAGGACACAGGCCGAGCATAAAATACCTTCTTTAACTTCTATTCTGATAGAACTGAATATCGTTCAATAAGGAATCGGAGTAAGATGCGCGCGATTTTTTCCAGGAAAATCTCCCAACGAAAAATACACACTATTCCTTCTTTTTCCACTCGAATCGATCCATAACCACTCTCCTACATTGCCAAAAAATTGTACACCACAAAATAAGAACATAATAAATAATCGGGATCCCATAGAAAGACATCACGACCCCTTGTGGAAAAAAAATTATTTGCTGAGAGACGTTAAATAAAGATATCAAATTTCTGTCAAGATAACTGAAAATTCGCAACCAATAAAAACCCCAAGAACCTAAAAAAAGTATACAAGCCCAACAGAAATGTACTTGTTTTCGAGACCCGCTATAACCTCTATCCATATATGTTCTGATCGAGAACTCATACTAAATTCAGTTGCATTTTATTGGAAGTAGGAGACTAGCCTAAATGAATTTTGATTTCTTACTTTTTTCCGAAAGATAACTTTCATCAACCTCGCAATTATTCTGATGTGAACCTTAGGAAGAATTCATGAAATTCGTTAGATCTAAAACTAAAATAATAGGAGAAGCCCGCTTTCTTTCATATAAGATCGGCTATCTAACACATATAGAAGTACATATAGATACATTGGCTTAGATTTTATTCAGCTAATCTATCCAAATCTCGACTTATTTTCAAATAGCTCATTTCCTCATATAATCCTAATTTATGCTTGCCTAAGTTCATTTATGTTGGTTCATTTATGTTTGAAGGAAGCCACATTTTATTTTATATGATATTAATACTAAATAGATTTTATTTGTGTTATTAACCCAAGTCTAAGTCTTGAAAAATATATATGTCGGAAATTAAATTTGCCCCATCAGATCTAAAAAATCTTTTTTTTTGAACATGAAGAGATAAGAAGCCATTGCAATTGCCGGAAATACTAAGCCTACTAAAGGCACAAAATAGAGGGTAAGTGGTTGAGAATTGTCATAGAATGGGCACCTCGATTTAATATTTGTACCTGTTATTTATTGTTATAAGTTATATTAATTATAGTTATATTAATTTTTTTTTATTATTGATTGTTATATTATATTGTTAAAAATATATTTAAATCATTAATAATTCGTATATAATTCATTAAGTGTTAAGTATATCTATAAAATATATAAGTGAGTAGTATAAAGAGTATAATAATAAAGTGCAAGGAGTGGAGAACTAAGCTAAATGAATTTATTCCTCTTTCTACATGAATATATGTATGTAATAATCATTTGTTTGTTATTCTTCTTTAGATTATCTTTTTCTTGTCTTATAATTTTTAAATATTTTAAATTTTTAATTTAATTATTTTTAATTTAATTAAATTAATTAAAGAATAAAGGCATTTCCAGCTTCTAAATTACCGAGAAAAACTTGTTCCAATTCGATGCAGCAAGAGGGATTCTTAGTAATAAAAAAAAAAAATGGGGGATTCGGGGGGATTATAGAAATACGGGAAGACTCCATATATTTCTATACAATATAGAGGTAAGAAAAGAACATAAATTCGTTTTCTTTATTATTTACCTTGTCCAATTGAATTTCGTGGATAGAAAGAATTCACTCTTTTATCTTGGTTGATAAAGGTTTCCTAATTAGTAATCAGGAACTATCGACAAAAAAAAATTATTTTACATAATTCTTTCTACAAATTGACTCTTATGTTACCAAAAAAAATACAAGGAAAAAGATTTTTCCTTTGATTCTGATAAACGATAAATAAATATTTGTTCGCCAGAATTATAAAAAAAAAAATTAACTAATTTAATTAACTAATTAACTTAGGAGGCCTCCCCTTTCTTTATGATTCAAAGGAAAGAAAGCATGGAGCTGAAATAAACTCATTCAGAATACTTTTTAAAGGATTACGTGGTACGATTGGATCGAAATAAGACTTTATGGAATAAAAATTCGGCGCTTGATGACCTTCAAAGGTACTATTTTATTCAATGTTTGTTCAATTCTCTTTACCCGGCAAATGCAATGTAGCGTTGGGTTTCAGCAATAATGATATCCCCTAAGCATACCAAACTAGCTGTCACCCCACCAGTCGTAGGAGATGTAAGGATTGATACATAAAATAACTTTTTATTCGATTGATAATGATATAAAGGCGGAAGAGATATTTTAGCCCATTTAGGAGTGTCAAGCTCAAACTTCCTTCTTTGCATGCGTGCTTCCTCCGGAAGCACAACACTAGAATAAGTGCGTTAAAAAGATTTTTGGTAAAAAATACTATTCGAGGTAGCATACTCGAGTAACGAAGTCGCTATCTTTCTACGCCTAACTCCTCTCAATACCCATACTACCCCCCATAAAATCCCTACAGAAAATCCATAACCCGCAATTGCACGGGAATGCCGTATAGAGCTGACCTGTGCCGTATTGACAGCCTCGGTTAATCGCCGTGTTTCTTTGATAAGAATCAATACGATCTTTATAAGGTTCCTCCCGAATGAAATTACAATGGGATCCTAAAATACCATGATCTTCATCCATAGGATCCCACGTTCCGGAATCAATCGGAAAGTTCAATTCTATCTGAACTACTCATTTCCAAATGATATCCACATTGTTCACAAATATTCATTCTTGACTTCAAAAATTCTTATAATTTAATCCATAACAAATTTCGCATTGAACCCACAAATGCCTGTATTTTTGAGTTACATCAAGATCATTAGAACTTTCTCTTATAATTAAATCGCTACCATTTGTACGAGTTTTTAAACGGGAATTCTCGTTTTCATTACGATTTCCGCCTTCACCACAAATGTAACTATAAATGTAACTTTCACTGTAATTGTCACTACCACTTAAAATATAACTATCAATACAGATTGAGAACAAAGATAAATGTCAATGCAATTATTGATGTAATTATTCCAACTATATTTAGTATCATACATATAATGATCATAGTAGGAGTCGTTACTCCTAGACCCATTATTCAGATAACTAAAATTCCAATAACTATAAAAAAAAATTTCTAATTCATTCAGAAAGGAATGATGATTGTCAATCTCAAAAAACTTGATTTTCAATATCAAAATATATGGAATAACTGTTCTTATTATTATCTCTAACTAAAAAAGTATTATCATCATTGAAATTCCGAATACCCCTCACACCGACTAAACGATCAACATTACTGTCACTAGAACTGTCACTATTGCTCCAACTATGGGGGGGTTTTTATTTGTATCATTTAGAATCGGATCTTCGCTTACACTGGTATTTTCAAGAGGATCACGACTACCCCTTGATTTACTTAACTTACATCTGTATTCTAACTTCCCCTTGGATACTATCGAACCGAACCACCATTTTTTCATAAAGCTTTCTTTCCGATATTTAATTTACATCAAAATAAATAAATGAATAATCATTCGATGAAAAGAAAAATCATTTCAATATTTCATTTCCGCTCAGAATACCCATATCGATTCAATCACTAAGAGTATTAACTAATATAACAAAATAAGGAGTAGATTTTGAAAAAAAAAATGATTCTCTTTTGCTTTTGTAAGAACCCGAAGTATCACTTCACTATATATGAAAAACCACATTTTTCAATTTTAATAATTCTAAATATTAGAATAATTCAAATATTAGAATAATTCTAAATAGAAGTAAATACTAAATAAAATATAAGTAGAATAGGAATTTGTCATGTTATATCAAATTCACGTCGAGAAAAAGAAATATTTCTTTTCTTATAATCTTATAAGACTATGAAGAAAAACATTTTTCGTAAGATTTCGTCTATTAATATGAATTATTAATATGAATAAGTTCCTATTCCAACACGGAATGAAAAGGACAATATACAAGATGGGTAGAAGAAGTTGTGATACTTGGCTCGACCAGGATCCGAAAACTCGAGATGTAAAAGAATACACCAATCCTATAGATCCTTAGGATTAATTGTGGATTCCAGACAACAATAGAAAGATTTGAGTTGTTTAGTTTTATATTTTGTATTTGAGATCTTGTATACTTAGCTAAAAATGTATCATCAAAAATATATACAATAGAATCCTTGTATTAGATAGAATCCTTGTATTAGTATCTTGTATTCGGCTCAATCCTTTTAGTAAAAGATTGGGCCGAGTTTAATTGCAATTCAATTAAGAGAATGAACGTCAATTTAATGGATTCGATTACAAAGTATCCATTGCTGGGAATTCAAATTTAATCTCTTTCCATACTTCACAAGCAGCAGCTAGTTCCGGACTCCATTTGCTAGCCTCACGGATAATTTCATTACCCTCACGAGCAAGATCACGTCCCTCATTACGAGCTTGGACACATGCTTCTAGAGATACTCGATTAGCTACAGCACCTGGTGCATTTCCCCAAGGGTGTCCTAAAGTTCCTCCACCGAATTGTAGTACGGAATCATCTCCAAAGATCTCGGTCAGAGCAGGCATATGCCAAACATGAATACCCCCTGAAGCCACGGGCAGAACACCTGGTAAAGAAACCCAATTTGAGTGAAATAAATACCACGGCTTCGATCTTTTTCAATATAATCATCACGAAAGTAGATCAACAAAGCCCCAAAGTGATGTCTCTTTCCCCTTCAAGTTTACCTACTACGGTACCGGCATGAATATGGTCCCCGCCAGACAGACGTAATGCCTTAGCTAGTACACGAAAGTGCATACCATGATTCTTCTGTCTATCAATAACTGCATGCATTGCGCGATGAATGTGAAGAAGTAAACCATTATCTCGACAATAATGAGCCAAGCTAGTATTTGCAGTGAATCCCCCTGTTAAGTAGTCATGCATTACGATAGGAACTCCCAATTCTCTGGCACATACAGCCCTTTTGATCATTTCTTCACATGTACCTGCAGTAGCATTCAAAATAATGCCCTTTGATTTCACCAGTTTCCGCCTGTGCTTTATAAAGTGCTTCGGAGAAACGATCGTTTTCTTATTTTGTCCAGAAGCACTTTATAAAGCACAGGCGGAAACTGGTGAAATCAAAGGGCATTATTTGAATGCTACTGCAGGTACATGTGAAGAAATGATCAAAAGGGCTGTATGTGCCAGAGAATTGGGAGTTCCTATCGTAATGCATGACTACTTAACAGGGGGATTCACTGCAAATACTAGCTTGGCTCATTATTGTCGAGATAATGGTTTACTTCTTCACATTCATCGCGCAATGCATGCAGTTATTGATAGACAGAAGAATCATGGTATGCACTTTCGTGTACTAGCTAAGGCATTACGTCTGTCTGGCGGGGACCATATTCATGCCGGTACCGTAGTAGGTAAACTTGAAGGGGAAAGAGACATCACTTTGGGCTTTGTTGATCTACTTCGTGATGATTATATTGAAAAAGATCGAAGCCGTGGTATTTATTTCACTCAAGATTGGGTTTCTTTACCAGGTGTTCTGCCCGTGGCTTCAGGGGGTATTCATGTTTGGCATATGCCTGCTCTGACCGAGATCTTTGGAGATGATTCCGTACTACAATTCGGTGGAGGAACTTTTAGGACACCCTTGGGAAATGCACCAGGTGCTGTAGCTAATCGAGTATCTCTAGAAGCATGTGTCCAAGCTCGTAATGAGGGACGTGATCTTGCTCGTGAGGGTAATGAAATTATCCGTGAGGCTAGCAAATGGAGTCCGGAACTAGCTGCTGCTTGTGAAGTATGGAAAGAGATTAAATTTGAATTCCCAGCAATGGATACTTTGTAATCGTAATCCATTAATTGACGTTCATTCTCTTAATTGAATTGCAATTAAACTCGGCCCAATCTTTTACTAAAAGGATTGAGCCGAATACAAAGATACTAATACAAGGATTCTATCTAATACAAGGATTCTATTGTATATATTTTTTGATGATACATTTTTAGCTAAGTATACAAGATCTCAAATACAAAATATAAAACTAAACAACTCAAATCTTTCTATTGTTGTCTGGAATCCCACAATTAATCCTAAGGATCTATAGGATTGGTGTATTCTTTTACATCTCGAGTTTCGGATCCTGGTCGAGCCAAGTATCACAACTTCTTCTACCCATCTTGTATATTGTCCTTTTCATTCCGTGTTGGAATAGGAACTTATTCATATTAATAATTCATATTAATAGACGAAATCTTACGAAAAATGTTTTTCTTCATAGTCTTATAAGATTATAAGAAAAGAAATATTTCTTTTCTCGACGTGAATTTGATATAACATGACAAATTCCTATTCTACTTATATTTTATTTAGTATTTACTTCTATTTAGAATTATTCTAATATTTGAATTATTCTAATATTTAGAATTATTAAAATTGAAAATGTGGTTTTTCATATATAGTGAAGTGATACTTCGGGTTCTTACAAAAGCAAAAGAGAATCATTTTTTTTTTTCAAAATCTACTCCTTATTTTGTTATATTAGTTAATACTCTTAGTGATTGAATCGATATGGGTATTCTGAGCGGAAATGAAATATTGAAATGATTTTCTTTTCATCGAATGATTATTCATTTATTTATTTTGATGTAAATTAAATATCGGAAAGAAAGCTTTATGAAAAAATGGTGGTTCGGTTCGATAGTATCCAAGGGGAAGTTAGAATACAGATGTAAGTTAAGTAAATCAAGGGGTAGTCGTGATCCTCTTGAAAATACCAGTGTAAGCGAAGATCCGATTCTAAATGATACAAATAAAAACCCCCCATAGTTGGAGCAATAGTGACAGTTTCTAGTGACAGTAATGTTGATCGTTTTAGTCGGTGTGAGGGGTATTCGGAATTTCAATGATGATAATACTTTTTAGTTAGAGATAATAATAAGAACAGTTATTCCATATATTTTGATATTGAAAATCAAGTTTTTGAGATTGACAATCATCATTCCTTTCTGAATGAATTAGAAATTTTTTTTTTATAGTTATTGGAATTTTAGTTATCTGAATAATGGGTCTAGGAGTAACGACTCCTACTATGATCATTTATATGTATGATACTAAATATAGTTGGATAATTACATCAATAATTGCATTGACATTTATCTTTGTTCTCAAATCTGTATTGATAGTTATATTTTAAGTGGTAGTGACAATTACAGTGAAAGTTACATTTATAGTTACATTTGTGGTGAAGGCGGAAATCGTAATGAAAACGAGAATTCCCGTTTAAAAACTCGTACAAATGGTAGCGATTTAATTATAAGAGAAAGTTCTAATGATCTTGATGTAACTCAAAAATACAGGCATTTGTGGGTTCAATGCGAAATTTGTTATGGATTAAATTATAAGAAATTTTTTGAAGTCAAGAATGAATATTTGTGAACAATGTGGATATCATTTGAAAATGAGTAGTTCAGATAATTGAACTTTCGATGATTCCGGAACGTGGATCCTATGGAAATGAAGACATGGTATCTTTGGATCCCATTGAATTTACATTCGGAGGAGGAACCTTATAAAGATCGTATTGATTCTTATCAAGAAACACGGATTAACGGCTGTTCAAACAGGCACAGCGTCAGCTAATACGGCATTCCCGTCGCAATTGGGTATGGATTTCAGTTTAAGGGGGGTAGTAGGGATCCGTAGTAGGCGAGAAAATTACTCGTTTGACGAGTATGCTACCAATAAATATTTTACCACTTTATTCTAGTGTGTGCTTCCGGAGGAGCACGCATGCAAAAGAAGGAAGTTTGAGCTTGATCCAAATGGCTAAATATTCTTCCGCTTTATATCATATCAAATCGAATAAAAAGGTATTTTACATGTCATCAATCCTTACACTCTCCTACGACTGTGTGGGGTGACAGCTAGTTATTTGGTATGTTAGGGATATCATTATTGCTGAACCCAACGCCTACATTGCATTTGCCGGTAAAAGAGTAATTGAACAAACATTGAATAAAAATAGTACCTGAAGGTTCACAACGGGCCGAATTTTTATTCCATAAGGGCTTATTCGATCTCCAATCGTACCACGTAATCCTTTTAAAAAGTATTCTGAATGAGATTTATTTCAGCTCCATGCTTCTTTCCTTTGAATCATAAAGAAAGGGGGCCCTAAGTTAATTAGATTAATTAAATTAGTTAATTTTGTTTTTTAATTTCTGGCGAAAACAAATATTTTATTTATCGTTTATCAGAATCAAAGGAAAAAATCTATTCCTTGTATTTTTTTTTTTGGTAAACATAAGAGTCAATTTGTAGAAAGAATTATGTAAATAATTTTTTTTTGTCGCATAGTTTCTGATTACTAATTAGGAAACCTTATCAACAAGATAAAAGAGTGAATTTCTTTCTTCCCACGAAATTCAATTGGACAAGGTAAATAATAAAAGAAAACGAATTTTATGTTCTATTTCATTACCTCTATATTGTATAGAAAATATGCGAGTCTTCCGTATTTCTATAACCCCCGAATCCCCCATTTTTTTTTTTTACTAAGAATCCCTCTTGCTGCATCGAATTGGAACAAGTTTTTTCGGTAATTTAGAAGCGGAAAAAAATGCTTTATTCTTTATTAATTTATTAAAATTAAATATTAAATTAAAATTAAAATATTAAAAAATTATAAGACAAGAAAAGATAATATAAAGAAGAATAACAAACAAATGGATTATCATACATATATTTCATGTAGAAAGAGGAAATAAATTCATTTAGTTAGTTCTCCACTCCTTGCACTTTATTATTATACTCTTATACTCACTTAGATATACTTAGATATACTTACTTAATAGAATTATATACGAATTATAATGATTTTAAGATATATTTTTAACAATATAATATAACAATAATAAATAAAAAAATTAATATAACTATAATTAATATAACTATATACAATAAATAACAGGTACAAATATTAAAATCGAGGTGCCCATTCTATGACAATTCTCAACAACTTACCCTCTATTTTTGTGCCTTTAGTAGGCTTAGTATTTCCGGCAATTGCAATGGCTTCTTTATCTCTTCATGTTCAAAAAAACAAGATTTTTTAGATCTGATGGGGCAAATTTAATTTCCGACATATATATATTTTTCAAGACTTAGACTTGGGTTATAACACAAATAAATATCTATTTAGTATAATATCATATAAAATAAAATGTGGCTTCCTTCAAACATAAATGAACCAACATAAATGAAACTTAGGCAAGCATAAATAGGATATATGAGGAAATGAGCTATTTGAAAATAAGTCGAGATTGGATAGATAGCTGAATAAAAGCTAAGCCAATGTATCTATATGTATCATATGTGTATAGATAGCCGATCATATGAAAGAAAGGGCTCCTATTATTTTAGTTTAGATCTAACGAATTTCATGAATTCTTCCTAAAGGTTCACATCAGAATAATGCGAGTTGATGAAAGTTACTTCGGAAAAAAGTAAGATCAAAATTCATTTAGGCTAGTCTCCTACTTCCAATAAAATGCAACTGAATTTAGTATGAGTTCTCGATCAGAACATATATGGATAGAGTTTATAGCGGGGTCTCGAAAAACAAGTAATTTCTGTTGGGCCTTTATACTTTTTTAGGTTCTTTGGGGTTTTTATTGGTTGGAATTTCCAGTTATCTTGACAGAAATTTGATATCTTTATTTCCGTCTCAGCAAATAATTTTTTTTCCACAAGGGGTCGTGATGTCTTTCTATGGGATCGCCGGATTATTTATTAGTTCTTATTTGTGGTGTACAATTTTTTGGAATGTAGGGAGTGGTTATGATCGATTCGATAGAAAAGAAGGAATAGTGTGTATTTTTCGTTGGGGATTTCCTGGAAAAAATCGGCGCATCTTACTCCGATTCCTTATGAACGATATTCAGTCTATCAGAATAGAAGTTAAAGAAGGTATTTATGCTCGGCGTGTCCTTTATATGGAAATCAGAGGCCAGGGGGCTATTCCTTTGACTTGTACTGATGAGAATTTGACTCCACGAGAAATTGAACAAAAAGCCGCGGAATTGGCCTATTTTTTGCGTGTACCAATTGAAGTATTTTGAGGAATGAACATTTTCTTAGCAGAAGGAAAAAAATCCAAGAGTCCTCTTTTCTTCGATAGCACAACCTAATTGAAATTTTTTCACAATACTGATGAACCAAAGAAAATAGATTATATATATACCAAATATACGAACAATTATAAAAAAAAAACTTTTTTTTTTTTTGTCCGCAATTTTTTTTTTTTCAAAATATCAAATATTTTGATAGAAAGCAATTCTTTTATTTCGAAATCCTAATTTGAAGTGACTCTTTTGGACATTCGTCGAAAAGAGGGAATTGCTTCGAATTTGAGCAATTGAGATATCCGGAAACAATCTTGTTTTCCTCCTTCATGTACGCTTTCTTAGGCTATTTCTGTAGTCTTTCTAAATTCAAGGGCTAACCAGTGACTCACAAATAAAAAAGAGGGAATAGATTAATAAGTTCGAAACCTTGTAATAGAATTTATGCTTGATAGAAATATTAGATCGTATAGAGTCGACGAATGAGGTGAGTTCATTAAAAATTTACAGACGAAAAATGGAAAAAAAAAAAATATTCATTCCCCTTCTATATCTTACATCTCTAGTATTTTTGCTATGGTGGATCCCCTTTTCATTTAATAAAAGTCTGGAATCTTGGGTTATTAATTGGTGGAATACTAGTAAATCCGAAACCCTTTTCAATGATATCCAAGAAAAGAGTATTCTAGAAAAATTCCTAGAATTAGAAGAACTTTTGCTCTTGGACGAACTGATAAAGGAATATCCGGAAACACATCTACAAAAATTTCGTATCGGAATCCACCAAGAAACGATCGAATTGATCAGGATGTACAATGAGGTTGGTATCCATACGATTTTTCACTTCTCGACAAATATAATCTGTTTCATTATTTTAAGTGGTTATTCTATTCTAAGTAATGAAAAACTTATTATTCTTAATTCTTGGATGCAAGAATTCCTATATAACTTAAGTGACACAATAAAAGCTTTTTCTATTCTTTTATTAACCGATTTATGTATAGGATTCCATTCACCCCACGGTTGGGAACTAATGATTGGCTCTATCTACAAAGATTTTGGATTTGCTCATAATGATCAAATTATATCTGGGCTTGTTTCCACTTTTCCAGTCATTCTCGATACCATTTTTAAATATTGGATCTTCCGTTATTTAAATCGTATATCTCCGTCACTTGTAGTGATTTATCATTCAATGAATGACTGAAAAATGATCCACTGATTCAATTAGAATGTTTGTTATTTGATTTTGTATATAAGCAAAACATTCCAAATCTTACTTTGTTTTTATACACTTCTTTTCTTTTTTTTTCTATACATTTAAGAGTTTATACATCCAAGAGATTCAGATTCTTCTCACATTTTAGTTTTAGTAAAAATTTTTCAGTAAATACCAGCATCGTGGATAGGGAACTTTATTAGTGACCTATCTAAGTTTATTGTAGAAATTTTCGGGATCAACGATTGTACCATGCAAAATAGAAAGACCTTTTCTTGTATAAAGGAAGAGATTACTCACTCCATTTCCGTATCACTCATGATATATATAATAACTCGGTCATCCATTTCAAATGCATATCCCATTTTTGCACAGCAGGGTTATGAAAATCCGCGCGAAGCAACTGGCCGTATTGTATGTGCAAATTGTCATTTGGCGAATAAGCCCGTGGATATTGAAGTTCCGCAGGCAGTACTTCCTGATACTGTATTTGAAGCAGTTGTTCGAATTCCTTATGATATGCAACTGAAACAAGTTCTTGCTAATGGCAAAAAGGGGGCTTTGAATGTGGGGGCTGTTCTTATTTTACCCGAGGGATTTGAATTAGCCCCCCCTGATCGTATTTCGCCAGAGATGAAAGAAAAGATAGGTAATCTGTCTTTTCAGAGCTATCGACCCACTAAAAAAAAATATTCTTGTGATAGGTCCCGTTCCTGGTCAGAAATATAGTGAAATTACCTTTCCTATTCTTTCTCCGGACCCCGCTAATAAGAAAGATGCTCACTTTTTAAAATATCCCATATACGTAGGCGGAAACAGAGGAAGGGGTCAGATTTATCCCGACGGGAGCAAGAGTAACAATACGGTTTATAATGCTACAGCAGCGGGTATAGTAAGCAAAATCATACGAAAAGAAAAGGGGGGGTACGAAATAACCATAACAGATGCGTCAGAAGGACGTCAAATAATTGATAGTATACCTCCAGGACCAGAACTTCTTGTTTCAGAAGGCGAATCCATCAAACTTGATCAACCATTAACTAGTAATCCAAATGTGGGCGGATTTGGTCAGGGGGATTCGGAAATAGTGCTTCAAGACCCATTACGTGTCCAAGGTCTTTTGTTCTTTTTTGCATCGGTTATTTTGGCACAAATTTTTTTAGTTCTTAAAAAGAAACAGTTTGAGAAGGTTCAATTATCCGAAATGAATTTCTAGATCCGCGGATTTATCAGCATTAAGTTCTTAAAAAGAAAACAATTTTTGTTGGCAATTATGTATGATCAAAAAAAATTGTGAAAATCCTTTTTCTTTTGTTTCTATTTTCTTTTATACCAGATTTGGGGAATTACTTGTACCGCATTTCTAGTCATAGTATAGATATTGGTAAAAAGACGAGTTGAATTTATCCCCCCCTTTTTTTTTTTCTTTTTTTTTTTTTAATCTAAATGGGAGGACGGTGTAATTATGTCACTATTGTCAGATTTAACTGTCATAGAATATATCAATAGCTTTTTCTATTCTAATAGAATCAAATTCGACTAGATACTAAGCATAAGATAAGTAAGTAGAAAAGCAAAGGCTAAATGCGGAGAATAAGGGAGTATAGAAGGTATTATTCTATTGGTCTTTACTAGCCTTCGACACAAAAAATATGGGAAAATTTCCTTTTCTTGTGTCGAAATAATAATGATTCTGGATCCCATTTGTCTAAGATTCCCATTCTTAGTTTATCTTTTTTTTTCCAGGTTTATCATAACCTCTCCTTCTTTTTTATACGTAATAAATAGAATTATACGCAATAAATAGAATTTATACGTATAAATAAAAAATAGTGGACAAATAAAAAAGAAAGGGAAATTTTTTGAGAAAATATAACTTCTTCAATGAATTTCTAAAAAAAATTTCAACTTTGATTAGATATTAAATATTAAAATAAATTAAAATAAATAGCATACAGTTCTATTAGTATTAGTATAGCAAAATTGGCGTGATATCGGATCGGATCTACATAAATATAGAAAATACATATTCTAATTATGTCATCGAGGAAAAGAAAAGGAAATCAAGTAATTCTTTCTTTCTTATAACTTTGAAAGTATCGATAGATACTATCAAGGAACAAATGTTCGGAATTAATGAAGTTACGTTTTCAAAAAAACCATTCAGAAAAAAAGTGTAATGGCGTTTTTGAAATATTTGAAATATCAAAGAAAATGGATTCATTTTTTCATTTATAATTTATATGAATAAAGTATTATGATTATTAAGAACTCAACAGAGTACCCCCCCCCCCTTTTTTTTCTGTCTGATTTGCGGGGGTCTTGTTGAGTTCTTATGCTTTCATGTTTACACTTTACTTAGTTCATCCGATTCCTACAGGGATGATCCCAATCCGGAATATGAACCATAAAAGAAAATGCCTATTAAACCAATCACAGGAATACCAGTTACAGTACCTATTATCCAAAGAGGAATCCTTCCAGTAGTATCGGCCATTTATCTCACTTCCCTCCACATTTAATCAAGGGGTCATGCTATAGACATAAACAGTCATAGATAAGTATGAGATGATATCCTTCCGATGAGATAAGAGAATTTCCGCTCTTATTTATTATCCTACTCTTCTCTTTTCTCCTATTAATTGAAGAAATAATTAGAAAATAAAACAGCAAGTACAAAAATGAGCAATAACCCCCAGTAGAGACTGGTACGATTCAATTCAACATTTTGTTCGTTTGGGTTTGATTGTGTCATAGCTTTAGAATTAATTCGAATTAGGTTTATCGTTGGATGAACTGCATTGCTGATATTGACCCCAAAAAAAAAACGGTAGGTACAGCTAATCCATGAACAGCCAACCATCGCACTGTAAAAATTGGATAGGTTCGATCTATAGTCATTGGGGCCTCCTAAAAAGATCTACTAAATTCATCGAGTTGCTCCAAAGAATCAAAACGGCCAGTTATTAATGGAATTCCTTGTCGGCTCTCTGTAAAATATTCATTTGGACGGGGGCTTCCAAATACATCGTAAGCTAAACCCGTGCTGACAAATAACCAACCTGCAATGAATAGGGAAGGTATAGTAATGCTATGAATGACCCAATATCGAATACTGGTAATAATATCAGCAAAAGAACGTTCTCCTGTGCTTCCAGACATGCCGAGCTCCACATATTTTTGTACAGTCAAAAAGGGATCGATTTCGTAAAAGATAAGATCAGTAAATGAAAATTCACCGAAATTCAATCTTTGTGAGATCGTCAATATTGTACCAAGGGTTTATTTAAAGTATACCGAATCAGTATAGCTATCCTTCTTCTGACACAGCAACGCAATTTCAATCAGTAATGAAGTCCTAAAAAATTTCTTTCTATTTTTTTTTTTCTTGTCGCGGTAAAACCGTGTACCATAAATCAGGTAAAATGAGAATTTGATGGTTTGCTTTTTAATAATAATAAATAATTCATGAAAGAGATTATCATATTGTCACAATTCAATTCGATGGGAAATCTAAAAATCCCTCCTTCGTAGTTGTATAAAATATAAGAAGAGTTTTTTTTTTGAATCCCTTTTTTCATTTTTTTAATTTATTTTTTTAATTTTAAGGAAATTTTAAGGAATTAGGTAGTCATACAATAAGAATTAGGTAGTCATACAATAACAAGTACTGGTAGTAGAGAGTATTCGATGAAAGAAGGAGAACAACAAAACATAATTGCAATAATCAATATTCACGATGCACACATTCTTTATTCTTGTATTAGATCAAAAAGTTCTTTCTTGACACTTAACTATAAAGAGAGGGTTTTTGCTTTTACTTTAATATGGAAAGAAAAAAAAAATGTAAACCCTAGAAAACAAAACCAAAAGAATAATAGGAATTACTAGTTTTAGAATCTTAGAATCTAGTTGGACCAAAACAAAATAAAGATTGAATTTTTTGAGTGATTTGATCAATCATACGATACTTTTTTTTTCTTATTCGAGATATTATGGTAATGAATCGACTAATAAATTTAATTAAGTTAAAATGAAAAAAAAAAAGTAACAAAAAAGTAAAAAGTAAAGGATAAATAAAGGATATTATAAAGAAAAATAGGGATCACTTTTTGTTCGAAAATAAATAAAAAAAAAATGGATTCGATACAAATAAAACAAATAAAATACAAGATAGAAATAAAATACAAATAAATCAATAATAAATAAACTGTTTTTATTATTAATATTTTATTGTTTTAATATTTTTATTGTTTTAATATTAGTTTTCTATTTTATTTCTCAAGAATTTTATTTCTCAAGAGTTGTACAACGAATCCTTTAATTCGGAATCATGCGAGGATAGGTAGATCTCATAGATGATGAATTTCTTTTTTTTACTTATACTCGGTTTAGTACTCTATTTTTGTTAATACCGTCTAGAATCTATAATGATAATGATTGATAAATTCAAAACGTTCACTTGGTATTTTTGTTTATTCTCCTATGTTTCAAAAAATTGAACTTAGGGAAGTGCTTTACAAACACATATGTATAAAAAAAAAATAGTTTATTTAGCTCTTTCATGCTTATTATAACTAGTTATTTCGGTTTTCTACTAACGGCTTTAACTATAACTTCAGTTCTTTTTATTGGTCTGAGCAAGATACGACTTATTTGAAATTCATTAAAATCAACAATTCCTAAAAAGAAAAATAAATTCTTTTGTCGTATTTCAGCTATTCTCTAGTTCCTTGCCATATCAATTTTCAATTTTTGGTTATTGAGATTTCTGGTCAATATGGATTAATATTTAAGGATAGATATTACCTCCCTTTATTAAACAAAATTAAACAAATCCTTTTTAAACAAATTGAAATGATTGAAGTTTTTCTATTTGGAATCGTCTTAGGTCTAATTCCTATTACTTTGGCTGGATTATTTGTAACTGCCTATTTACAATACAGAAGGGGTGATCAGTTGGACCTTTGATTGATTATGATTAACACCTTGTTTTTTTGACCTTCTCCCTTCTTTAATCCACAGGAGGTCAAATTCAAATTGCTGTTTAATTTTTTCTAGATAATTTTTGACCTAACAAAAGAAGAAGAGAATCACGCTCTGTAGGATTTGAACCTACGACATTGGGTTTTGGAGACCCACGTTCTGCCGAACTGAACTAAGAGCGTTTTCTTATCACAAAAAATAAGACTGTAAGGAAAAAGATTCTTTTTTTTAACTCCAATCCATCTTAAACGCCTATACTCTCCTACATAATATGATAAAAATTAAAGATTAGGTATGTCCAATTTGAATTGATCTTAATTGATTCTTCGTTATTGCTCAGGGGTGAAGTAATAGGTAGGGATGACAGGATTTGAACCCGTGACATTTTGTACCCAAAACAAACGCGCTACCAAGCTGCGCTACATCCCTTTCAATTGGTTTACAATGTCATTGTAGAGAATCCCTGGCTTGTTTTTCCACATACTTATTTCATTTTCTCTATTGATATACACAGCTTATCTTGCCATTTCGGCTTTTTGATTCATATCCATATCATATACATATAAATGACAATAAACTTATATATACACTTATTAAACTTATATATACACTTATTAAACTTATATATACACTTATTAAACTTATATATACACTTATTAAACTTATATATACACTTATATATACACTTATATATACTTAATATATATAATATATGATATATATATATGATATGATATATGAAAATATGAAAAATATGAAAATATGAAAAAAAAATATTCTATGAAAAAAATATTGATATATGAAAAAAAAATATGGAAATATGAAAAAAAAAAAAAAAATAGAAAACCCACCCTAAATTTCATAAATACTCGGGCGGAAAGGGACATATTTGATTTTTTTAAATTAAGAAAAGAAGAATCTTATTTATCAAACCATTGTACATTTTAATTTGAATTAGGTATTTCGGATACAAACCAAATCCGAGTGGCCGTTAACTACCTATATATCTGATCATATATGTATTAAATTCTGTATTACAATAAACATTATTTATTACACTTACACTAACGAAGGAGGATTTCAAATGCGAGATCTAAAAACATATCTATCCGTGGCACCAGTAATAAGTACTCTATGGTTCGGTGCTTTAGCAGGTCTATTGATAGAGATCAATCGTTTTTTCCCGGATGCGTTGACATTCCCTTTTTTTTCATTTTAGTTATTAACGCCGGGGGGTGAAGAAGATTCGAGATATAATTAAATATCTGTGATTACTACCCTCCCCCCTTATTTTTAATTTTTAATTAGAATAAGTTAGAAAAAAGAAATAATAAAAGTGGATTCAAACTTAGCGAAACTCGGAACTCGAATCCAGTCGTCAAGTAAATTAATTCCAATTAAATTAAGAGAACGGAAGTGGAAATACGGTTAGGGCAACAATATCATACAAGATACTTAAATGAAATACTGTACTGTGATTTGAATCTTAAATTTCTACTCTAAATACAGTTTAACACTTATTGTATTATTTTATTAAATTTTATTACTATATTCGTTGCACTATATTCGTTTCAACGAAATCCTTTATAATTTGCTTTCGAGTTAGCAACTTCTATTTTTTCCTTCCTTTCTTCTTGACGTCGGATCGGAAAACAAAAGAGTTGAGTGAATAAAAAACCTAAAGGAGGTTCATGGCCAAGGGTAAAGATGTCCGAGTAAGGGTTTTTTTGGAATGTACCCTTTGTGTTCGAACCAGTGGTAATAAGAAATCACTAGGCATTTCCAGATATATTACTCAAAAGAATCGACACAATACGCCCAGTCGAGTAGAATTGAGAAAATTCTGTCCCTATTGTTACAAACATACACTTCATGGGGAGATCAAAAAAATAGATGGAACTGCTCACCTGCGGGTCACCTTTAGAAGGAAGATGAAAACTGATATACTAACATATAATATGTTAGGATATATATTCTATTTAAATATTAAATAGAAATAAACAAGTAAAATTCTATTTCTTAATTCTAAACATTATAATTTTTGATCCGAGCGAACGAAATAGGATTTTTTTTTGGAAATGGAAAAAGGAATAAACAAACCATGAATAAATCCAAGCGACTTTTTCTCAAGTCCAAGCGATCTTTTCGCAGACGTTTGCCCCCTATCCAATCGGGGAATCGAATTAATTATAGAAACATGAGTTTAATTAGTCGATTTATTAGTGAACAAGGAAAAATATTGTCTAGACGGGTGAATAGATTGACTTTAAAACAACAACGATTAATTACTATTGCTATAAAACAAGCTCGTATTTTATCTTTGCTACCCTTTCTTAATAATGAAAAACAATTTGAAAAAAGCAAATTGGTTGCAAGAACTACTGGTTTTAGAATCAGAAAAAAATAGGCTTATTCTTCAATTGAATCAAAATTATAATCCGAACTCAAAGATAGATTAATCGTTTTCTCGAAAAATTCAAAAATCCAGATTTGATTGTCGTGTCTTAAGAAAAAAAAACGAATTGGGGAAGACGAATAAATCTTTTTTTTTTATTGAATATTTTTATTCAGTTTAATTACTTGATCATATTATCATCATATTTTATGATACTAATTATATTAATTTCTATTCTACTTCCCTTTCCCGTAATTCGTTCTCCAAGGAACCTCATGTAAAAAATTCGGTTGGCTTATTTCCAATTTCCTTATTTTTATTTATTATATATAATGTCATTGGAAATCAGATAAAGACAATTTCTATTTAATAGAGCTATTTGTGCAAGTATTTTCCGATTAAGAAACAACTGTCTCTTGTACAGATTGTTTATTAATTTACTGTAACTATAGGATATGTTATTCGTGCGAATTACTGCATTTATTCGAGAAATCCACAAACAACGAAAATTTCTTTTTTGTCTATCTCTATCCCGCTGGGCCGAAACCAAAGCTCTTATTTTTTGTTGAATAATAGTTCGAGTAAGTTTTGAATGAGACCCGCGAAAGCTTGAGGCGAATAAACGAATTTTTGTTTTACGTCTCCGAGCTATATATCCTCGTGTAATTCTGGTCATTGAATAAAGGGAACTTTGATGAATAACTAATTTATTTCTTTTCTTTCAGTTATTCTTTTCTCCTTTTCTAGAATAACAAAACGGATTCTTCCAATGTATAAAACAATAATTCCAACGGCTTTTGCTACTATAACCTTCCCAACCCCGATTTGTTCTTTTTTTTTTTCTAGGCATTTCGCCTAGAAAAAAAAATTGTATTGATATTCAGTATCAAGCAAAAACATAACATAATAAATAAAAACAAGTAGTAAATAGAAATGGATAAAGAAATAGTGGGTTCCATCGTTTCTATGGTTATTTCTTAAACGGTAAGGTCTTCTCTATACACCGGAGCCCCTTCCTTCATTTAATCAATGGTATTGTTAACTTGTACAGTTTACACTTTTTGGCTCTACCCATGAATTATCCAGTAATAGGTCTTTCACAACAATGAGATTATCTATACAGTAACGGTATTTAATTTAATTATGAATATTAGTTGATTGTCTGACCCTGTTAGTCCGTTCTTGCAAGAAGAGTAGGAGTAGGGGCATAATTTTTTTGCCTGTTAATTTTAAACGGATTTCCCCTGTTTAACGGATAATCATTTGATACCACTGGGGAATTTTTTCTCATTTTTAATTGCAAATTGCGATGATTGAATTTGCACCAATGCAATGGAAACCATAAATTTGATACACAATAGAAAGATATGATAGATCTTTTTTTCGATAGTGCAGGAGGTTCTTCTATTCTATCCTATTTATCCGTACTGATTGTGGATAGTGGAAAAATGGTTTTTTTTTTCTTTTTTCCCAGCCCACGATTTGAACGAGTCGCGCATACACCCTAGTACATGTTCCTCGGCGCTGAGGGCATCCCTGAAGAGCAGGGGATTTGGTGACATTTCTGATTGGCTGTCTTGTGTTCCTAATAAGTTGTTTAATAGTTGGCATTTTGAATCGTATGCATAATGAGTCGGTTTAGATCGATCCTAACCTCGGATGATTATGAATTATTTGTATATTATTATTTGTATATTATATTAATATTAATAGAATATTAAAATTGAATATTAAACTCTGGTAAGAAAATTTCAAATCGTGATTTTGATTTACGCGAAATTCTTGCTATTTTTTATGCAACTGCTACAAGATCAACAATTCCATGAGCTTGGGCTTCTGTTGCTGACATAAAAACATCCCTTTCCATGTCTTCAGATACAACCCATAAGGGTTTGCCCGTTCTTTGTGCATAAACTCTTGTGAGGATTTCGCGCAGTTTCAGTAGTTCTTCCGCTTCCAGGACAAATTCTCCTATTTGTGCCTCATAAAAAGCAGCAATAGGTTGATGAATCATTACCCTGATGATATAGGATAATAAATGGTCACTCCATCTCGTATGATTATGATAAGGTGAAGAGAGGGAATAAAGAATAATTAAGACAAACAAATCGAATTGAATAACCGTATAGACATTGTTTCCGTATTGCTCACGGCTCCACAATAGAATTTTTACCTTTTCTTTTACCCTTTCATCGAAGAAACATATAGAGTCTATTAGTCCTAACTCGGTAAATGATCCGATAACCGCCCTTCTTTTATTTAAATTTAAATAGCAGTTAAAAAGAAATACTATGGTGGTTCGGTTGCTTTATTTCATCGGTGATTTAGCAATCCCAAAGTTTATTATTTTTTTTTTATTTGAAAAAAAAAAATAGTAATGAAAAAAGAATATAATTTTGTTTTTTTCGTACTCTTTCATAATATAAATAATGTTAAAAGCCCTCTAGTGTAAAAACAAAAAAGTTTGTCACGTTGAAATGGACCCCCGTATAGATAAGATAAAATCGGACTGTCCTTAATATTTCTTTCATACTACTCTTTCGATACATAATCTAATGTTAAAAATAAAAACAAGAAAAAAAAATTTCTTATATCGAATTCGAAATGCCGTGCTATTATTACTTTAATATTCATATTTCATTTATTCATATCATATTTCATACATATGGCGAAGACATAGTTTTCTTTTTTCGTTCAAATAAGAATTCATTGGCGCTAAGCGTGGGGAAATGCTAAACGTTTGGTAATTTTTCCGCCGACCAGGAGAAAAGATCCCATTGAAGCGGCTAATCCCATGCACACTGTCTGTACATCCGGTTGCACAAATTGCATAGTATCATAAATAGCTACTCCAGGTATTACCCATCCGCCAGGAGAATTTATAAACAAATACAAATCTTTGGTCTCACTTTCCATACTGAGATATACCATAAGAGCAATAAGTTGATTTGAGATCGGGCTATCAACATCTTGACCTAAAAAAAGTAATCTTTCTCGATAAAGTCGGTTGATTAGGATTAGGATAAAATTCTATCTAATAGGAACCCCACATGTACCTTTTGATGCATACGGTTCAACAAAAATAAAATCGTGAAAAAAGAATCAATGTGTCGAGTCCAGCCCTCCTTTTTTTATAATGAGTCCTTTCTAGCTTTTAAGGAAGCGGATTTTCTTTCATTTTTCAAGAAAGATGAATTTTGACCCCTTTGCCTATAACTATAAAAAGTATAAACCTATTAAACTAACTTCTCATTGATGTATTCTTTCATCGAAATCCAATTCAAATCAAAATGTCATTTTCTTGTTGCTGAATGGGCTTTTTCAATCCTTTTAGGTTTGTGCTCTACTCCGAGTAAAGATCTGCCTGATTTTTATTTGCACATATAGGGCAAATGTTCCCAATACTGTACCTTTTTGCTACAACTTCCGTTTTTTTTTTTTTCAATTCCTTTCACGTTTTCCACCAACACCAAGTATTTAACGTATTCATCATATTATTCGATTGATTATTATTAGCAGTTTGAAATTACTCCTATTTATTATTTATAAATATCTATTTATAAATTAAATATGATAAAGGAGTAATCCTAGCTATATTATCAGTTGGGTTTTTCTAAACGGAGCCTGGATAGTTTATTTTATTGGTCCAAACAAGCCAACCATAAATTATTCTAATTGATAATAGTAATTTAGATACCCCCCAAGGGATAGATTTAATTGCACTTCATTGTATTTCACGCTCCAAATTTTGGATAATTTAATCAAACTTTTGGGGGCAAAACAGAGGATATCTCGATCTGGAGAGAGAACGGGGAAATTCCATACGGCCCAATATATCTGACAAGTCGTACTATATGTCAATCCAAACTGAATCGTCCTCTCCAGGATTTTTAAAAGGGACTTTTGGAACACCAATAGGCATTAAATGAAAGAAAAAAATTAAGTACTCTAGGTTACTTTGATATGGATATGGATATGAAAATTTCACTTGGATAGTAAAACTTAATAATACTAAGGAATTTATTGTCTTTATTATATTGGTCTTTATTTTATTATCATATTTTATTTTTATGCGTAGATTCGATAAGTTTATAAAAAAAAAAAGGGGGGAAGATAAACTGAAAATGAATAAAGTCAAATTCTTACGAATAGGTCCTGAACAAATCTGTATGCATTCACTTAACAAATCTGTATGCATTTACTTATATGATAATATAAACTTATATAATAATTATATAATTATATAATAATATAAATAAAGATAATATAAATAAAGGGGAGTCCGCCCCCCCCCCATTGCGTATTGATACTTATCGGATATAGAATAGATTTGCTTCTCTTTGTTCTTACAAACAGGATTGTTACATGATTACTAATTATTACTAAAAGAATCGAAAGAATATTAGTCTTTTCTCTGAGATGATTTACTGAAAATGAAAAGGAGGGGTCCAGAATCCAATGCAATAAAGTTACATAGTGTCTATTTTTCGTTGATAAAGGGGTATTTCTATGGGTTTGCCTTGGTATCGTGTTCATACTGTCGTATTGAATGATCCCGGCCGTTTGCTGTCTGTTCATATAATGCATACAGCTTTGGTTGCTGGTTGGGCTGGTTCGATGGCTCTATATGAATTAGCGGTTTTTGATCCCTCTGACCCTGTTCTCGATCCGATGTGGAGACAAGGTATGTTTGTTATACCTTTCATGACGCGTTTAGGAATAACCAATTCATGGGGCGGTTGGAGTATCACAGGAGGAACTATAACGAATCCGGGTATTTGGAGTTATGAAGGTGTAGCTGGAGCGCATATTGTGTTTTCCGGCTTGTGCTTCTTGGCAGCTATCTGGCATTGGGTGTATTGGGATCTAGAAATATTTTGTGATGAACGTACAGGTAAACCTTCTTTGGATTTGCCCAAGATCTTTGGAATTCATTTATTTCTCTCAGGAGTGGCTTGTTTTGGGTTTGGCGCTTTTCATGTAACCGGATTGTATGGTCCTGGAATATGGGTGTCTGATCCTTATGGACTAACCGGAAAGGTACAATCTGTAAATCCAGCATGGGGTGTGGAAGGGTTTGACCCCTTTGTTCCAGGTGGAATAGCCTCTCATCATATTGCAGCGGGGACATTGGGTATATTAGCGGGCCTATTTCATCTTAGTGTCCGTCCGCCCCAACGCCTATATAAAGGATTACGTATGGGAAATATTGAAACCGTCCTTTCCAGTAGTATCGCTGCTGTCTTTTTTGCAGCTTTTGTTGTTGCTGGAACTATGTGGTATGGTTCAGCAACTACTCCCATTGAATTATTTGGTCCCACTCGTTATCAATGGGATCAAGGATACTTCCAGCAAGAAATATATCGAAGAGTTGGTGCTGGGCTAGCCGAAAAGCAAAGTTTATCCGAAGCTTGGTCTAAAATTCCTGAAAAATTATCTTTTTATGATTACATCGGTAATAATCCGGCAAAAGGTGGATTGTTCAGAGCAGGCTCAATGGACAACGGGGATGGAATAGCTGTTGGGTGGTTAGGACATCCTATCTTTAGAGATAAAGAAGGTCGTGAACTTTTTGTCCGTCGTATGCCTACTTTTTTTGAAACATTTCCAGTTGTTTTGGTAGACGGAGACGGAATTGTCAGAGCCGATGTTCCTTTTCGAAGGGCGGAATCGAAATATAGTGTCGAACAAGTAGGTGTAACTGTTGAGTTCTATGGTGGTGAATTAAATGGAATCATTTATAGTGATCCTGCTACTGTGAAAAAATATGCTAGGCGTGCGCAATTGGGTGAAATTTTTGAATTAGATCGTGCTACTTTGAAATCTGATGGTGTTTTTCGTAGCAGTCCAAGGGGTTGGTTTACTTTTGGACATGCTTCATTTGCTCTGCTCTTCTTCTTCGGACACATTTGGCATGGTGCTCGAACCTTGTTCAGAGATGTTTTTGCTGGTATTGATCCAGATTTAGATGCTCAAGTGGAATTTGGAGCATTCCAAAAACTTGGAGATCCAACTACAAGAAGACAAGTAGTCTAATAGAACATTGATCTTTTACTTTTCGCCTCTATTTTATATTTTATTTTTTTTTTAATTTGACATAAGGTACTGGGGATAACTTGATTTGAATCGCTGCCTTTTCTTTGAATCCTTGAATTTTGCTCTTTTTTTTTTTTATTTTATATATTTTTTTTATTTTATATTTTTTTTTATTTTATATTTTTTTTTTTTATTTTATATATATTTATATATATATTATTATTTTATATATATATTATTATTTATATATATATATTATATTATATATATATTATTATATTATATATATATTATTATATATTTTATTATATTATATATTAATATTATATATTTTATTATATTATATATTAATATTATATATTTTATTATATTATATATTAATATTATATATTTTATTATATTATATATTAATATTATATATTAATATTATATATTTTATTATATTATATATTAATATTATATATTTTATTATATTATATATTAATATTATATATATTATTTATATATTTTGTTATAATATTTATATATTTTGTTATAATATTTTTATATATTTTATATTATTTTATTATAATATTTTATATATATTTTATATATTTTATTATAATATTTTATATATATTTTATATATTTTATATATTTTGTTATACGATATTTTATATATTTTGTTATACGATTTTGTTATACGGGGGACAATCCCAAATAAACAGTTAAGGAAGCTATAATTGTAAACAAACCACGATCGAATCTATGGAAGCATTGGTTTATACATTCCTTTTAGTCTCGACTCTAGGAATAATTTTTTTTGCGATCTTTTTCCGAGAACCGCCTAAAGTTCCAACTAAAAAAATGAAATGATTTTTCATTATCTTAATTGAAGTAATGAGCCTCCCAATCTCGGGAGGCTCATTACTTCAACTAGTCCCCGTGTTCCTCGAATGGATCTCTTAGTTGTTGAGAGGGTTGCCCAAAAGCGGTATATAAGGCATACCCAGTAAAACTTATAAGTAAACCAGATATAGAGATGGCGACTAGGGTTGCTGTTTCCATTATTATATAATTTAATTGAAATATATAATTTCAATTTCAAGACCACAATGGATCTATGATAAGATCATTTATTTACAATGGAATGGTATACAAAGTCAACAGATCTCAATTAATACAAACTAGTATTTATTTTATGGCTACACAAAGTGTTGAAGATAGTTCTAGATCTGGTCCAAGACGAACTGTTGTGGGGGATTTATTGAAACCATTAAATTCGGAATATGGTAAAGTAGCTCCTGGATGGGGAACTACTCCTTTGATGGGTGTTGCAATGGCTCTATTTGCGATATTCCTATCTATTATTTTGGAGATTTATAATTCTTCCGTTTTACTGGATGGAATTTCAATGAAGTAGATTTACAAGAACCATTAAGTTCTAGCTTTTCAATACAAAGTGACGGGTTCGGACCTCAGATTTTTTTACCCCATTCTCGTTCTATTCTATTTTGGGAGTTTGATCGTGGAATTCCTTTCTTTCTGTATTTCTGGAATATGAGTGTGCGACTTGTTATAATGGATCCTAGTGATAGTACAGAAAACAGTTCTGTCATCTTGATAGAGATGGTTTTTTTATCTCGTCAGATGTTTATTCTAGTATCTGGAGCACGAAATATATAAAATAGATTACGAAGTATTAAAACTATGATTCATATTTAAAATTCAGATCCCGTGACCGGATTCCAAATACTTTCAAAGAGTTATAAGGTATAAATTGAAAAATTTTTCTTCTTTCAAACTTTTTGTCTATACTTATTTTGATCAAAAGACAAACCTTTCTTTGGATTTTTAGTCATTATATTTATTCATTGAATAAGTGATGATCCAAGGATTCTTACTCAGGGAACCTTTGGATTTAGTTTGAAGATTTTATTGAATCATCGTGGTTCTAGTATGAATCTGAGGTTTCAATCGATTTATAGGATCTTAACAAGAAAATTCCTATCAATCAATAATAAAGAAAACAACAGTAAGGCTTTATTACATTTTATTACATACAAATAAAAATAATACCAAATCGAGGAAAATCAAAATGGGTAAATAGAAGATTCAAGAGGCCTGTAACGATCAACATCCAGAGATAAATGAGCCGACTTGATATTTTGGCATTATAACCACAAAGAGGAGTTTTCATATTTTTTCTTTTTTCGTATCTTGATCTTCAGAAAAGATTGTTGAATCATAGGATTAAAAAGTTCCTATTCTACACACATTCTATTCTACATATATCCGTTTTAACTAGTATTTGGTTCTTTATGTTTGAGCTATACGAGATGAAATTCTCATATATGGTTCTCGGAGGGGGAGTTCCCTTGGTTTACCTATCTCAATAAAGTCTATGATTGGTTCGAAGAACGTCTCGAGATTCAGGCGATTGCAGATGATATAACTAGTAAATACGTTCCTCCTCATGTCAACATATTCTATTGTTTAGGAGGAATTACACTTACTTGTTTTTTAGTACAAGTAGCTACAGGGTTTGCTATGACTTTTTACTACCGTCCGACCGTTACTGAGGCTTTTGCT